>JAODUD010000026.1:1092495-1103450 GCA_026784285.1 Stomatorhinus walkeri | reverse complement strand
CCCAGTGTTCCTAGTTAGTATCCCATCCAAGTACTGGCCAGACCGACCCCAAACCTGCTTAGTGTCAATCCCTAGATGACCTAGTCAGAACTGCAGGTAATATGGCTACTGTTCAAATAACAACAACAATGACAATAATAATAACCAGAATTCAGACCAAATATTGTTTGATAGCTTGGAGATGATTGATCGTGTTATTATTCTGCATTGGGAGGACAGAGTATGTGCATTTATACACGTCAGTCAATATGTCATTATAGGAGAAAAAAATCTCAATATGCTCCGTCTTTCATCGACAGAA
The DNA here is from genome assembly GCA_026784285.1 of Stomatorhinus walkeri. Taxonomy (NCBI): domain Eukaryota; kingdom Metazoa; phylum Chordata; class Actinopteri; order Osteoglossiformes; family Mormyridae; genus Stomatorhinus; species Stomatorhinus walkeri. Next base: position 1,103,149 of record JAODUD010000026.1, on the reverse strand, counting down.
GAGCAGCCATTTTCTCTATGGCTCTGTGAAGGCAAGATTTGCCCATAATCTACAACTAATCTGCTAGGCTTCAGTGTGTAAATACTGGAGTGTCAGTGTAATACTTCCAGAGACGGATGCTGGGTAAACAGCGTGTGTTTATCTCGCACAAGCAGCTGTAATAGTGCATTCAGCATGCTGGTGAGCGAGCAGCGGCGTCGGCAGTTATTGGCGTTATTGCGTGCGGACGTGCGCGACGTTGCTCGGCGTTCGGCTTTTCGCCGCTTGATAATCCTCCGGTGTTGAACTTCTGTCACCGAAACAAGAAGTTCCGCAGATTCCCAACTGGCCTACAGTGGTCCCCACAACGGCTGGTGTAGGGGTAACAGGGCTTGGAGGGTAAGTGGGTTACCATGCTGGCTTTGCAGTAAATACAACAAAAGCTGGGCACTTGTCTGCTACCCCCTGCACCCCCCCATCATCCTAGTGTCCTTCTGGCCCATTTTAAGGGTTATAGAAATAATAAAAGCACATTCTTTTGTCCAAGAAAAGTATTAAAACCTGCTTGCATTGCAGTTCTGCTGCCTTCCCCACAGTACAGGTGTCATCCTTTCCTTCATGCGTGAAACCTTCTTGCATTGTTTTAAGCACCCCGCTCTCAGCATAGCCTGCACCCATACTTCTGTCACGGCAGAAATTAGCATAAAAATAAGTAGCAGTCGCTGTGGGACTTGTAGGGTCAGTCTACGGGGAGGTCAAAGAAAAGAGCTTCTTGTAGAGCAAATGAGTCTTTCTCAGTCCCACTTATAGAGGCCAACGAATATCCCCCTTAATCCTCCAGGTGATCACCTCAATCCTCTCGGCTATTACAGGCAATGGAGGACATGGACACTGGTGTGCGACATGGCCTTTGGTGACTTGCACTGGCTTAGAGTGACCTGCAAGGTCAGGGGCCTTTTGGCTGCCGAACACGGCTCTGTCTCACGGCAAGATATTGCCACAGGATCATCAAACTCATCATTCTCCCTTATCCCTGCATCAACCCCCTTGTCTGCTTCCAGCTTCCAGACACGATTTGTACACAAAAATCTACTGCGAATTAATGCTGTTTCCCAAAGACTTGGGAGGGTTTCCATTCTTTAATTTTCTTTCCCCACTCCAAAAAAGAACTCCTACATCAACATTAATCAGTCGTGGCTCTTGAAAAAAGAATCTGTTTCACGGGCTCAGCTGAAAGGTAGGAGTTTTCAATTTTGTCATCATAATAATAAATGACAGCAGCTTTATTTTGAAATGTGAAATCAGACAGTTTTCTGCACACAATGGGAAATAAGAAAGAGTACCTAGAGGACAGGTGGGTCATAGTGGACCAGGGCTCACCATGATGTCACGCATGCTGGTAGCATCAGAATCTGAAGCAGAGAAATAATCCAGGACAAGACAATGCCTAGACAGTTGGGGGAGTGGAGGGGGTAAAATGGGGGTGGCAGGATGCAAACTGAGAAAAAGAGAGCTTTGTAGCAGAAATGAGAGATGGATGAATAGTTTCTTTTAATGAGTTTTGGAAAATGCATGTTTACACAGAGGAAGAAGCTTTCGGTCTATATTGTGAAAAGAAGACACCAATGAACAGCTCTTGTAATCTGACCCCCCCTCAAACCAGTCACAAAGTGATTTGTCCAAATGTCATTGATCAGTGATGTGCAAAAGGAATGCTGTTGGGCACTTTCCTTATTGATGCTCTCCACAGCTCAGTAATCGGCTGAGTGTCCTGAGAATAAACCTGTGCTATCAGTTATATCTCGGCTGTTGATCACATTTCACCTGGCCCTGTGTTATTTGCATAACAGGTAATTATGCTATTGACCTGTGAAGCAGAAGATGCCCAGGGGGTCTGGTTACTTAGTTAAGCATGTTTTGCACTCTGTGATCAATTAACTTTGACTGGTAATCAGTTGGGTGCTCCTGCTAGGGCACCTTGCCCCAGGGCACAGTCTCATTCCTTCACCCACTCTCTTCCACTTCTCCCCTTCAGGTTGCTGTGGAGCCAGCCGCTCCAGCCTGCTCCTTACATGCTGTGGGTCATGTGACTCCCTCTCCAGCCGGATTCAGGCGACCCTGTCTCTTCTCCAGTGCGGTGCAGTGACGTGCCCCAGTTAGACTATGACGCTTCCGCCTGGGCCTGCGTTATAAGGGGGGTGTCTGAAAGCTTTCAGACCTCGTATCCCGAGGGATTCTGCAGCAGCCAGTCCGTTAAGAGGCTTCTCGCCTCAACCTCCACAAACTTTGCAGTTTTGAGCTGCATGCGTCCATCGCATCATACCGACCTCCGTACAGTACCGCAGCGGTTCTGTTCTTTAACTCTCCACCCTTAACGCCCTGCAGGGGGGGGGCAGGGGTGGCAGAGGCTGCCCAGTCAGCCGCAGCGTCCGTCGGGTGATCGTCGGTACAGGTGCTAAATAAATCCACGAAAGCTGAGTGCAAACCATTCCTCCACATTAGGCGGCTAATTGGCTGAGAGGAGGCGAGATCGATGCTTCCGACCACCTCGCACTCGGCTACCATTGGAGGGTCCTGCTGCGATGGCCGACGCTCGTAAACAATATCCCCAGACCTCTCTCCTTGTCACTGCAGCTGTTTAGCCACACTGGGCACCTCCAAATGAATACCTCAACAAACCGTACGTCGATGTAAATATCTATTCAGTCCTGCACCCCTGTGCTAAATAGATGAAGTTCCATCCAACAACATCTCCCCCTTGTGAAATTCAATGAAATTCTATTTTCTTTGCACAGAAATTCTCTCCAGCTAATAGATATTTTTACCTCACCAGGTAGGTTTGACAGATTGAGAAATGAATCCATTACCTGAATTTCTAATAACATTGTTCTTGTAGGGTCCGACCATGCATGTGCTGTCCGATCCGATTCAGACATTCCCCGGGGGGGGGTCTCTTGGGTACCCCCCCCCCCACCAAAACACCATCATGGAAACTTTCATCCGTGCCACTTGTATAAGGGTTCCATTATGAAACTGCACACGGAGACACTCCGCTTGACGGCAACCGATAACCCGAGGCAGGATGTGCTGATATCAGGATGTTTGAAAATGTCCGTGCGAGAAGGCGAGTCTCTCGCCATTCTCAGGAACCATTTTATTAGCTAGACATTAAATGTAACATAAACTTGCAAATAACAGAAGTACTTATATTGTTTCTGTACTTTCCTGTTCAAATGTGTCTACTTTTACACTAACAAGTGATTAAAATAACAGACTTATAATAACTATACAATCATACAGCACATTTTTTCCCAAGTCACCCGTCATGTGGTTCGTAACAAACAGTTATACTGAGCACCAACTTTGTACTGCTTTCAACTTGACGTGAAACGTAGATCCTCACAGAAGTACTTTATTTTATGCATTTATAGTTTGCGTTTCTTAAGACTGAAAATTTCAGTGATTCGCATTGAGGGCTCGAGATCGTTTTATTTTTAAACTCCAACACATTAATTATTGTGATATGCAATGCTTCTGAACAGACTTTTATCAAAAACACACTAATCTGTACACATTCTTCTAAGTTTTATATACAGTTTTATATATCAGTTAGCCTACATCAGAAACGCGTGAATATGTTTAAGATGTGTAAAAATGCTCCCCACATGTATATTTAGTAGCCTACTAAGTGAACGTGAACTATACCGTATGTCTAATTAAAAATATGTAATATATCTTTATTACAGTCATCATAACAGATTAATAAGGCGTCTTCCAATAAACACAGCATATTCGTAGAATTTAACGGCAGGCTTCGGACTATATTTTCGGCTGTCATAAATAACTCCTACCTTTTATTCTCGGAGAATCCTATCGCTGTTGGTCTGAATACCATTCCGATGTAATTTTCTGAACATCGCAGGAGGAAAAAAAGGTCAACATTACGGGTTTAGTCCCTTTAGGAAATTTCCCTGAAGGAAATCTGCCAAGTTGTTTTAATTAAGATCGCGGTCTGTTTCATCCCAGACCACAAGAGAACAATATTGTCACAACCCAGAGCGTGTGAGCATCTCAACCTTCATTCTCCAGGTGTTCGCAGTAATCTCAGCTTTCAAGTGGTGATGTTTATTAATATGTATTTGAGATTTAAAACATATGACAGACCGCATGCCGCACAATCCGGCGTCGCTTAAATAGTTCCCTTAGCCTGTCCTTCAAGGCTGCATAAGCGATTGCTGCGGGATCAATACCCGAGCGGGGACGTAGCGCCTTGTCTTCTGCGCGCCGAGCGAGAGAAGGAAATGTGTTTCAAAGCCTCTGCAGAAGAGGGAAGCCAAATGGGATTTTTCCTACACAATTCGGGGCCATTAAGAGTCAGCCCACTGAATACCACCCCAAATATAAAACCCATTTAGAGAGGAAATAGGCAGGGGATATTATAAAGACGTTCAAAGATACTGCCTCTGCCTACGACGCGACCGGGTCAGCTGCCCCGCTTGGGCACTGTCAGCCTCTCCCCCGACAAATCCTTATTATATAGATCTCGGTAAAGCTTCTTGATAAGAAAACGTTTTCTTGCAATGCAAAGCGATTACATCGAACATTTAGTTGCTGGATATTGGATATGGTTCTATCAAACCGCCGGCTCGACCCGATTTCTCCTGAGTGTGAGTTGTAAAGTCACCGATCATGCTCCGGTGACAGCGTTCATCCTTTCCAATGTACTGCTATAAAAACGGCGCTATACTGGTTGCCGCCCAGGTATGCCATTATTCAGTCCCCCGACACCCCCCAACGAAACACAGACACACAGACACACAAATCCTTCTGTGCCTGTTGGGAACTGGCCAAAAACTAAAACAATTACTAGATGTTTGTACAATTCGTTTTTGCTTCGATATTTAAATACTAAGTGCATGTTTCTACTACCGCTGCATAGTAGCACGATCAAATAAACAAGATTATATCAACTGTGACGCATTTAAACAAGCAAATTGCCCCAAAACGTTTACACCTATATTATAAATAATTGGTTGAAAAAATTGAATCAAAATAATCTGAAATGTATTCTTGACAACTTCATGTCAACTTTGTCTCCATATTTATGGAGACTGACTAACAAGTGGTCGTGCCTCTACAAAGACTTGTTACGCAGACCGACGGTGCCTTAATCGTGTGCTTTGTTTACAGTTTTAATGCTATGACTATTTAACACGCTCCATCATCGTGGAGAGGTTTATATAACAATAAGAAATTAGTCAATTAATGAATTACGACAGGCCTATGATATTTTATGTTTTTTCCAACGATTCCCTTGACTCATTAATTCTGTAGGTCTACACAGCGGTGACCCGACGTATTTCTGCTCTGCAATCTACACCGTAAGACAGCGATGATCTAGATTCCCATCCCGTAAAGGTGAATCGTTCAACGAACGAAAAAACCATTTTCAGTGAAAAAGAAATGGAACGAATTGCGTCAAATTACTTAATCCATACCCGGGACTAAAAGTCACATGAACATCCGCGTTCCTCGGTAACAGCAGTTTAGTGCGCTCGGCACAGAGCATCCTTGCAAAATCATTATGGCAGACTTGCCCACATCTTCACCGTACTTTAAATAAAATCAGAATCGTATACTGTGAAAATATAATGGTCAATTGTATTTGTGGACCAGTGCAGGTTAGAAAATAAATGTTGATATGTGATGTATTATTATTATTATTATTATTATTATTATTATTATTATTTCATAGCAAAGACAACGTGTTTACAGAGAGAGGCATGTACTTTTACTTCAGTGAGTTTTGTTAATCCCTTTAATCTTTATTTATTTATACCTGATTACTAATTTTTAAATGTGCATTTTTAAATTTTAAGTTCCCTTTGTGCTGATGCATTAACAGCTGAAACCCAGCATATAGAACGAACACGTGGAAATGGCTGGCAGTTTCACACAGAGATTAAACCCGCTGCATAACAAGTGGCTGCAGTCAGATTTGGCTGCCTTGTTGTTAATTGCCAGCTGTTGCGCAGATGTTTGCTTGCCAGAAGCAAAATGGATGGACTCCCTTATATTACATGTCAAGCTCTGATGCAGTTGAGATTTATATTGTGAGATATGAAATGATTCAAATTCCATGAGTAGCTTTGGAGAACATTATACAATATGTTACAAAGTACCGTACAAGGAGATAGTAAAAGGCTGCTTCAGATGCATGACGACTGCATAAATAAGAGTATCCTGGACACAAGAGGGACTCATTAAGGATAGATGCTTGAGATGTTCCTGGGTTTTGGGGTGTTTCTTCACTGTCATAATAAAGGTACAACCCTAGTACTGTCTCGTTCTCCAAAGTGCAAACGGTCGGGGTCAGTGCCTGTCCATCCCTGTCCTATGGTTTAGGTCCCCGTTTGGCCAGCAGGTGTCGCTGGCCATCCTGTACCCTCTGTCTTTCTACTAGTCCCTAGTGTGTTTTCCTATTTCTTTGAGTCGCCGCATAGCTCAGTGGGTTGAGTGTGTAGTACCAAGACTGTAACCTCTGAATCATGGGTTTGACTCCAGCCTTTGTTCATTGAGCTTCTGTTAAAGTTTGGTTTATCCTACCTCTGTGCAATTTAATTATGTTCTGCTTGTGTTTGTACTCCTAGTCCATCCTAGTGTTAGCCCTCAGCTTTGTCTCGAAATTCCTAATGTTTATTGGTTGTTTCCTAGTTTTGGTATTTGTTCCATATAAATCCTCCAGTTTTCCATGTTTGTCAATTGTTAGTTAAGTTTCTCCACCAGTGGCCTGTTTCCCTGTACTGTGCTCATTAGTTAACTGTCTTGACAATTCACACCTGCCTTTTGTTAGTTCTCGTTATTTGAGTATTTAAGTGTCTGCCCTTGTCCTGTTCCTCAGTCTGTCTTTGTGAATGTTATGATGTGTTGTTCTCGATTCCCGTCCAGTTTTATTCCCAGTGGTTTTGCTTAGTTTCATAGTTATGCTTTATCTCATGATTTTAGTTAGTTCAGTATTTTTCCCTGTTTGTTTCCTGACTCCTCATAGTCCTTTTGTTTGTTCCTTCCTTAGTATTCAGTTCCCTAATAAATCCCCTTTTCTAGGAACCACCAGTGGACCGTCACCCTTTTCCTTGCCTGTACCCCAACGGTCCATTTCTGTACCTTAAAGTAGCCTAATAGGTACATTTATGTACAACTATGGTTACAATTGGCAGCCTCTTGAGGGTACAGCCGCAGTGACAAGTAATCATACCCTCTAAGGTACAAATTGGTACATTTTGTTCTGAGAGTGTTGAAGGTTGAGCAGGATTCTGATGATTGGGTGTGAATGGGTAGCCTGTTTCACCATAGAGGAACTGCACACTAGAGTGATATGTCACATGGGGATGGAGGACCAGGAAGTGTCAGCGTCCTCCAGGGAAACAGAAGTGACATCATATTTATATGCTGCGTTTGGACCGTGCATAGCACACAGAAACAGGGAGCTGGGGATCCGAGACCACTATAAGATTTCCCTCTCATGGCTTAATGAGCTTCACCTGAGCTCCAGGACCAGCATGTAGTGACTCGTCATCCTCCATCATACACCAGTTACATGCAGAGAAGGTGACTTTAGTGGTAAGGACGCAAGCAGACTGTAAAATGCCTTTAAATACTGATATAAACCGCATATTCACAGGTCATAATTATTCCAGCAGCATTTTAGACAGATTAGCATGTGAATATTTTAGTGATGGTTTATCATCTGATGTATATGTGGGATAAATGGGAATGAAGAGATCTTTCAATAGATGGTGACAGCATACAGTCTTTCCCACCATAATCAGCTGGGCTCTGCTCTATGTTTTCTGCCCGTTGAGGGTCACTGTCAAGCTGACCCTGTACAAGGCAGCCCTTTAGGCTTTGGGTCTCAGCAAGCCGGGGCGTCAGCATGCAGCCTGACTCACGCATACCCGCCTTATTCCTCCCACATAAGCAGATGCTTCTGATCCTTCCACATATGCCGGGAGCGTCTGGTCCTGACGCGTCCCTGGCATCAGCAGGCGCGCTGGCTTCGCCTCGCTGCGGGTCCCTGCCGCCCACTCCCCAGTTCTGGCCCCCTGTGCCCAGCTCGACAAGGCCACGCGAAGATCCGTCAGGTTTATCGATGGCTGTTTGCGGTGAGAATTTCGCACTTTCTGGAAGGATGCAAACCGTGACTAGCTGGATTGGAAGGCGGGTCAGAAGGCTCAGTAGATCAATCGCCTACTTATGTATCTATCCCTCCATCCATTTTATATGCCTGCCTGTCCTATGTAGCCTTTCAGGGGTCTGAACCCTATCCCAGAAGCTATGGGTGCATGGTGTCCACATATAATGATGCTTCCTGGGTTACAATATTTTGGCTTTATGGTGGGTAAATGTTTATCACTTTCAGTACATTATTCAATAAATTACAGTAAAGTATTTCAATAAAGATATGTAACATTTTTATAAATGAGGCTTTGTGTTAATGATTTTGCCCAACTGTAGGCTAATGTAAGCGTTCTAAGTATGTTTAAGGGAGGTGAGACTAGACTATGACGCTTGTTAGGTACGGTGTAAGTGTACTGCATTAAAGTGCATTTTTGCTTTATGATATTTTCGCCTTAAGATACGTTTATTGGAATGTGACTCCGTCGTAACCCGGGGAAAGGCTGCTTATCCTCTTATCTAGCAGAACATTGAAGTTACACAGGGTGAAATGACACTATTTCTGCAGTGTGTTGTGCTGTGGCTGCAGAAGGCCAGTCAGCTCCAGCCCAGGGGAGCCGCAGGCGATTCAGGCTGCCTCCAGATTTTAATGTCTCTATCAGAGTAATTATATGGATTGTAAGTCAATTCAGCTGCCGTTTCAGCTTTCGGTCAGGCTCTAATTGAAATGTGCCGTTTAAACCCTGCCGGATCAGGGTTGTCACGCATTACATTATGGGTTGCGGGGGAGTTCTAACATGCACAGTAGCATCTGTAAGGCTGCCCCACCTGCCTACGTGGGGGGGTCAGACCTAAAATTCAACGTGGGCCATAAGCTGGATGTAATACCACTTGCAGACGCCGACACAATGCAAAGTGTGCCATTTATTTAACGTGCACAGGTGGAAGAGGTAATTCAGCAAAGCACAGAGGTCTGACTATAAAGGGAAAACAATAAAAAAAAATCTGTCAACACTTCCATACAAACCAACTGAAGATAGACTCCATACTCATACAGATACGTTTCATCCTGGTCCAGTGCAATAAGGCAATTAATCAATAAACCAATCAATATGGCAATTAACTGATAAAGCAAGTAATTCATAAAGAGCAACACGATTCAGCATAAAAATATCAAACTTGAATACAAATCATGTTTGCTTAGGGTGACTACCTAACCCACGTCGGGAGGGACACCATGAGCTCACCTGAGCAAACGAGAAGACCGGGAATTCTGATCCAAATCATCCACAGCAGAAGTGCCGGTGTCCAGCTCCAGGTCCGAGCCTAGATAAACACGGCGGAGCGACAGGGTCTGTGCTGTCGCCGCGTTCATCTCCGAAATCTCATTTGATTAATATTTCACAGCTTCTTCGTAAATTAACTCAGAGTCTTGCCAATTTACGCACCCCTGTGCAGCCCTCATAAGCTGCCGCCAGATTCCATGCACGTCATTTAACATTGGAGGAAATGTTTACATAACATTAATATAGTTGCTCATGTAATGAAATCCTGGGAACGGGGCGATTATGACAAATCCTCAGCGCTAAAAATGGGAACATGCTGTTAAGTTCCAGCAAAAAAAGGATACTGGAAATGGATCCATATTACCAGTACAACTGAGAAGCATATTATATTTTATAAAGATGATCTGTTTCTGGCTGATTTTAAAACATTCCCATAGTGCAGAATAAACTGATCTTTCACTACGTGAGTGCAGATTGTATTAAGAGTGTAAATGTTATCTCTGCACGCCCCCAGAAATTTTATCTCTGTGTGGTTTCGCTGCCTCGCTTATAATTCAGCGGCTAGATGGGTGGTGCGGCTAGGTGGCTGACCGAATGCATCAGACCGTGTGACTGACAGAGAGGCTGACAACCTGAAAGGGATGCGGCCTTAATAGGACCCGTAATAGGCAGTGGTTCTGGATCGTTGGGTCGAGCCTTATGTCGGTTATTTGGGAAATCTGCTCCTGGTGTGATAAAATGTCACCCTCCCCCCGGTGGTGGCTGTGCGGCCATCAGTACCGATCGCCTGCAGCAGCCCAGCATCGCGCCTCACCTCCCCTCGATCGGACCCCCACATTGTTTGGCTGCCTCGGTATAGCCTCACAGGTCCAAATGAAACCCAGAAGCGCTTTTTTCGCTCCTGCTACCACCCTGTGCCCACTATCCGGTTGACTCCCTTTGGGATCGCCTCATTCTCAGAGCATTAGGGCTATGGACCGTTATACCGCGCCTCTAAAGATCCCAATAATGTTTGTCTTATAAATGAAACGTGAGCAGACTGCTGGTCCAGAGAATGTCACCTTGTGCTCAGGCAGGTGGTGAAGAAGCAGACACTCTCTCGTCATGGTAAAACAGCAATTTTGGTGAACTTTAGGGTTCACATATCGAAATTTGCAATTAAAATCCCAAGACGAGCAATGCTTTGGTTTGGGGGGGGGGGGGGGGGGGGGGGG
>JAODUD010000026.1:1081481-1092483 GCA_026784285.1 Stomatorhinus walkeri | reverse complement strand
ACCCACCCAGCTGCCCATGGCATTAAGCTCAGAATTGCAGCCCTACATATTTTGCCGTGCGGTATGTTTTTGAAATTGCAAGTGAACGTGTGTAATGGGTTAATTAGGAAAAACAAAAATAACAACAGAATTGGAACAATTTGCCGCAGGCAGAAAGACGGAGGCAGGATCAAATCAGCGGGAACATAAGCAATATTGCATGTGGTGTTGGCAAAGGTCCTTAGGAGGGAAAGTGCTCAAAGCCATGGGAAACGTTTCAGCATCTGTGACCAGCCTATGGCATCATGTACACAAATTGATTGGCGGCTGTTCAGCCATAGTCTGATGCAGGGGGGCGGAGCTTGGCATATCAAAAATGGCTTTTTAGAAGTATTTTTTTAACATGGGTTCTGTCATATCAGTCATAAGAATCAAAGCATGCCAGCCTCAATATATGGAGCTGAAGAGCGTCCCAAATCAGACGGCACGCCACAGATTTAAATCAAGGACCTCTCTCATGCTCGTTTTCACAGTCTGTTGTTTTTCACTTTGGTTGACATTACCATGGCAACTGCAACTTTTTTTTCCCGACCCAATAAAAAATAAGGGGAAAAGAGCATGTTAAGCACTGCAAAGGAAAGTACTAAGGACCACTAATGAATTAAACCTGCATTCTGTGCTTCTATGATTGAGAATATGTTATATAAAAATGAGTTTTCACATTGGTTTATGTTGTCATTAAAGTGCACTGGAGTTTTTTGAGGTTTATGTACAGCTGCCCAGGTTATTTCTGTTTTTTTCACTTCTTGTTTTTGTTATTGTGCATTAAGCTTCAAACTGTTATATTATCAGTGTCTAATGCTTGCAGGTCATTCAAAACCTGGGCCCATATTCACAAAGCATTTTATCGTACCACTAAGAGTATTCCTGTATCGCAACAATTTTTTCCCTAAAACCTATTCACAAAGTGGCTGAGACCAACTTTTAGTTAGGAAAAGAGCCAACTCCTAAGTGAAGAGTAAGACTACAATGCTATGGCTGACGTCAGTTCTCATGCACAAGCTTGCAGGCAATAACAAAAGGGATCGGTTGATGAGAAGCTGGTATGTACTGGTGAAAATGTATACACCCCGTAACATCCCGTAAACATAAATACAGTGGAAACCGTTTATAGTGGCCATGCTTAAAGTGATCAGCCGCTTGCATGGATCAAAAAGCTTGGGACAGAATCATTCCTGTATTGTTTAAATAATTTGCTTATAGTGATCATGTAGTTTGTTTACAGTGTTCATTTTGGGTCTTTTAATAAATAACAACATATGGAAAAGAATAAAATTACGGTAATTCTTTTTTTACTTGCCTACTTTGCCTAAATCCATCTGCCTCATGCTAGCTACCTGAGGCTAATGCTGCGTGCACAGAAAATATGATGGGAAAAAGTAATTAATTACGACTATAGACTCATCAAAGTTTAAGACTAACCGAGCCAATAAAATGCAGTAGCGAAACTACAATAAGGTATATTTTATGAACAGTACTATATTATAGCGTATTTGAAATACATACAAACCTTCGGAGTGTGATATCGTCATTTATATCATGTTTATTGCTTTTATATGTGTGATTTTTCACGTGTGTATTAGTTTTATATTTATTCTTAATAGCTTTTATCATTAGTTAGGTAGGTAGATAAGTTTAATTAGGCAATCATTTGGGAGTCTGGAATGGATTAAATTTATTTACATTATTCCTTATGGAGAAATTCAACTTGGAATCCTCTGACCACTTTTTAGTTCTCTCAGACTTAGGTGCTACTTTTAGCGCTAAGGGGCTTTGGGAATTAGTCTTACTCAAAATAATGTGGAGTCCTACATTTAGGACTGATACACCCATTATTTTCTAGGAGTTTCTCCTAAATAGACAAGTTATGAGGTACTTTTAACCTTAAGATACTTTGAATATGGGCGCTGGGCCTTAAATAGATACAGAAATACCATCTTCCAGCGGAGACTCAGCTTGCATGCACATGGAAAAAAATAGAACTGATAATGGGAAATGTTGCTGTTTGAGTCCTTTTTTATAGCGTGCTGAGTCGCTCATGCGAAATTGCATCTGCTTTTTTGTTTATACTGAGAAAAGGATTCCCTGTGTAGATTTAAGTAGAGGCGTCTCATGTGCCCGCATTGCCGCTCACTCTGGTTTATCGCTCTTATCGTCACAGTCGCCTGCTCGTTTGGTGCTTTAATGTCTCTCATCGTCCAACAGTGTCCACACATTGGCCTTAATCAGATAAAGACTTAATTATCTTAAACCCCATTTACAGTACCAGGAAACCATCAAGCCATTAATCAAATCAATTGCCAATTGTCAAAACTAGGAGATTTTTGGCTTGGGTTCTTTGATAGCAATTAAGGTGTTTAACGCACTGTAATGTTCAGGCGGCCTCACCTGCCATCTGTGCTCGAAAAGGACAGTAGCAGGTTCACATAGAGCAACCTGTGGTGGTCTGATTGTTACATGAGCCTTCGAGGCAACCAAAAGCACCTTTGCCTCTGTACACCATTGTGGGTCTTCGAGAAAATCAACTTCTATTGGAGGCATTGACTGGTGGTTTCTTTAGACAGACTTTCTAGAGCAGGGGTGGCCAATCTTATCCGCAAAGGGCTGGTGTGCATGCAGGTTTTTGGGGAAACCTTTAGGTCAGCTGTTCAAACCCAGGTGTGAGGACTCTTCAGCCAATCAGTCCTCTAATTTGTGACCTAATTAGGGAGTTTCAGCAAAAATCTGCATACACATCGGCACTTTGAGGATAAGATTGGCCACCCCTGTGCTAGATGCTGAATTAGTCAGATGTTGGATGAATTTATCAGAATCAGAATCATCAAATTTATTGGCTAAGTATGTTAAATCACACAAGGAATTTGGTTCCAACCAATGGTGTCTCTCAAGTTAGACAGGCAATATACAGACAATGAACAATTGTTTACAGATAATGCACAATATACAAACCATAAGTGATATACATAAAGCACCAAAAGCAATAATGATCATTACATATGGGATTGAGGTTTTACAATACAGTATTTGTAGACGTGAGAAAGGGTGTAAAGGCAAAAGTAGCAGATGATAATTGTCACCTTCTTTGTTGAGTATAGTGTGTAACTGCTTTGTGTTAACAGTATGCATATGTACTGAAATGTATATACAGTGGTACCTCAGTTCTCAAACTCATCAAAACTCGAATTTCTTAAAAGTTGAACCAACCAGTTCGAAAAAAAATAAAATTACCTAGAGCTCGATCTGAATCTCAGAAGTCAAACCCTGAATGCTGACCTAAGATAACTTGTACGCGCGGGGAAATGAGTCACGCGGCACGTCTCTCAGTGGAAACAAAGGGTAACGCTTCAGTTTCAGCCTCGCGTTCGCTGTGATAGCATCGTGCATGTTTACATTAGCTGAATACATATATTTAGACAGTAAAATACATTTAGACAATGATAGACAGTAACGTTTATTTTCTTACTTTACAAATTACTGTTTTGATATATGTGCTGAGATGTGTTTAGTACAGTATATGCTCTCCTTGTTTTATCTGGTTCATTTTGTGTTTAAATGCTAAAAAAAAAAAAACATATTTGTAATTTTTTGGGGTCGAGAACCAATCAATTGGTTTTCCATTATTTCCTATGGGGAAAATTCGATCAGAACTCAAACCTTTTAGGATTCGGTCTGGAGTTCTGAACAGATTAATTTCGAGTTCCGAGGTGCCACTGCATATCCTATATATATAGGGGGCCCAGTAAGACCTCAGCCCACTGGTCTTTGTGTGAACCTTTGGACCATGGTGTGCCTTCATGAGTAATGTTCTACTTACCTACTTAATTCCGGTTGGTTGTATCACACAGATGCTTGAATGAAGGAAAGATTTTAACCTGGCTTTTTGTAAGTGTAATCTAATTGGCACAGCTGAATGTGTTTAATTTCATTGATTGATCCATGTCACTGACCTTGGAAATAGGTCAATATTCGCCCAGCTCACCACAATAAAACACATTGAGCTGAATCCCTGGTAGTGCTTTGTGGTGACCTACCGAAGCGCATACTGTTCCACTGGCTGGTGGCTCTGTGATGACAAGGTTTCACATTGTGATTAGGACCCAGTTAAAACGCTTCTCATTTAAGCTAATGTCCCTTGAATTGTTTTTTTGTGAAGACTGGCTGTTTGAACCTCCTGCGTCGCAATTGATTGTGAATTTTGCCACTGTCTGTCTCTTTCGATTCATGGAAAAAGTGAACAACTTATTTAAAGGAAAATTACAAGCCCTCCCAAGTGAGTTGAGTTGCTATCAAAACGAGGGCTATTCATTTTCCTGTGTGTGGAAAGAATAATTGCACTTTTTGACGGGAGCCTGCCTGGTTTGGTGTTGGCTCTTCTAGACTTGAAAACAACTGATCAGACCTCTTAGGTTAATTGAGAAAATGACCCCAGCACTCATTGCTCTTGTTCAGCAAGACTCTATGTCCTTCTCAGCAACACGGCTCATTGGTCAGTGAATTTTCCACTTTGTTCCCCCCCGCCCCCTTTGGAATTGGCGGTGACCCACCCCCACATTCCTATTACATGTTCATCAACGGAAGTATTCAAATTTATACTATTGTTCGGGGGACCAGGAACGGACGGCTTCATGGTTCAGCGGAATGGGGACCAGGAACCGACTGCTTCATGGTTCAGCAGAATGGTGGTGTTTTTTTATTGCACTCTGGTAAACACTGGCCTCTTTGCATGCCTGCAGATTGCTCCATTTGCTGTGCCGCTTTCAGAGGCATGGCCAGATCGGGACAGGCAACCATTATGAGCTTCACACCCAGCACTCCAGCTGGCCCATGGGGCTAAATGCAGTAAGATGATTGCAGGGGGTGAAAGCTTTTTGTGGGCCCAGGTAACAGGACATCAAAGGATTTTGATTGTGGTACAATGTGACCTTCTTCAGTATCCTTAACCAGAGGCCAGAGGCATAGGGACATCATGGGCAAGGCAGCCAATTGCCTGGGGGCCCTGAGCTGGGAGGGGCCTCTGAGGACGGCTGATTACATAGCACATTGCAACAACAAATCTGCTTTATTTGTGTATTCTATTTATTAAATTCTCTTTGCTGATATTACTACTTTAGACTTCACGCTAAAATAGCCATGTGGGTGCATTGGAGAGCCCCGGGGATTTTTTGCCTGGTGCCCCTGTGCCTATAGAGTCACCTCAGTCCATAGCTTCAGTCCAGAGTAAGGTTCAAGTACAGGAAACAGGAAGTTCATTTTTCTTAATTGCTCCAAGGACAGCTGGGAATGGGTGGCATGAAACTGGGATGGGAGATTGTAACCCACTTAGGCACAGAAGCGTGGCGGGGGGGGGGGTCGATGACACCCCTGCAGCTGTTGCTCTCCAGCTTAATCATTCTCCTGTCACCACCTGAATGGACCATTGATTAAGGGAGTAAGTGAACGCACTCCTACTTGGATGGTGGAAAATGGACCATATTTGTCTTAAGAGGCAACTCAGTGCAATCCACACCGTGTGACTGCTTCGCTCATTAAGTCCGCCCTCCACCAGAAGCTTGCAGAGGTCACCCATGCCCGTACAGATACTGAACCTCTGTGCCCCCCATCTCCGGAATTTACCGTCCAAATGTATTTAATATTCCTTCGTATCGGTCAGGAACTTACCCTTATTATTCTGGTTCTGAAGCAGCACATGTTGAACATGATTTTTTTTAAATTATGTGTAGGCAGAACAAAGTTACATTTCGGCTTGCCTTCATTACTGTGAAGGAAGTCAAAAAATTTTGTGCTCTTGTGAATAATAAAGGCAAGGAAAAGTTAATGAGTATGTGAAATGTGCATTAAAACAGTCCGACATTATGGCCATTCTATATTTAATGATGTTGCCATTTATTTTGAGGGGATAAATCTGGAATAATCTGTGTGTTTGTGAGGGTAAGAATGCAGGTGTGCGTGCCACGAGTATGTCAGTAGAGGGCGCTAGAAAGCATGACGCTTTTGTGGTGATTATGGATGAAGTCCGACTGTGATCCACACTAGATTCTCATATGTGCTTCCTTTTGTCCTTGGTCGAGATCATCTTAAGAGGAAAATTTATTATAACAGGAATTGATACCCCTGTCTTGAAAAGTTATAAATGGCAATTAAATTCAAAGAACAGTGTATGTGTTCCTTGTAATCATATACATGTCTAAACCACAAATGATTTTTTATCAAGAAACAGTTGCTTTTTCCTCTGATCAGTTGGCACCATGTTGGCACATGTGTAATACGTAATGTTATTGTTCTTTGTAACTTAGTTCTTAAGTTAAACTCATTAAGCTGTATAACATATTATGCCTCACAACATTCGACATTGTACTGAATAATATATAAGGAGTATACGATGTAGGTATCCATCCATTTTCTGCAACTGCTTGTTTTGTGCAGGGTCACTGGGGGCTCCAGAGCCCATCCCAGAGACTACAGGCACCAGGCAGGGAACAACCCAGGATGGGCGGGCCAACCCATCACAGGGCACAAGGCAGGGAACAACCCAGGATGGGCGGGCCAACCCATCACAGGGCACCAGGCAGGGAACAACCCAGGATGGGGTGCCAACCCATCGCAGGGCACCAGGCAGGGAACAACCCAGGATGGGCGGGCCAACCCATCGCAGGGCACTAGGCAGGGAACAACCCAGGATGGGCGGGCCAACCCATCGCAGGGCACCAGGCAGGGAACAACCCAGGATGGGCGGGCCAACCCATCGCAGGGCACCAGGCAGGGAACAACCCAGGATGGGCGGGCCAACCCATCGCAGGGCACCAGGCAGGGAACAACCCAGGATGGGTGGGCCAACCCATCACAGGGCACCAGGCAGGGAACAACCCAGGATGGGGTGCCAACCCATCACAGGGCACACTCACACACCAGTCACTCACACAGCTAGTTTGGTAACTTCCTGGAGGAAACCCCATGATGACGGGGGGAGAACATGCAAACTCCGCACACAGAAAATGCTGGCAGAGACTTCATCCCAGGTCACAGAGGTGCGAGGCAACCATAACTGTGTGTATTTTGGTAGGAATCGACACAAACACGTTCTTTAGTTTTTGGGGAATAACATAGCTGTCCTGTACTGGACATGGATGGATGGATGGATGGATGGATGTAGCACCCTTCTCTTGCCTATTCGCTTTTCTAGCTCAGTGACAATTTCACTGTAATCCTGGCTACTCCACATCTTTCCGTTGCACCATAGACGTTTCTGTACTCAGGTGGGGTGGAGGGGCTCTATCTTCTAAATATCAAGAATGTTGACTTAAGAGGGCGAGCTCACTTACTGACAAAAGTAAAGATGCATGTGGTGATGTTGCATTCAGAGAATCGACTGCTTCCAGTACCAACTCTGATCCCCATGGCCCACGATACAAATCGCAGCGCAAATGTCACGCCGCGACGGCTGGAGAGTGACGTTTTTTT
Source organism: Stomatorhinus walkeri (assembly GCA_026784285.1). Classification (NCBI taxonomy): domain Eukaryota; kingdom Metazoa; phylum Chordata; class Actinopteri; order Osteoglossiformes; family Mormyridae; genus Stomatorhinus; species Stomatorhinus walkeri. The sequence continues at coordinate 1,084,986 of JAODUD010000026.1, read as the reverse complement.
TTTGTTGCTGTTGTTGTCGTTTTTGAAAACCCAACGGCAATTCGCCGTCACAAACAACACGATTGTGTGGGTTTGGTGCCCAGCCCCCCCCACCACTGGTCTCTCGGTGCTGGCAAAGCTCAGGAAATCAGGGAAGAGAGTTGGACACTCCATTTCAAAGAAGCAGGCCGCCGTGGACTAGTTTGAAGGCCACATTCAGAGCAGGTACAGTAAACAAGATGAGCAAGCAGGTTGGAACTAATCAAAGAACAGGGACGATGGAGAAGCAGAAGGGGGCTCCTCTGTGAAGACAGCCATGGTTCTCATTTTTTTTTTCTATTTTGTTCAGCGCCTAATAATGCAAATGCTGAATGGAATGTTACTCTACGCAGCCACGTCTGGTGATGCATGTCTCTTAGTGTGTTGTGGACACAGCAGGCGACAGTCACAGGAACATAATATTTGTAACCTTTATGGTGGTTCTTGATATTGATGTATTGACTCTGGCGATTGCTGACCAGTGATAAGGTCTCTTTGAGGTATATAGGGAAGAGCGAGCAAGAGGACCAGGAGAGAATGCTGCATTGATCTGTGTCACCTACAGGTTCATGCAGAGTGTGCCGTCTGTACAAAGTTAGCCCCGCAACACCCGTCTGAAGCCACATGAAAGTGCAGGAGCTTTTTTGCTCTCTGTCATTTGAGTTATGATCAGAACTCAGGCTTATTTTCCCTCTTTCACTTATGCCAAAAACACGGAATGCTGTCTCTTGCATTTCCTTACCAGAGTCAAAAGAGGGACCTGTTTGTTTTGTAAACGTCCATCCCTTTATCACTGAATGAACTGTAATGGGTGCTTATTAAATGGTTTCAAAACCCTTTTTTGTCCCACATAAGAGGAAATATGTTTCCATAATTAGGCAGCGCCTATCAAAAGAGCTGGTTGTTTTAAGGGGTAGTTTCATCTGAATTTGAAAAGCACAGGGGGCCTTAAAAAGGTGTTTCGGCAAATGTAATTATGGTATTTAAGTTGGTATTATCCCACGCAGCACCAGGGTGTGCAGGAAGAGGAGGTACTTAAGCAATTTCTTAATGTTACTTTATTCTCCAGCCACCAACCAGCTATTTCCAAAAAGTCCTACAAGTTATAAAATTGCTGGAGGAAAGTTGAATCTACTGGTTTTTTTTTTCTTTTCCCTGTAGGGGTTGGCACTTTGGCCTTCTGCTGTTCCAAGGAGCCTTTTGTATCGCCGTATATTTGTCTGAACGATGAAGTGTGGGCTGATGGGTAGATTTTCCCACCAACCTTTTGATGCCTCATCCGGCATTAAGTTCAGTTTGTAGCGCGATGTAAAACTTGCAGCCCCTGTAGATCCTAGCAAATCAGATGTATAAGAAAATGAACCCTTTCCTTATATAATCTACAGTCAGAACCATGTTCACCTCCTGTCCACAAAAATGAAGCCTAGGCTTTCCAATATATATCTAGCAGTGCTATCTGTATTCATATAGCGCCTGATGCTTGCAGGCTGCATCTTACAGGTTATTAATTGCTTAAATGACATTGAGATGTGAGATTTTGATGGACTGCTGTTGCTCACGTCAGACAGGCAGCCACTGTGACACCCAGACTAGGCTGGAAATTGACTTTCCAACATCATTCTTTTGTGTTTCATTAAAATAGAACCTGTGTGAGTTTGTCTGGACTGGATGCCTTTTGTATAAGTGTGACCACAGCACTAAAGCAGTAAAGCCGGACCGGTAATACTCCAGGCATTGTAGAAATACAGCAGGGATGTTGCTACTAGCATGGCTGATTACACCTCATGGTTCCCAACAATGATAATAGAGCCTTCAGTTCCATCACAGACACCTCACAGATAGCACCATATCTTAAGGTCTGTCAAGGCTGCCTCAGTTAAGCTCTTCTACATCTTGTGCACATGGGAGATTTACTTAGAAAAGTGTGCTGAGGGCAGAATGAAAAATGATTGGTTCAGAGAGATTACCAATCAGATTGTAGAGGAGGTGGGTCTAAGCCAGTGTTTCCCAACCCAGTCCACAAGGAACCCTTGGGCAGTCCACGTTTTTGCTTCCTCTCAGCTCCCAGCACACCTGTACCAGGTATTCGGTGTTCCTGATTGGCTGGGACCTGGGAGGGAGCAAAAACGTGGACTGTCCGGGGTTCCTTGTGGACTGGGTTGGGAAGCACTGGCTTATTGTCATAATTGCAGATCAAATACAAGCACAACTATGCAGGACATGAGAACAAGTTAAAGTGAAGTACAAAAATATACTTCAAACCGGTAATCACGACATTTCATTCATTTATATATAATGTATGTATGTATGCAAGTATGTATTCATTAATTTTATGTATATGAAATGCAGGACATCTTTAATATTTATAAATCATTCCTTTTAAAGCTAATAAGAAGGGAGACAAAACCTTTGGAAATTCTGGGTAATGAGAATATTAGTGTGATTTTTAAATTCTTTACAGAACTGTAATTTTATTGCGTATACATTACCTGCAATGGCATAAAACACGTCTTTAATTGCCTGCACTCGCGAATTGCAAATTGCCTGCCAAACTGTACTCTTTGATATATTTTCCGTATCGCCTACATTATACAAAAAAAGTGCCTCTTGCAAAATATCTCAAGGCAATGTACATTGTCTGTGTGGCTGCGACAGCCTGACTTTGCCTAGTTGGACTTCTACTGTACAGAGCTAATAAATCTTTAAGATATTATATTCCATCTTGGCTGAAGCAGTATCTTTCGAAAAGAATATCATCCGGCAACAATAAAGGGTCTTGCAGATTGCATAAACCCTTTCAATTTCAAATTCCCTTATTATTTGTGCGCCGATTGCAATTAGTCGCTCAACCATGAGTGGCAAGGCCATGACTGAATGGATTTCCATGCACGGACACTGATTAGGTGTGCGAGCTAATCCTTGTTTACGTAGAACAAACCTGCTCCGAGAAGGTTTAAGGATTTGGATGTGCTGCTATGACAACACATCCAGCAAGAGTTTTGAAAAACCAACAGTTCCAGGATCACGCCAGGATCATTCGAGCTTGTTTGTAACCAAGCTCGAATCAACACCTTTATGGAAAGTCTAGGCCAAGTATTGGGTTGCATCCCCCAGGCACGATTCAGGGTTAAGTGTGTAGGTGTTGTTAGGGGTGTAAAAAGTAAAAATAAGCAGCAGATTGACAGGAATTGGGGGCAAAGCATCCGGCTGTGGCTGTTGATGGAGTGACTTGCTGTTAGCTGCCCGGATTTGGAGGCCTTAATGGCCGCCTTGCAAGTGCGCAGAAGGTAGGGCTGTGATGGATGTGTTTGATCACCCCCTTTATGACACCCCCCCATGAGTGACACCCCACTAGTGATTGCTATCCTGAAAGCATGGGCCACGCTCCAATCCTGCGACACCGGTGCCGGTGACTCACTAATCCCCCCCCCCTCCAACACCTGGCCCCTGCCCTCCCCGACTGTCCTCGACAGAAGTGAAAAATGGA
>JAODUD010000026.1:1033131-1046989 GCA_026784285.1 Stomatorhinus walkeri | reverse complement strand
CAGGCCGACTGCGCGAGGCAGATCTGACAGGTGTGTAATGGGGTTGCTGTGTGGCGCATGCTAAACAGGAGAGGGCTGAAACCAGCAGACGTTTGCAAACAGGCCCCTGCATTTGTGAGGATGCTGTGTCTGAGTACACGTAGTCACTGTGGGGGGGGCGTCACAGGGAGATTATGACCCCAGGCCATTATTTTTAGGATTCTTTGGTTGTTCGATGGTGAGTCACCCATCATGAGTTTCAGATACTCTCAGATACTGGATCACTGACCTGGACATTTTCCGGTCCTCTCTACGTTCTGCCTTCTTCCGTCTCAGGCTCACACAAGCAGCGCAGGGTCCTGTTAACTGCACTGCCCACTGCTGTGAGTGTGTGAAGCTGCTGTATTTCACAGGCCTCACAGACACTCGACTGTGTTCGATTGCAGGTCTGATTGATGCTAAGGTCTTGATTCGTCTGTGACTTAAGGATGAAACAGCAGGTCCCTCTTACGTAAAACAAAAGTGAGGAGTCTGACAGAGACACTCCTCTTTGCTGTAACTTATTGAGTGATCGGCTTGTTGAAGCACCCTGACGTTCAAGAGTGACTGGGGGGGTAGGCAGCTCCTGGCTGCCATGTTTACTTTGTCGCTCTGCGCAACATCATGCAGGAACATCGCTCTAGAGCAGAGGTGGATAGTTCAGGTCCAGAAAGTAAAAATCCAGACCAAGATTTTATTTCAACGAGCCAGTTGAGATCTCTGCGACCGTGATTCTTTATTCTCAAGTGGTTGGCTGAAACAAAAGTTTTCTTTCTGGAACTGAAATGTCCTGCTCTTCCTATGAGGTAGCAGCTGTCCCAATTTTTTAGCCTGTTATTTCTGTTGACCCCCTGCCCCAAAAGCACCCCAAAAGCCCAAAGCAAGGCTCCATTCCATCCTCCCCGGTTCCATAACCCCCCCCATCACCAGGATCCATTTGCCAGCTCCATTATTTTGCACTTCCCACTGGCTAGCACCTGTTTGACCTCCCGATTCTCAGCATTCCCCGTGCCAGATCCACACGATATTGGCTACTGAATGGTGGCACACTTATTTTAAGAGTGACGTCTGATAAAGACCCAGGCTTCTGATCATGTTGGTGTGAACTGAAAAGGCTACAGGTAAAACTGCGGCCCCTTTCCTTGACTAGCTGTACGTATGGAAGTCTAGAGACTCATGGGGCAGCACTGTGTAGGGCAGTGTTTCCCAACCCGGTCCTCGGGGACCTTCAAACGCGCTAGGTTTTTGCTCCCTCCCAGCTTCCTGCCAGACAGTCCACACTTTTGCTCCCGCACTCTGGTAGAAAAAATATGGACTCTCTGGGGGTCCGTGAGGACTGGGTTAGGAAATATTGGTGTCAGGGATGGATTCTGTCTGTATGAGTCTGGGGACTCTGCCTGTTCTCTACATGTTGACGGCTCCTCTAGGAAATCTGAATTCCATGGCAATGTCTCTAAATTGCTGATAATGTGTGATTTTGTAAGTGTGTGTGTGTGTGTGTCCTTTGAATGACTGGAATCCCATCCAGGGTCTTCCCTACCGTGTGCCTGGCGTTTTCCGGAATAGACTCCAGGCTCACTGTGTGCCTGTATTGGAGCAGTGGTTAGGGATGACTGGATAAATGGTTGTGCTTGATATAAGTGTGTGAAATTTGAGCCCAGTTTAAATGCCCGATGTCCTCCACGCACAGACAGCGCCCTTGGACAGGGTGATCGACAAACCCCTTTGAGTTACAGAAATGCTTCTGTCGATATCCACAAGCATCAGAGGCAAAAAGGCTCACATCCACATTTCCCTGAGAGCATCCAGCACCTCTTTGAAGTGATTCATGGGCTCATTAGCAGTTCCCTCTATGGTTTGTTAACTTGTTGTTCCAGAGATTAATTTTGGAGATGGAGGGGTGGGGTGCATCATAGGACAGGAAGCCAGAGAAATGTATGGCGTCTTAAAGCAAAATAAAAGAAAATGGACAGCATTTGTTCTCTGGGGGCTTTCGGAACGAGAAGTGATAGCTTTTTCCTTTCTGGAATCTTCTCAAACTGCAGATGAGGAGTCCGTGTCATACTGACCTGACCGTGTCTGCCAGCTGTCCTCACTGCCCCTGGGCAACTTCAGATACGTTTCAGGAACAGAGCAGAAGTGAAGGACTGAAGGAGAGTCTCCATTAGGGGCATGCATCACTCTGCTTTCACCTGGTCACCATGACAAGGACACGGTACTTTTACATATAATTTTCCTGCTGTGCTGGGTTCAGACCAGGCCCATTTGTTAAGGCGCACCGAATCCTTGAAAGAGCTGGAAATGGCAGCAGGCATCAGCCATTCAGTGTTAATGTAACAATGCGAGGGAGGGAGGGCTGGGCTTTTAAAGGCACTTTGAACACAGAACCTGGCATTCCAACATTGCCACTCACTCACTTACAGTCACAGTCTGTGTTCAGAACCTGGCATTCCAACATTGACACTCACTCACTTACAGTCACAGTCTGTGTTCAGAACCTGGCATTCCAACACTGCCACTCACTCACTTGCAGTCACAGTCTGTGTTCAGAACCTGGCATTCCAACATTGCCACTCACTCACTTACAGTCAGTCTTGAGGGACGATGATCCTTTGCGAAGACGGCACAGGAAACAGAAACCAGCATGAAACAAGTACACCGTGAATTTCAATTTAATATCCACCCCACCCCCCAAGTCCCACTCACATCCAGTTTGTCACAGAGAGCAGGTGGGGTGTCGAACAACCCTCAGTGAGAGCTGACAGTGCATCAGTCATGGACCAATTAGCTGAGGATTGCATGCGATGCCTGTTTCCGTGGTAATCCTGACTGGCACCATGTGATCAGAGGTGCGGTCATGGGGTTCCTCCACACCAGAGGTGGAGATTTCAGGTTCAGAGAGACAAATCCAAGATTTTGTTTAAAATAACCAGTTAAGTATAAGTGTACTCAACTGGTTGGTTAAAACAAAATCTTGGTCTAGATTTGTACTTTCTATACCTGAAATCTCCACCTCTACTTCACACAGATGTTTATTTCAGGTTTCTGTCTGTGGATAATTAAGTAACCTCTGAATAGGTAATATAGTAACAGTAGCAACTTTCAGCAAGGAATGCAGGTCACATGATGCCTTTAGAATTCAGCCAATGAATATAATTGCTGCTGGTAAGGTTACTGCTAATACTTTAGAGAATATGAAGCAGCTGGCTCCAAGCTTGACATAGACTTTGAGACTCAGAGCATCCCGGAAGCACGTCTCTCTTTTCCGTGGCACAGCTGGTTTTTGTTCATTGCCATTAAGCTTTTCATTAGCAAGTCAGCTGGGCGCCAGCGAGAAAATGGTCGCCAGCTAGTGGAATCCCCACGACAGGTGAAAGCAAATTCTGGCCCATCGCTGTCTTTCTGCTTCCTGCCAGCTCACAAAGTCAAACCCAAGAACCTGAACTACACTGTGATGTTTGAACAGACTCTGTGTACCCCTGCACACACACAGCTCCCTTTGGTTTTGCATGCGTACGCACCTGGAATGTATCGGCCTGAAGACCCCTGCGGCTCTCCAAAGTAAATGCAGTTAAATGTTCTACAAATGGATCCAAATCATTTATTTTTTAAGCATAAGATCATGGGAAGTGCAGTGCAGCGAGATTAACGTCATCACCCACCTGAAAGGCTTGGCTCTTTTAGGAAGGGGAGGCTTTAGTCCTGCTTTCTTGTGGAAGGGAGAGTTTTGATAGACAGCTCTCTTTTGGGTGGCCCTGAGGTCCGTAAATGTGAAGGCATTGGGGGGCCACAGGTAGATAGGTCAGCTCCAGAAAGCACAAATCCAGACCAGGATTTTGTTTCGACCAATCAGTTGAGTACTCTGTGACTGTGACTCTATAAATTTAACTGGTTGGTTGAAACAAAATCTTGGTCTGGATTTGTACTTTCTGGACCTGAACTTTCCCCCTCTGTGGGAGATGCGCATGGTAGACCTTCAACATGCCACCCTATGCCCCGACTATACTGAACATAGATTTACGGTGCCTTTAGTTGCAGAGGAATCGGCATCTTTGACATGTTTCTGCCTTGATGTTCCACTTTTATCCGTAGATGCTGGGTGCCGATCCGCTACATATCAATGACTACATCTCCACGTTGGCAAGCATGCCCTCATTCAGTCAGGGCTTGTCTTCTAATCATTATTTCTGTCACAGCTTGGGTGGGTGGGGGGACCGTCAGTATGTGCTGCAAGTTTCTATGTCAGCGCAGACCTTTTAATTGAAAAGCAAGGAGAGTAGAGCAACAGCTGGACATATGCTGGGGAGTTTCCTGTCTGCGTAAACATGCTAAGAGGTGTGTCGTTTGCCCTCCCTATCATGATGCATGTTCGCATGCACGCTATGCTATGCTTCTGTGGGTTCTCATTTGCTGGAGATACCGGTGTTCCATGTTGATATGCATGGATCATCTGAAGGAAAAATACATTATATATATTCCATATATAATGTATTGTTAGTGGTATTTCTTATGTAGTGAAAATTTCCAACTTACTCAAAAAAGTACTATAGAACAGCTGAACGGAATGGATTCATAATGACAATTTCTGCAAACGAACGCTAATTCTGGTAGCATTTGATGCTATCATAAAATGACGATTCTGAAAGACCAGGTATGGATCCAAAAATGTTCTTGGTCTGTCTTTCTTTTCTGACCCCCTTTGGGCTATTTGCAAACCCCCCCCACACCACTCCCACCAGCAGAACACAAACTTCATGGCTCCTGTCTGGAGCTGCCAGAGCTGGGGGGAGAGTGCTGCTGCGACACTCGTCATGGGGGTTTTAATTACCCGTCACTCCCCCTGAACCAGGGTCCCTTCAGCTGGGCGCTTCAAGTGACACGTTCACCCCCCCCCCATCATTATTGTTACTTTTTTCGACGACATAGGAAAAAATGACCTTCAATGTGTCAATGGAAACCCTGTCTTTGCGCTGAAAATCGCTAAAATGCCACATGTTCTCTCTGCTTGCTCATGCAAGGAGGTTTAGAAACACAAGTCGTATTTTTAGAGGTAAAAGAATGAGCATTCTTCAAGTCTCCTTTTTTGGGGTGTGGCGTGGTAATAGTCGAGCAATATGAGTGTTTCACTAACAACCCGGTATCCTCGTGGATGGGTGCTGACACCGCGGACGTGAGCGTGGCCAGATGCCCGTAATGAACTTCTAACACAGTCAGAAGAGGTCGGGTTTCTAACCTCTCAGTCACTGTGAGTTTCTTAAATGACACTGGAATTTCCCTTGACAGGGAGCCTCTTAACTAAGGCCACCATTTTTTTCATATTTAAGGCTCTTAAGCAGCCAATAACATCACAGTCTGTGCTGGATGTATGATCTTCTGTCCGTTCACATAACTGACAGGATAACGAGGGCCCATAGAACATGTTTGGTTCCGCCGGTGTTTTGATCAAGCTCTCTGTCAGTCGCAGCAGGCAGACGCCCTTCTTGTTTATCTTGTAGCTGCAACGGAGTGTTCTTCACATGGCAACCGCGTCTGGAAATTAGCGAATCAGATTCAGCTCTTGCCGTAAACAGGACAGGATCAGTTGGCTGCGTTTGTAGGCCAGTTGTAACCTGAGCAATCTGAGTCTATGAGACTGAGCTGTTAACATGCTATAACTATCAAAGCCTTTTACAATTTAGAGACCGACTGGATTTGTTACACATAAAAGGACCCTCATCATCTGTCTGTGCATTCAGCATCTAAGATGTGTATATAACTACAATATAATTGTAGAAATATAATAATTTGGACTTGAAATACGGCTTTTTTTGTGACTGGCCTCAAAATAACCAGCACAACAAGTGGTGTTCTGGTTGAAGAATGTGCTTAGTAAACATGACACTATAATTGTTGCAGTAATAACAATCTTCTGACTATAAAGCAGTTTGCAGAAGTGTGTATTTAAACAAATAGTAACCACAGGGAAAATGCTTTGACCAAACCAACTGAAAACTAATTACACGGCAAGTAAACTAGAGCAATACAGTGTAGCTGCTTGATGTAATTACTATACAGTGTTTTACAAATGGTAAGCGTAGTAGGCGTTATAAGAAGGCAGCAGAATGTGTAAAAGATGTCTTCCTCCTACCTGCAAAGATGGCTTTTTAAAGCATGAAAGCAGGCAACTTTTCTAAGAATACCACAGGGCTAATTAAATGTGTCTCGATAATTCCTGAAGTTTGATCACGGAGTCTTCTAGTGATCACAAAGTCTCCCTCTACTAGCCCCTCTGTTATAAGGCATATTGTTGTCAAGGTAACAGTTCACCTGTATCAGTGCTAACGTCCGTCCACATCTGCCCTGTTGGATTCTGACAGTCTCGTTATTAATTTAAGAGGTCTTGGATAGTGTCAGTTTGCATCACTCCGCATCGTCATATCAGGTATTAATGAGTCCTCTGACACCCCGGGGTACACCTGTTGTGTTGCTTTGTTGCTTTTTAAATGATGACCTGTTGCCATGGCGATATATGATTGACGCCACAGGTCTGCTCGATCAAAGACCTCTGCTACAAATCCACGCTACTCCGCGACGGGGCGGCAGGACTGAGCGCCACTGGGGTGAGAGGAAGTCTTCCCGGTCCGTTATGTCACGAGGGCAATTACGCAGCGGTTCTGCCCCCTCCCCATAGGGGGCTCGGCAGGTGACGGATAGAATCCAGCAGATCTTGCTGACAAAGCTGATGATTTTTAAAGCCCCTTTTCTATGTCCTCAATGAAACCTCCCCACCGGGTGATGAATGGACTTCCTTTACATTTTCATTTCCTCAAGGTTTTACTCTCATACATCATTTATCAGAAAGTGCAAGTTGAAAAGGAGAGAAAATATTAATTATCAGTCTTATTCCAATTGCTCATTAAGGATATTGGCTTATCGCAGCAGAACATGTAACAGCGGTAATGTGTTCTGGTGGAGTAGATCTTTAAAGGTTTCCCTCCTGACAGATGCAGTATGGGAATTAAAAGGCTGATTTATAGATCTGCCACGGACTTATCGTTCTCTTACATTAACTTTCAAAACAAGGAAGAGAAGACAGCCAGTTTTGAATCAATTGATAAGCCTTGAATTACTTGTTATTAATTGATAGCAAGTCATACTTTGTTGTTGTTTTTCTTGCACATTTAGTGAAACTGGGACAAAGGTATTTATTAAAATAATCATAAATTAAATGAAATTTTAATTTCAACAAGATCAAAACAGGAAACGTATTACAAGTAACATGCTATTAAGTTTAAGATTTTGGGTTTTCCAGTGGACAAGCATGGAGAGATGAAGTAGTATGTAAAATTCAGTTTGTCGAAAGAGAGATCCATGTTCGTGAGATTAGGAGGACAGTGACCCCATTTTAAAGTGACATTAGAGGATTGTTCCATTAATGGGCTCAACTGATCTGATTATGGAACAGTTCCAGTCATTGTCATGTAGGAGATTAAATGTGACGATTGCCTTTTTTGCCATTGTGACTTTTAACACGTGTCAGTCATACTTTCAGGGTACCCTGTGCCATGGTATATCAGCGATATGATTACAGACGTGGTTTCCTGAACATAATTCTCCCACACACACACACACACACACACACACTGGTAGGGAATAGGAAATCCAAATACATAACAATTAGTTTGCAGCAAACCAGCTGGGAATCATTACTAGAAAGTAATCAGCAGGTTCAATTTTCACAGGGCTGTTAAAATACAAATGTGGCAACGAATAGACACATTCCCATTGAGCTTAGCCAATCAGAGAAGTCTTATATTCCTTGGGGTGGGTCAACTTTTTATATCTTACTATTAGTCATTTCAGTCATTCCATTTTTCCTGGAAAAAAAGTTAATTCACTTGCCTTTTTATTCATATCTTTCATAGCTCAGATTTTCCTAATAAAGCCAAAAGTCAAATCTGCACTAAACTTCACTTCACAAAATTTATTTTGCAGCTACCTAGAGGACTTGAAAGAAAGGTCTTGAATAGCTCTGTAGCAGTAAATTAATTCTTGAATTAAACTGCTTTGAGTGAAGTAAAGGAGAATTTTTGCGTTTCCTGTTGAAATAATAATACGGCCGTGTTTCCATTCTGCAGTAGGCGCTTCCTGTCAGGGAACAAATCATCACGACTGATTTGCTTTTCCAATCATGTCTAAGTTGAGTCCTGTGCTCCGATTCCTCACAAACCTGCCCAGTCTTTATTCTCTTAGAACAGCTACATGCTCAGCCTTCTCCAATAAGCTGTCACATTAAAAAGTGGAAACCTTTTCATCTGTGCAGCCTCCTTGCTGCGTTTTTTCTGAGGCAAATTAAGATTGCGTCCCAAAAAAGTTAACAAATAGGCCTTGCATGCAGACTCTAATTACCCTGCCAGTTTCTAAGATGTCTGAGGAAATTGCATATCAAATTGAGCACTGCAAACAGCACGCTTTTTTTTTTTGCAGGAGAATGATTTGTGGCGTGACTGAAAATGTGGGCCTTTTGTGATTCTAGGCACTGCCATCATCAAATATTGACCCTGTTTCTCGGTACTGATGCTTCTCCCAGGCCTATAACCTCCAGCGCATCCCGCTGAGGTCCACAGAGAGACTCTGTACTGTTGTGGTGTGAGGCCTGCTGCACGGTCATGCATAATGCCGGAAATAAACATGATCCGTGGGCCAGACCGGAGTTATGACTCTGAGTTCAGGTCCTGGGTTTAGATTGGCGGCATTCCACTACTGCGGTGTGTTTAACCCAAATGGTATTGACAGGAAATCTCCAGCTATATGAAGCAGGAAGCAGCCTTGCTTGGGTATGGAACCCAAGTACTCCGTGACTGTGACTCTTTATACTCAACTGGTTGGTTGAAACAAAATCTTGGTTCGGATTTTTGCTTTCCGGGTCTGAAATTTCCACCTCGGCATATCGTAGTTCAAATCCCGCAACTGTCTTGCTAACTGTAAAAGAAAACATGCGGTTCTCATGATAAATGATGTAATATTGTGTCGATAAATGGAATGACAAATGACAACCTGCTTATATAGTCAGACTGACTGAAACTCTGAGACGTTTGGGTGCCTAATTAAACTTTGAGCAGGCAGCTGTAGTAATTAGAAAACGGGGTGAATTCACCTTCTCAAATGGGCTAAAGAACTCAGCGTGCATAAAAATCTGAACCAGAGCCACGGGACAGAGGCAGATGAGAAATGGCACAGCCGCCTTAAACGGGAGATTCGCCTTGGATGAGAAGGTAAGCAGGCTCTCCCAGCCGGCCTTGAAAATGCCAAAGGCGCCAGCCGGATAATGACGGATGTCTCAGGTGCTGATGTCTCTCATGGGCTGTTCCAGTCGGCGTAAAGTGGCGCCATATAAAATGTCATCCCTTTGCTCCATTTATCTGCGATTCTCATGTCATGACATTTTTTGTGTTTTATTGGACATCCATACAGCCAAACTGTATCATGTGATGCCCCACAGAGCTTAATACACACAACTGCTGCTACCAGAACTGTAGATACTATTGTTGTTGTTATACAGACGCCCCTCTGCTTACGAATTTTCAACTTACGAACTTTCAGACATACGAACGAAGAGGACTATAAGAACAAATTATGTTCGTTGGGCTCCTGTTTCCTGTCTGCAACATATTTTATTTTTCTGCGCGCCAGTTCAGCCTAGTACGACTTCTGGCTGCTACTCCCGCCACGTAGCAGTGTAGCGTGCGAACTCCCAGCATCTTAGTTCTTTGTACTTGCGTATAACCTTAATCCCCTTACCGGGATTTTGTTTCAACCAGCTAATTGAGTACTCTGTGACTGTGACTCTTTATGCTGAACTCGTTGGTTGAAACAAAATCTTAGTCTGGATTTGTACTCTCTTGGCCTGAATTACCCAACTATGACTGTGAATAAGATATAAATTGCTGTCTTCTCTGTCTGTATCGCTTCTGGTATTAAACCAATAGTAGCTGTTGGTTTAATAGTAGTGAACCGTCCATTTTAAAAGATCAGTTATCTCCTTTATTAAAATGACACACACACACACGCACACACACACACTCACCACAGTACATTTATTTGTGCTCCCTATGTGAGTCTACTGCATCTAAAACATTCTGCACCCTCTAGGCTTGTGGAGTGACACAGAAAGAACAAGGATACGATGTCATTTTAAGGATACAACAGATTATTCAATTTTTGTTTAGTCTGGACGTCGTTTGAGGCATGCAGCCTCCAAAGGTAACGTCAACGCACTGCCACTGTGGTGCACCATGATAAAGAGTCCCCCTGAAACACGTTCTACTTCATTTGACATCCTTTGTGTTGTTGGTAAAGTGGGTCACAATTCATAAATTCATAAATAATTAGCACATTTATAGAGGACAGACACACATTTCCCAGCTGCTGGAGAGATTTGTTTTGGCAGCGACACACACAACTATGACGCAGTCTCATTTTTAGCTGCCTTATTATTGTGACCCAAATTTACAGTTAAACTGACCCAAAGTTTAACTGGTGGTTGGCGGTGATAGCGGGCACAGGAAGTGTGACAGAGGCATGGCGCGGCCCCCAGAGTGCAGTCACAGCTCTTCAAAGCGCATCCTTTTTCCTGCACAGATACTCGCCAATGCCATTCATTTTGTCTCTTGGAGCGTGAATTGCAGCTCCTGTGATTGTAGGACCTCTGAGACTTCTTTGAAATAATTCTGCATCTCAGGCACAGGCTGTGACTTACGCATCGTTGCCTAAAAAACATAATCAATAGCTTTCATCCATGTCGTAATGGGTATATCGATTTTACATGTTAAAAAGTATTAAAGCAAACCATTTAAAGCAGGCCGACAGGAAAGGCCGAGCTCTGTTTCAGAGAAATAATCTGCTCCATTGGCACAATGGAGACAGCAGTGATCCATTATAGAGCTGTAAGTAAATGGGCCAATAGCAATGAGAGCCACTCAATCTGGGTTTATCTTTTTGTGTCTGAGAATATACTTCAGGGATACTAATAGTACTGTCCACATCATGGCCTGCAGGGGCTGTAATCAAACAGCTGTTAGGGCTGACTTGCACTACTGTGTGGCTGTTGGGGGGGGGGGGGGGTATTTTGTGTATAACTGTAGAAGGTAGTTGCTGATGAGGCAGACTTGAGTCGGGGTTGTACTGTCCCTGAGTGTGGTGCTGTACCTGGGTCCCTTTGGGGAGGATGAGATAGCTCTGCGTTATTAGATAAGATGCGAAACCATCAGCCGCGTGCCACTGCCTCTGTTATTCATATAGACGTGTTGGCGTTACCCAGAACCCCCAGGGGCTCAGCCCAAGCAGAGGAGGAGTTGAAGCATATTTTTGAATTTACAACTCAGTCCTTACACTACACCAGAGCGCAACGCCATTTCCCTCTCCGTTCATGCGATTGTAACTCTGAAGAGTTTGTAGGCACCCCCCACCCCTGTGTGGTAGGGAAAATGAGGGGACCAGGGGGACCCTGGTGTGTTATCTCCCCCTCACTGTGAGAGATAAGGCCGTGCTGAGTTGGGGGGTGTGACGGTGGGGAGGGGGACAGACATGAGGACAGGGGACGCTGGACCATTTTAAGGAGGGTAGCAGGTTTGTTTCGGACAGTCTATCTTTTTACTATGGGAGGAATTTTCACACATTCATTAGATGGTGCAGCCTTCAAACTTCTGCAAGATGAGAGAAAATAACTGAAGTCTCCAGCAACAGAGCACACAGATCTTTCATTGTTATTCTTTCATTTTGCAAATAGTTCCATGAAGGTTTTGATACATAATTTAAAAATGCACATTTTTTCATATTTACACACTAGTTTCAACTAGAGAGGCTACAGTGCTGCTTTTCAGATCTGTTTAGTACGTGTCAGTTTGTTTCTGCGTATGATGAATGAACCGCTATAGGAAAACAGGTGCAGACAAACCAACAGTTGCTGTACCAATGAGTGCTAATGTGGGATAATTGTTATTGTTTTATAATGACGCATTTAGATAAATATCCCGCCTGCTCTTCCATTGTCTGGCTACTTCATGTTTGTTTTCTCAACGCATTGCTACTGCTAATCTATTCTAAATATAATCCTCGCTCCCAACTACCAAAGTGTCCTACAGGAAATCGAGTCTGTGTCTCGGCCCCGATGAAGGACCACGGAAAAGCGAAGAGCTACTGTATCACATCCTCAGGCAACACTGGAATAGCGCTAATTAAGTGATGAGGCTGTTTGCACGCTGGTGGTATTACAGTTGCATCTTCTGCGGGGTCGAGATTCTGTTGCCAAGCAACCGTTTCTTATTTGTCCTGATCCAGGACTAGGTCCTTTTGTGGAAGGGTGACATCTAATTAATTTACTAATTAGAATATTTTAGCATAATAAGGATGTTATATTTTGCATGATTTTATGGCTGTAAACATTCAGAAACCATTTTATTAGCTGTAACTCAAGGCAGAGATCTAGGAAGTTGAGTGGTCTAAACTCTAAAAGCTATTTCTCATGTATACCTCAGCCCCCACAGCCCTGCTACATTAACATACATCTGTGAGCCCCCACAGCCCTGCTACATTAACATACATCTGTGAGCTTTTACGGACCTCCAATGCGGTGTGAGGTAAACGGGGAGTGCATTAGGGGTAGTTAGCATTTCTGGGTGTGAGCATAAGCTTACTATGAGGTGTAACTGTCTTTCTATCACACGGTCTAATTTAAAATGGTCACACAAGGCCAGCATGATGGGGAATCATGGGAACACCATCCCAGTGTCACCCCAGCTACACATGCCACAGAGGGTCTTACGCCGAGCGAGTACTCAAGGTGGTCGGTCTTGTGACCGATCAATAGGCCAGTCGCTGGTGTGTTCCGCTAATGGGACCCATTTTTCTGCAGGTCAGATTGGGAATCTGTTTACCACGTGCGCCTGCCTGTCCTCTCTTTTAGCGCACCGTTAATGCTTCCAGGTAGGATTAGTCACCAGATCGTGACTGGTTGTGTTTTGTTAGTGCCGTGCAGCTTGTTACACAGGCAGCCTTCCAAGCGGCTTGACAAAATGAGGGTCTTAAGGAGACCAAAAGGGACCAAGAAGATATTTGATGCATATGAGAGATAGTGGCTGTGCCTGACACCAGCACGGAAGCTTCCAGATTTCAGGTTAAAGGAATCTGCCAGCTGTATCTTGCTCCTGGGCTGCATGGTGAACCGTGAACTGAGTCAGCCAAGCATTTGCCACTGTTTGAGGCTGGACCGCTGAGCCAGAAGTTGATTAAAATGCATTTTTATGTATGCATGATGGTGTTTTGCCATGCTGAGGTCAGTTAAAACAATTAGACATGCTAAAAGCTGCGCATATTCACTCTAAAAACAGTTCCATGCAATTCCCCTCGAAACAATGCAATTACTTAGCGGCCCTATCCGCACTTTCTAGGGACAGCCCTGGGGCCAGTATATCAGGGTGTCACTAAAGTTACATCTCAGAAGGAATCAGAGCAGTTAATAAGGAGCCCGAGCTGAGCGATGCCCCCTTTCCAATCGCGCTCATACAATAGGCTGACTGCTTCATTTGGCTGTTTATTGGTGCATTTACTTCTTTCTCAATTTGTTATTTACTGAACCAAACGGGCAGCAAGTGTTGAGGTTCTTAACGTAATGAAGAAGAACGCGCACCTGCTTTGGCATGGGCTGGACTGCCCCCTCCCCCGGCGAGGTCCTCAGAACCAGAGAAAGGCCGGTAACATTGGGGGGTACATGGCGGCCATTTTAATCGGTCTTTCCTGTTTGTCAGATCCCGGTGAGTTTTGCATGAGATTTCGCGTCTCGGCCGGCTTCCCACAGGCTCCC
>JAODUD010000026.1:1001323-1015389 GCA_026784285.1 Stomatorhinus walkeri | reverse complement strand
CTACAAACAAACCAAAGACACTAACAGGTCTGGTAAAAATCTGATATTGCATGCTAGGATACTGTTTACGGTCATGATATGCTATTCTGTTAATACATTTAACAAAATAAACATTTTTAAAGATTTATAAAACAGAATTACTGTTGAGTGTGAAGGTGCATGTTGAAATTATATCACGAGGGTAACTTGGACAACAAAATCTTGTCCGACATCAACGTCATAAAACAGGGATGTTTCCGACGGGAAATGATGTTTTATGTGACGTTTTGTGAAGTTTTCATCCGAATTCCGACTTGGAGAGAAATAATCGAACGCACCATAAGGTACCCCCCCCCCCCCCGACATACTGAACACATTGTGATGATGACAATTTGTACATGATAGTCTAATACATAGATATTTTTGCATATATGTTATTTTTGCAGGCTACAATGTTTTGATTGACCTGCTACCCGCCCGTGTGTAATGAATTACCCACCCGCATACCTGCCCGTAAAATTCCAGAACAGTTAAATCCGCCTGTTTCAGCAACTATCTGCAGGTACCTGCGAATACCTCACTCGCTGCAGGACTCTGCGTTCAAGTAAATTTATACTCAAATGACAGGACAGACATAATCAGAGGCAGTAAGTGTGTGGTGCACATGCATCAGCCATCTTAACTGATAGGTCAGCCTTAACTCGGAATAGGCAGTCGAAACTGCCTTCATGTAAAACTGGCAGGCGAAATGACCTGGAAAATTGCTTTCGGCCTTTTTCCATAGTTTGTCATTTCTAGAGCTCGGAGCCTCTCATGATGGAGCGGCTGAGAGACACTGCTGGTACTCTTCATATCAGATCGATCAGATTACCCGAGCGGCCCGGAATATTACAGTATGGATCGGCGCAACGCCATGATCACATTCATACTTTGACTCTCCTGAAGGCACCGATGAGGTGGAGATGGTGTAAGGAGGGAACAGGAACGGGAGAATTCCCTCCGACGGGAAGCTGGCGCGTAGGAGAAGTACATCCTCGCGAGCCTTTGGGATGATGATGGAGTCGGCTGTTACTGGCCCAGATCCCCTCACGGCACCCAAGCAGAACATTCTGCTGACAGTGATCTCCGGCACCCATTGGGCCCCAGGCTCCAGCAGATGGAGACAGTGCTTTCAAGGACAGTGCTTGGAGACACGTCGTTACAGAGTTTAGCAGCTGCCACTCGGACTCAAATCAAACGTCCTGGGGGCATGCCACATTGAGGGAATGTACCCCCCCCCCCAATAGAAACATCCTCTGCAGATGCTTATTGGCACATGGGCCTCGCTGTCGTTTGGTGGTGCTCTGTAGCACAGAAAATTGACTCGTCGTTCCACCTGAAAGAGTTGAATTGTGTGCCTGCCCTGCCCTGCTCTGAATTATGGGAGCTCTCAAAATTGCACTTTTTTTACTGAAGTTGTTAGGTTTGCTATGCTTAAGTTTGTTGCACCAGCAGGTCAGCCAACCCCTTCCTCTAGAAGATCTTTCACCCTAGGACCCTTTTCTAGAAAAAAAATCTTTTTAGAAATTTCTAAAACAAGGACAAAGGAGTTTTATGTCATCATGCTAGTGGTTTACACAAGTACAATGAAATTATCTAGCGGTCTCTATAATAACATACATACTGACACACATACATCCATGCACACACCAATTGACATAGTATTAAATAAATAATATAGGAATATATTATTATCACAATAAAGTATCGATGCAGTCTTGTCCCTTTAAGATACTGCACTTATGGTTCACGAATGCTGCTGTCTAGCAAGTGGAAACTGATGACGATGTTTAGGATTCCTGTCATAAAAATGAAGATACTGCAGATTTGCGGTCCTCTGCAAAGAGGTGGGTTGTGCTGGCAGCTGCATTAGTGCATGAACTCATTCCAGGGAGCTTTATCCTAGTATTAATCAAATAAAGCTTCATGAACCATCTGCTGTATTTTCTGACCACACTAGATGGAGCGCTCTGTTAAAAAAAAGTACTCAAAGCATGCCCCAAAGCAAGCCATGAGCACCATCTAGTGGAGTCAAAGAATACAGCAAACGGTTCATGAACATTCATTTGACCATCAGTACTTCATGCTACTGCACCATCCAGCGTCAATCGGCTAATCGTTCCATCTGTCCCTATTTAGACATATTCTTCAACCCACTCCCTGTTTCTGGCATGGATGTGTAGCCTGTCCCTTTTCTGTTTACAGACGCAAGCGGTGCTTTTATGTAATTCCTCCATATCTACTGAGGGAGTAGGAAACTTAATTATTTATAAAGTGGGGGCGGGGGCCAGGATTGTGGTGAATCTGCCAGCGCAGTGGCTGGCTTCTTGTCAGGCAGGTGCAGAGCAGACAGTGAGGAGCTATGGCAATCCCATGTAAATGCACGGTAAACAGCGGAGCATTCATTAAGATATCTCTCAGAATGGACAAGTATTACCCTGTTACAGTACAGTACACAGTTTTGGCTAATGGATGCTGGAGATGACACTGTAAGTTGTGGTATATAAAATAATGTTCAGTTCAGGATTATAGGTGCAGGACATGAAAAAAGTATGCAGCACATCATTTCCTGGAAGAAGGAGGTTAAGTTCCCATTAATCGCCATGGCGATCACATCTATGCCTGTGCCCCCAGTAAAAGCCTCAGATGGGCACTGCTGGCGCTATAAGCGTTGGCCTCCATAATTAACTCTGACTGATTTCACTTTATCTGGGAATTGAATCTCCACGTTCTAACCCTCGACCCTGATGTGGAAACGCTTCAGTAAATCAGATAGCGCCCGCTGGCCGCGAGTCGTTTAGACACGGAGGTAACACTGGCGTAAGTAGCCGCGAGAATCTTCTTGGCATGCTGCCGTAGATGTGTGAGAGAGGTCATCGTGCTGTGGGACTGCTGCGCGATGCCACACGGACTGAATCATCCACCCCTGAATCACGAAGCATGCTTGTCACCTGGGGGGGGACCACTTTTGCTTCTTAAACGGTCCCCATCCTTTCCGTCAGCTCCCTGAAATCAAAACCACCGTCTCTGTCAGCAAGAATCACAATTTTTTTATTTTGCCAGAAGATGAAGGAGTAGAGGGCAGCTGTGGCTTTTGCGGTCCACCGTTGCCAACAGCAGCAGACGGTTCGAGTGTAGCAAAAGTGTCACTAGCAGATCGCACCCCCGAGCATTCCCCTGAATGTAATTCTAACCTGGGGTATTTAGAGACATCTTGTCTAGCTCAGCAATTATTGTTGACAGTCTGACATCACCCAATGCGGCTGCTACTGAAAAGTCATGTGACCCAAAGGCCCAAAAACGGTTTGCTAACAAAGCCAAATAACCCATTTTTGCATGGCTGCCTCCAGGTGCTCCCCAGGGACCCCACAACCCTTCATTCCATGACCGCGCAGTAATGAGAAAGTCGACCTGAGTACATGATGCATTAAGGTGGCGATTGCATTAAGTGCGATTAGAAGTTAGGTTTCTTGCGCGTCTCTCCTTTCATTACACGCCGGCCGAATCAATCTTCTTGCCCGTCCTTCTCCTGGGAAAAAAAACACATCCACCTCCAGACAAAAGGCTGGCAGACTCGCGAAGGACAGAGGCGGCTGTTAACGCACCACTCCACCCGTGGGGTGATTTCTGTCCCTCGGGATGGATGGCAACTTCAGGCAGAATTTAAGATGGAGATACATGCTCATTGGATGTGCGCGATGAATCATTGAGAATGAAATCCATGGATTTGCTCCCGTCTGAGTCACAGAGTGTGCCTATCTCGAATGCCTCTGAGCTCGTCTGCAGGATAGGTAAATGACCCGTGGAAATGGGCTCGGTGTAAAAAATGAAAAAAAGCCTGGATGAACACTCGTCCTGAATTGAAGACTGTCACCAGACTCCCATCGACGCCCAGTTAAGCTGGTGTGACCCTGATCTTATTTATCGAGGGCAGTAGGATCCAGATATGAGATGTCTATTCAATGAGGCTCTCCGTTCTCCAGGCTTTGAGGATGCTTTGTTGAGTCAAGCTATCTATATTTATGTTTTTATGGCAAACATATAAATATGTAATAGCACAAATTAATCCTTCACAATTGTTTCTCTCCTGGATATTATAGGGGTCACTCTGTCTCCAGCCCAGTGTATACCTTGGCATGCAACCCTCCCCACTTCCACCCCCCTCCCAAATAGTATTTGTAATCAATTGCTCGACCTGGGGGGGGGGCGGGGGGGAGCGAATCTCACCCCTCCTCTGAGCCCACGTGTGGGATATTACAGGAAGAAGACACAAGTGAGCTAATTGGTGCCACTGGGGTCTGGGCTTTGAGTGACAGGTCCGCCCCCTCACTCGACTGTACTCCCCTAGTAATGAAACGTAGAAATTGAACTGCTTTATATTCATTGTGCTTGACCCTCTGTGTCGGCGATAAAATGAGGGAATGGATTAAGAGGTCTGTCCAGCAGGGGGTGCCAGCACGTGGACAGAAAATGGAATCACAAGACGATAATCACTTCTGCGTCTGCAAGCCAGGTTTCTGGAAGACTATGCGCTTTGTGTGTAGGCCATGTTTAAAACGAGAAAGAAAAAGAAAAAAACACAATTATTAGCGGAAAATCACGCACAAACTGTATGATATCCTTCCCGAGAAACAGCTGAATGTGTGTTTGAGGGGGTGTGTCTATGTGTGGCATGGTGGGTACCTGCCAGACAAGAGCTTCGCTGTTTACACCCTGGCGACTGCGGGGCCACTCCCACCCCTCAGCTCAGCCAATCACAGAGCATCGTGCTACATATCCCGCCCATGCATCTCCCAGCTACATAGATTCACTTGCAGGCAAGTGACAGCGCACTCCACCGCAGGCCGGCTCTTTTATCCACCTCATCCTATTCCGCTTTGCTCCATCTTGCCTGTTGTGGAATCGCTTACACGCCGATGGGGCCATTAATGAGTCACTGAGGGCAGCCCAGGCGCAGCCCAAACGGTCCGCCTCCAAAACAAACCCGTTCCGGACTCTGCGGTGGGGATTTAGGGATGATTCTGAAACTGCTGTTGATGCTCAGCTTGTCTGTCACTCAGGGACTTCTGCTGTGGGCGGAGTGAGCGTTTCGAGTTTTCCCGGTACCTGTGTAAACTACAGCTAGGAAATTGACACATTTAACCACCGATTTTGTTAGCATTTACAATTCAGGATGTAGTTTGACCGTGAGCTTGGAGGAAACAGGCTTCTGATGACGCCAACCAGCGGCCGCTGCTGCTATAGCCCATGACCCACCACCTCGCCCCCCACCCTCTGCTATATTTATGCCAAAGGTTCAGCTATAGTAATCTGGCAAAAAAAATCCCAGAAGGGAGTTGGAAAGTAACACTAACATTGATTACCAGGTTGGTATTCTAGCAAAAAAAAGCGTAAATATCAAGCCTATCCGAAGGCTATATGTGGAATAACGGTCTTAATTATTTATGCATCTACTGTCTTGGGATGTGGTCTATCCATTAAGAGGCAACGTGTTCCCAGATCGCAGCAGAATGGAGGCCTTCTTTAAAAAGGCATGAAGCATCCAGGGAACATTTTCCAGACGCTAAACAAACAGCCTTATAGTTATTAATCAGCGTGACCATTTTTTTACTGATGCAGGAAATGGGTGATCATCTCTACCCAATGGCCGGAAGCAGCGTAAAGATTCCAGGCTGTCATGCTTAGGATGGTGAAACAGATAGAAATTTCAGCTTTTTTAAAGAAGTTGTTGCTCTACATACCCAGAGGTGAGGGTGTAAGAAATGAAATGCATTCAGCTGCACTGGAATTGTTAAAAATGTAATCGAATTCAGATTTCAAATGTCCGTGAAGAACCTAAGAGGCTGTGTGCTGGCGCACCCGCTTCTTCAAAACGCAGAGCATTCTTTACAAGCTGTGTACATTTGCCGGTGAAAGTGTAGCATGAGATTCCATGCTCAGCTAAATCGAAGCCCACGGCTAAAAGAGAAACGTAAAGCGTTTCATTTTGGATTATTCCGGAACTCCGTTCGACCTAAACTCAGATGAGAGTGATTCTATGGCGCCTGCTTCCCTTACAGGTTACAGTGAATCTCCCATCTGCTCCCGGGTTTGATCACCATGCCATACAGCAGCAGCGTCCGCTCCCATAAAGAATCAAAAGCAGGTCTCACCGGCGCCCCCTGCCAGCAAACTGAGGAATGGCTCTAGTCTCCTGCCTGGTGTCTTCATTTGTTCCCTTTGAGCGTGTCTCCCAGTTCCCTGGATACAGCGCTCCTCGAAATACATGCGGGTCATCTGGGAAAAAAGGGTAAATCTTGTGAATATGTTGGGAGCGTATAGTCTGCCCTGCACAGCGGGAGAGATGAGGATCTGCCCCCCTGCCGTGAACATGCTTCCTTCTGTTATGCAAGTCGCTTATTGTGATATAATTGGCTTTATGCATAGAGGGTCAGTCAAAGAGGCATGAGTGTACAGCAGAAAGTCTATTTTTTCAGCCTGAAAACACCTCATGCATTTTAAAATACTGTATATCCTAAGCCTTGCATTCTCTAGTTATAACAAACATCATCACCTCGAATAATGAATGCTGTGGGTGGCAGCGGGGGTCACTGTTTAGTGTGGTTCATTATGACCCCCAAGAACAAAGCTTGTATCTAGGGAACAATGTAAATGCCAAACACCTAACGATACATTCTCTCCATTCAATTCTCCTCTTTAAGAGTTTCAGAAGAGCCGCTCTTAAAGAAAGTCAATGTAATGACAGACCGGTTATCAAACGACCCGGTATCAACGGAATCACTCTGAAGAAGCTGATAATGATGGCCATGTAGGTGACCGGTCGAACTCGAGCTGATTGCGTTCATTGAGCAGGTTGATAAGTATGAGGGACATTAAAAAACAAGAAATACGAAGAAGGTAGACTTAAAAAATCCTTTTGTGAAAATGCTGGTTTTGTTTACCCCGGCCTGCTTTCCCTAAGACGCATATAACAGTGAGAGCAAACTTGGTTATCACAGAAGGGGTACACCATCTACAGCACCTGGGGGTCAAGGGCCCCTCTCAAGGGCACCCAGACATATGACTCTTCTGCTGGGGCTTGAACCAACAACCTTCCAGTTACATGTATGGGAGTTTAAGCCTACTGAACCTCACACCATCTCTGAAAGGAATCACCAAGACAAGATTTACTAAAAAGTTGCACTCATTTATTCTGACTGGCTTTATGTTCAGGTGATACGGAGCCTAATCAATTTAGTGATTTCAATGAACCATTTTATATCTGACATTTACATTTTCGTAAAACAAACATATTGTTAGGAGGTGAAAATGAAAACGTTCCTCTTGCATGGTGACATAATTTACTTATGGGAGTCCAGCAGTCCTCCGGGGAGGCATAAAATTTGGATGATTTCACATCGACAAGCTATAAAAGAGATATGAAAGACCTTCAGCTGTAAGCGTCGCTGCGGGTGATGGCTTCTGCTTCAGAAATGGATTAAGTAAGGAGACCCCGTGATCCGTATGATGCTCAGTCTCACGGACAGATCCGGACGACGTGTGCGGAATGCCGGAGTCCCGAGAGGCAGCTGGAAGCTGGGGCCGCCGAGTTCTGGGGTGCGTGGGAGCACCTGGGAATCCGAACCCAGTCCTCTGTGAACATTCCGGGCCGTGCCCCAACACCATATCGTTTACCCGCTCTTTTTCGACACGGGATCCACAGTGGCAGGCTAATTGGATTTGTGAACTGGGCGCATTCCCCAGTGCCCGAATATGCCCCAGAACACAGCTAGAGTTTTTGGCTTCCTGTTGGCTAAAGGGATTCCTCAGGGTTGGGGGTTAGCCAGCATTAGGCTTCAGAAAAGAGGCACACCATTCCTGGATATATTTAGTGACAAGATTTGGTGTGTGACTGTGTCCTACAACCAGCTGGTGCCCCATGCTGGGTTGCTCCCGCCTTGCACCCATAGCCTCCGGGACAGGCTTTAGATCCCCCGCAGCCCTGAATAGGACAAGTGGTTGCAGAACTTCGACAGAACAGGTGGATCTTCACGTTGATATAAAATTCAGCCTCTCCTAAAGTCACTGCAGCATTACCAGCAACTCAATACACCCGTGTACTATTAACTCGCCCACTAATACAGCTGAAATGGCTCATCAACACCTCATTGAGTTCCTCAACTAAGTTAATTAGTTAAGTGAGCTGGTGGTGAAATTTAACAAACACTTGGAATTTCTGAGGTGCCCCTGAGGAGAGGTTTGAGCACCGAAACTGTGTTTGAAAATTACTCTGAATTTGCATATGCTGTAAGGTTAAATTGTACTTTTGATCTGAGCAAATATGCAGTACTCTTACTATCTAGATAAATAGCTTCAAACATTTCCTTTGCAAGGTACTGTATGTACAGTGTAAAATGAATTCTGAAGAATGCACCATATTCATAAATTCATACTGAAGAAAGTGAAACAAGGTAGACGTGCTACTGAGAAACATCAGCTCTGTGAAAGTGGAAGGAGGAAGTCCTGTCTGGCAGGAAGTGACATCACATCCTCACAAACACCTAAGAGCGCTCCGGAAAGGAGGACATCACTGAAGTCTCCCTGTTCTTTATGGGATCTTACCCAGATAGTGTAGCCTAAGCTGACACCGGCGAGCAGAGCCATGTGACACAGGGATGGCAGCAGGGAAGCGGGGGCTGATTACGGAGCAGGAGAGGAGCAGGGAAGCGGGAGGTGATTACGGAGCAGGAAAGGAGCAGGGAAGCGGGAGGTGATTACGGAGCAGGAGAGGAGTCATAGTGAAATGGGGCAGAGGGACAGAAACGAAAGGTCATGGTTTTGGTGGCAGCACAGGGAGACAGGCTGGAAAGTAGTAATTAGCCAACATCACCCGAGCTCCAGGGCAGCTAACGGCGCCGTTTCCGGCTCAAAGCTTTCAGGAGGTTGATGCAATTAATTTAGAATGCAAGCTGCCCTGCTCAACCCCGGCGTTCACACACCAGTCTAGCCAGTAAAATTGACCCGGCTAGTTACCTTCACTGGTCCCTTTAGGGACGGGGAAGAGTTAGGTTAACTAGACTGTCGGATGGGTTTGTGGTTGTAAATATTAAACAGGGTGATGTAAGAATAGATCCTTTTCACTGGCAGTTATAATGAACAGCTAAGATCCTAATGTGTTGTGGGACAATCCCTCCTGCTGATTTGCGGCAGATTTACAGACTCTTAACTTGAGCTCTTTAGCCAGGCTTTCACGGGCTGCTTCATGAATGCTAGGCGCTCTCCTCCGATCCCTGCTGGAATTCATTAGGGTGGAAGTCCGGACTGTCGGAATGACGGTTTACCCAGGAACGGGTTGCTAAGATCACCTGAACCCCTGAAAGCCCCTGGCCGGAAAAGCATGATCAAAGATTAAATTCTTTATTTGCACAAGAACATTGGAATTCATCCCCTCGCCATCTTACTCTTCATTGTTTGGGGGGGGGGTCAAGGCGCAGGGTCAGCCAGTATGCGACAGCCCTGGAGCTGGGGTTAAGGGCCTTGCTGAACGGCCCACGGACAAGTGAGCATTCTACTGGGACTTAAACCAGCCCCTACTGGGTCACTCACCGCCCGGGTTAGGCGACCTGCTCAGAATACATGTATATAGCCCTCATTCCCTTCTGTTCCTTGGTGTTTTGGGGAGACAGCGGGGGCGGGGAGAGGGTTACTATTCAAGTATACTAAAGATCGCAAGCTAACCATATGCAAGCTTAATGATCGAAGGACAGGATGGACTTCTGGTCCCGTTTCCGTTGAAGCCAAATGCATTTCATAAATGTGGGCTAATTAAAAGCCGGAAGAGACGGACAGATTGCTCCTCCAACACCGGAGGAGGTGAGAATCGCCACGTCGTGCTTTACAGCTTCATTACTCCGGGCTCCCGCAGCCATCATCTGATCTTAATTAACTCTGTGAAATTATCAGATCTCAATAATGTACTTAGTCAAAGACTCACTTGGAACAACAATCCGCCCCCGTCTGGTTCCCCAAGGCCGTCGGCTTTATTTCAGTGCATTCAAAGCAGACTAACGTCCATATTGTTTTGACGAAACAATACATCCGGTTTATTTTCATGCGGCTCACCATTTCTGTACCAAAATTAGATCTCTTTCCAGTCTGATTTTAATTAGCTCCACTCGGAATTGCAGACTGCACTCATTTAGTGAGCGAGGGTCCTGTTAGCTCATCGGCATTTCATCCATGACGGCTTGGGGCATTAATGATGGTGACCTCTAGGTAGCGCCCACCGTAAATCCCCGCGGGCCATCCTTGTGATTTCCTTAATTTTGCAGGCCGACCATTTTAGCCTGTGCTACTTTTGTTGACCTCTTTTCAGCGTTTTCCAAACGCACCTCATCATTCTGAGAGAACTTCTGGAGGGTGAACACCTGCACCTGAAACCAGGATTATTTTAAAGCCCAAGAGCCTCTTCACCAAAACACACAGGGTGAATTGGAACTCCGGTCGGTTTGCAGGTGCTGTCGACTGTGTGTCTGTTTTAGCAGTTAGCATTAGCGACCGACATTTGTGACAGACACCGAAGCGTGACCGTCGCTCCACAGGCTGCACCCCAGAGCTGCAAGGTCCCAATTCAGACTAAATGAATTAGCTGGCATGTTTCTCCAGCGGGAAGGCTCGCAGGTAAGCAGTTTATGCTAAAGGGCCTATGAAAAAACAACAGAAATGCAGAAGTAATTTGCCAAGGCTATAACAACCTAATTTACACCAAAAGCTTTGCAGCAAAGAATAAAGGGACATTTTTAATGCCGGTCGCTTTTGCTGCCAATTAATTAAACATACAGGAGCTTAGCGTAATTGGCATGGTAATGCCTTTAGCGGTTCAGTGGAAACATCAGGTGCACATCTTGGGGTAGCGTGTGTTCACACTGCCGTTGTGAAACCCAATACCCACAAGGTTCAAAACTAATGAGCGCCGTCAGATGCCCCGGCTGCCGGGCAAGTGGCGCGGTGGGGAGCCGCACGCATGGGCAATCTCTCCAAGCTGGGGGGGGGCTTAATGGTTACTGCTTCCTTTCTGCAGGACCTGCGTGATCCCTGCCTGCATTCTGCCTTCCGCAGCCTGATGCAGACACAGCCCCTAGTAAATACTTACCATGCGGTTTGTGTAAATATGCGCCGGGGTCGTGAGTTCGCCAGGAGGGTACCCAGAGGGCGGGGGCTGTAAACGAGGTGTGCGGGGGCAGCTGAGCGACTCTGACTGTCAGCGAGTCACAGCGTCTGGCGGGGCCCGCACCATCCCGCCTGTTCACACTTTCTGCTGAAGCTCTTACAGACTCCCTGCTTGTCCCCAGCCCCCTTACCGTCATATTTATATCACTGTGTGAGAGGCAGCAGAAATCCTTGGGCCCTGGCGGTAATCCCTGCGAACCACGAGGCCTGCAGGAAGCCCCCTGCGCTGTCGGAGGTTCTCCAAGCTTAGGAGGAATGAGGGCTGAGCGGATGAGGTAACTGTCCTGATGATTGTAGGTCAGGGGAGAGGATGGTCTTCATAGTCACGTGGCTGGGTAGTCATGGTGAGGTACTACAGTAGAAGGTTGCATGTGGATATTAAGGGTTTGTCTGAGCAACTGAGATTGTGAGAGCCCAGCAGGCTTGGTTAGGGTTAGGGTTAGGGTTAGTTTTAGGGTTAGGGTTAGTTTTAGGGTTAGGGGTTAGGGTTAGCGCGTGTGCTGAGCCAACAGCCTCCTGAACACTGCTAACATGGGCTGACAAGAATTAAATCATTTTTTGCCCCCCCCCCCCAATGTTGGAATGAGAACAGCAAAATAATCGCATGCTGGGTTTTTGGCACCATGCAGGGAGACTGCCCCCTGGACCTCGTCACGCTTCCTTCTGACAGGGGTGTCGCCTCCAGTTGCAATGCTCACGCCAGGCTCCGCCTCCCGTTGCCTGTACAACGCTGTCTCCGAATCCCGCGGCCCCAAGAGCCATCTCTCCACCAGGATTGGGCATCAACCTCTGGAGGTTCTGCACACAGTGGGAAGTAAAAACAGTTGTTCCACCCCGACTAAGGTCACTAGAAGCAGGATATGGGGTCAGGAAGCGGTTGCATGAATCAGGACAGCTGATACGCTGCTCTCCCTGAACAGCCATCTCTGCAGGGCTGCAGCCAGCAATCCCGCGGGGTCCTTGTAGGATACGCTTCCCACCACGAGGTCTGCATCCTGTGACCCCTCCTGAGTGACATACTCGCCCACCGCTGCGGCTGCAGTTCTGAAGTCTGTGTACCCGAGTCAGCAGAGGAGCAGTATATTACACAGGCCTATACACAGAACAACATGAGATCCGCTGCTGGCGGACGCCTGCCGCGCTGGTGCAATACTGCCGGAACCATCCACGGCAGGCCGGGGGGTGCTATCGATTCTGCAATCGCTCTTCGCTGTCTGGGAGCGACGGCCATGTAATCGGTGTATCTTTACGACGCATGTGAATGCATTTGTTCCTGTGCTCCTGTGAGGGAGGGGTCAGCGCGATGCCAGGGTGCTTTGTTCAATCAGGAATGCCTGTACCGATGAGGAAAAGAGAATACAGTCGTTCCCCTGTATCCGCCGTGGATCAGTTCCAGGACCAAACCACAGATGATCAAATCCCTTATACAAAATGTTGTAGTATTTCAATATAATCTACACACATCCTCCCATATACTTTAAATCATTGATAGATTACTTATAATACGTAATATAATGTAAATGCTTTGTAAATGGTTGTTATATGGTATTGTTTAGGAAATCACAAAAAAAGTCACAAAAAAAAGTTCAGTTCAGTACAGACACAACCATCAACTAAATTCATTCATTCATTTATATATTTTTTACCGTATCTGGTGCGCACCACATACTTTTTTTAAATCACCTATGTCCCTTTAGAGGTTCTGTACTTTTTGGAACTTTCTGGAATTATTATTTTTTAATAGTTTAAATATTTGATTGCTTGAATCCATGGAGCCCACAGATATGGAGGGCTCACTGTATACAGAGAGGAATAAAAAAAAAAGTCTAAAAGTCTCCTGAGGGATTTTCAAGTTTATTTTTTCTTTAGTCTGTGCATTTCTGTGCAGGATGTTTAAGAACCAGCCTCTTCTGTGGAAGCACTGTGAGTGTGGTTGTGAAGTCCCAGATAGATCACACCACTGATATCACACCTTCTTGTATTCATTTTGGTACACAATCCTTCATCAAAGTTATTGATAAATTGCATCAGAGACGTGAAAAAACGTTTTCATTTTGTCATGTTATGTCACCTCCAATGCTGCAGGGGGAGCTAGCTTTGCATGTTTACGGTTGTCTTGGCTGCCCTCTGTAACCTGCAACCCAACAGGAAATGTTGAAAGTTAATGAGCTTTCACTGTCTATATAAACAGTCTAACTGCAGAGTTGGTGTCTCAGCCTTGCTGTTCTCGAACTTCAAATCCCACATCTTTTCTGTTTTGTGGCTGTTGGATGCTTATTGGTTTTCTCAGGCGATTCATGAAGCTTTCGGGCGTTTCACCATAAAGCGCCGGAACATGTTCTGAATCTCCGATCCTTTATTTCAAACACAGGGAGACCCCTAGTGGGTTCTCCCACTCGCATCGAACAGAACCTGAGAATGAAGTCTATATGTGTTTGCATCAAATGAATAATGTGGATGGCATGACAATAGGGTCTGTTTGTGTTATACTAAATATAATCTTTAAAAAAATACTTTTTCTTTCGGTTTACTTATACGTTTTTTCAGTCATTATTTATTTACAATGAAATATTGTGATAATCTGAGACAAACTCATTAATTGTTGTTAAATTGTTGTAACTACATGCTGCAATGGCAGTCTCTCAGTATCAGTGAAGAGATTTATCACACTGAGGATGTGTTATTGCCGAGTGACTGGTGTTTCGAGCAATGCAAGCCTGGCCAGTACAATAATGATAAATTATTTGAATATGATCATTTATTCATTTGGCTGGTTCAGCTTTCATCCAAAGTGATTTACAACAAGGGATTGGAAATGCAGCCTCCCCCATGGCACATGA
>JAODUD010000026.1:987157-1000090 GCA_026784285.1 Stomatorhinus walkeri | reverse complement strand
GAGAGAACCCGGGTCAGGAAAGCATAACCTGAGGTAATGATCAGTCAGCACGTGAGGAACGGGACCCTGTGGTTGTGGCGCTGGGATCTGACAGACGAGAGCTTTTGAAAGCTTTTTAAATTTAAAACTTGGTTAGACATTTCAGGGGCCTGCAGAGAGAAGGATTGCCAGTGGATTTTTACACTGCTTGTGCATCAGTGTATACAATTGTATTGCTTAGCTTGCATGCACATAAATGACGTACATCGATAGCCAATGATTGTTCATCGCTATCCATCCACCTGTTTCACAGGCCCAAGGGGAACAAGCTTCCCCACTGCCTTCTGCTTCACCCACCAGAACCTCTGCGTTGTGATCAAGTTGGACATCAGAATTTCCAAGTCGAAAAAACCCGAGTTCCATGCTAGACCATGAATCCTGATACCAAATGTTAGCAATCAACCTTGGCTGACCATCGCAATATGAAAATAAAGCTTACGAATTGTAAACTGAGAATAGTATGCAATAGTGTAAGCGTGATAAGCCTGAAAGGTTGATTAATTAAAAATCACAACTACTGCTCAGTTTGTGCAGAGACTTAATTTCTGTAAGCTATAGGTAAGAGCTAGCTATGAACGGCTAAAGCTATCCATATAAGCAAATAGCAATATTTGCAATTCATTTTTGACATCAATCTACATGCATGATCGGTTTAGTTTTACTTATAGTGTTTTTATTGCAAGGAAAGACATGAAAAATCACTCTAAGTCCTTCACTTGATTATTTATCATTCACGGTGATTGCCCTTGCGGAGGTTGCCTTATTGTCTGACGCCACCGCGTCTGCTTCAAGGTGAGGATGGGCTACGTAAAATGGGCCCGAGATTCCTAGCTCAGATTTCACCAGCCATTCAGCTGTACTTTTTGAAGCTGGTGGTCAGATACTGTTGTCTGGAATGCAGCAAAAAAATGAGCCGCCGCCCCCCAGTTGCTCAGCGGACTTGATGAGAACGGGAGCACAGTACTAATCACCAGCCGGATATTAACCTACCAGGGACCTGAGTGGCAGCCGCACACCTCACGCTCAACCGGGCTCGGACGCTTGGAGATTCTCCCTGACTCCCATTCCCCAGGCTGCCTCCATGTAGCCTTTCTGCTCCGTTAATTAGCCCTTGCGCTCCGTTGCCAATTAGCCACTGCTCTTGCCTAACCTTTAAAACAAAGCAAAGGTGTCATCTAGCACACTTTCTAGCCAGACACATCTCCTTGGCGGTGACCATTATCGCAAAAGGAACATGTAATTGTCATCGTGTCCTGCCCATCAGAACAATGTAAAAACATTCAGACATAATGACATTGCGCTGGACATTTAAATAGATTTCATTGTTAAGAGTACTGCCCCCCAGTCCTCCCCCCCCCACACACACACCTCCCCCGCCAAGCGTAACCTACAGCAACCCAACCTTCTCATTTCTGCTTTTGTGATTGACCAACACCTAATTTTAAGAGCCTCTCCCTGTTTTCTATGACTGACCTCAGAGAAGCAACAGTCCTTCCAAAGTACAGGACAGCCTTTTCACAATTTGCAGTGGCCTTTAAATTAAATTCTGATTAGACAGGAAGTTTGAATGCACTGACATTTATTTAGCAAACGCTCGACTGCCGCCAAGCCTGTCAGTATGGATGTCATATAGAACCTATTTGCAGTAAGTAATGTTTGTGATGCTTCATTGCCATGTATGGTGATTAATGTTTGCAATGTTTCAGTGCTCTGTGTCGCCTCCTTGTGGCTGCTGTGAGTAAGGGGCCCAGTAAAGTCCAGCTGTACACCAATAAATGCAATTTGCATTTTGCCTCTGACTGGAAAATATGAATAAACTGGAATTGGTTTAAAGTACAAAAAGCCAGAGGCAAAGTGAGATTACTGATGCATAAAAATCTTCATAGGGAATAAGTCTGCCCCCTTGTGGGCATAGAAGGTATCTTGATAGTTTTTCAAGTTTTTATACGAAAAAAAAATGGGCTGTTTATGTGAAGGGTTAAGAGAAGGATAGCCTTGGCAATGTCAGACTCAGTTTGCTGGACTGCCTGTTAGATTAATACAACGTCTTCCTGTTGTTTAGTGAGAGCAGCTTGTTATACAGTTAATACCCACTAGGGGGTATATTAACAGCTTTAGGAAAGGGGGGGGAAAGAGGTCTTTCGTAAAGGAAATAAAAAATCCGGGACTCAGTCTCCTGGGGGAAATGGCTGCATTTTCTAACAGCGGAAGCACATTGCAGTCAACAGGGGCCCTGACTGTGAGCACAATATCTTAGCTGCCGCGTACAGATGAGCAACGGCCATCGTCTGATATCATCCCGTCGCTCCCTTGGTGGTCTGGTGGTGGCCAGTCAAAAAAACGAGGCGCCAGAAAGCAGGACCTGCCACCTTCGTGAAGAGCCTCCACACCGCCTCCTTCCAGGGCCACATTGCATTTTACGAAGTCTGCCAAACTGGCCATCAAACGCACAGCAGCGTCAAGTGTAAACTGAGCTTACAGGTGTAGCCTCTGGCTGGGCAGTGAAGTACCCCTGATTCAAAGGAAAATAGCATAAATAAATAAAATTCAAGACACAGTACAGTAACAGTGGCAGTAGCACTAGGCTATCATGTTAGCATGATAATCCCCAAGCAGCCTGCCCCGCTAAGAGGCAAAATCCAAGGAAAAATCCAAACCAGGATTTTGCTCCAACCAACCAGTTGAGTATAAAGAGTCACAGTCATGTTATACTCAATCGGTTGGTTGAAACAAACTCTTTGGGTGGATTTTTACTTTCTGGACCTGAAATGCCCGTCTCTGCCCCTTAAGTATCACGTACCTGCCTCTCCCACTGTTTACAGGCCACATTTAAGATGAACTCTACTTGCACCCGTCCGCCTGACTCTTTAACGCCTAATAAGCAAAGCATCACCAAAAGCTCCTTCATGCCTGTTCACGATTTTTGTTATCAGTTAAAAACAGAAAGCCACAAAAAAAAAAACCGAAGTTCTTTTACAATAGTGCTTCTTTATTACTTGGTAGATAACAGTAGCAATGCTCAGTGATAAACAACACAGATTAAAATGGACCGAGATCGAGAAACAGGAAATCTAACGCGATAACACAACGGGTATGTACACGAGAAATATTTACACGTTGCATTCCAATTGCATCGCACAACTGCCATGTTTGTAACCCCATATTATTGGTGTGCACCCACATGTATATGCAAATGATATACCACAGATAGTAGACAAAAACAGAAAGCAGGAAGTTCTGTGAACTAAGTTATGAAATGTAATACACTAATGTCGAGGATGCTCTGTATCGTGCTGTTCACTGCTATAAGTTAGGCTCTCTCGTAGTGTTTTCCAAATAAATATCGAAAGTAAGGAGCCCTATGCATGCACTGGTATGTGTACACGGCCAATGGGCAGCCGTGGTCCTGCAAACAGATTTGCAGGGACCAGGAGAGACGAGACAACAGAAATACAACACTGAAGCTGCTGGCACTGGTTCTGCGGCTTGGGACTGTACAGCCTTGGCCACACGGTACAGGCGACATTCGCAAAGGGGCAGAGGAAATGCTTCAAATAGGAGGCCAATGAAATGAGGCAGTGGGTGTGGCTAATGATGGTGACACATGAGCCTCCTGCTGTGAGTGGCTGCACCCTTGAGCAAAATGAGCTCTGCCCCCTTGTGTAATTGGCTGTCCCCAAGTGGGAGGAGCTTAGGACATCAAGAGTCTTATGAAAGGTTGTCTCCATCCAACCCCGATTTCTCCTACATGGGCTGAGCTCCAACCCCGCTGGCGTGATTGTCTCAAGAGGAGCTCCACAGTGGCACGGCTGGGTGCAGGGGACGCTCCACCAGGAGGTGCCCTTGCTTAGGAGGACGAGTCCTCCTCGACGGTGTGCAGCGCCTGCCTCTTCAGCAGGGTCTTCAGGATCTCCACCTCGCGCTGCGCCTCCTTCAGCTTGCGCCTAAGCTCCTCGTTGTTTTTCTGTAGCGCTTGGTTCTCCTGGAGAGAGACGGGGACAGACATGAGCAGGGAGACGGAAGGGTCTGTTGCTGCTTCCTGGTCCTTAAAATATCCAGGTCAATAATCCAGCTTACTGTAAAAAGTCACTTTGAGTAACTGAGTGCCTTTGGCAAAAACAATTAAATAATTAAAGGCACAATTAAATAATTAAAGGCACGGTGTCAGGCTGTCCTAATCACTAGTGTTCAGCCTACCTGGGTGTGGGGGGTTTGAACCTCTGTACGAGTGGGCAGCCATTTCCTTAGCATATATTCAAGACCCAATGCACTGCTATCCTTTAATAGTCAATAGTTTAAGCGACTTTTTTTTTAACCATTTAATAACCGTGAGTGATATCGCGGTCGATGACAAGCAAACAGAAAGACCTACAATGTAATACTGAGAAAACACTAACACGTTCAAATATGCATCATTATCATCAGGTAATACATTTCATGTTATTGTAAACATCCTATTTAATTGAATGTCCCACTTTAGTGGATGATGAAACTCCCGGAGACAGATTATCCAGAAAGAATCTACTAGAACGGAAGAGGGTTAGGGTTTGTTAAAAATAACAAACATGGTAGACACCAACTCAACCAGACGCATGTGCATGCAGTAACAGCAAAGTTTACCGTGTTACTCTGTTTCAGTGTATAGATTTAATAATCTATAGATGGCTTGCAGCAGGTGGAGAAATCGCTAACGTAACTGTGATCACCTTGAAAAAGATATTGGTTCTTATTATAAACGTTATGCGTTAGAGGTCACATGTGTGACCGCCTGGGGGTGCACACTGGTGGGAGGGAGGACGCGCTCACTGCGTCACTGTCAGCCACCATCCCGTCTCCTTTCTCCTGTTTGCAGCCATCCTTGTTTTCTCCACCACTGCGCCGTAAAACTGAGCATAAAGAAGCAGATCCAGGGACGGACGCAGAGGCGACGATGGCAGGGGTGAGCGACGGCCTCCTTGCCTTCTCCAGCTGTTCTTGGGTCTGCTTGCTCTGCTCCTCGGGCTCCTGGTTCTTCTGCACGGTGGAGGCCCAGTTCTCCCATTTGGCGTAGGCACGCTTACGCACCGGCACCGGGCTGGGACAGGGAGTGAGGGCGGGGTGTCCAGGGGACAGGAGCGAGACCTCGGGGCGTTCGGGGTCGCTGGACGGGGCCGGTGTCACCAGGGGTCCCTCAGTTTGGGTCCCTTTGTGTACCCCGGAGAAGGGCAGCGGCTGGGGAGGAGTGGATGGCCTGGACCAGCAGTTCTTAGCGTGATCAGCGGGGTCAGCAGGCTCTTTGGAGGGGTACGTGAACTGCGCACTCTCCTCAGAACCTGCAGCAGAATGACCGGGTGTGGGAAGAGATCATGAGACTGGGCGCCAAATGACATCGTTTTCTAATCTCACACATCATCCACATGTCTTGCCCTGCTTCGGTGAGAAACAGCATAAAAACCACGGTGCAGGAGGGAAGGGTGAAACAAATCTGTTTGTCATTTCCAGTAGCTGCCATATTTAAAACCAGTAATAAGTTATTTGTCTTAGTTTGATTTGTGCTGTTTGTCTGATTCCAGAAATCGCGCAGTGTTACTGTAACTGAGCCCGTTCTTCGACACCAGAAGTAACCTTTGACCTTTCAGTCCCGCCCACACAGGGGAATTACCCAACAGCCCCCTCTCTCCGATCCGTTCCAGTAAGTCAGACTTGCCCAAAACAGTTACAGGGGCACTACAATACGCAGTACCAGAATATAGGTCACCTAAGGTCACTGAAGATAATTACACAAATGCCAGATTTATTAATAAGATAATTGACATTTGGATGCAACCAGAATTCCAGATGTCTCTATATTCCTTCATTTTTATGCTAATTTGTGCCTATTTAGACAGGAGGAACTAAATGTTAACTTAGACATCAAGAAACTCACATATGCTGAACTTAGATCAATAGTTGAATAATTACCAACATCTAAGATATGATCAATACTAATGAAAAATGACAACAAAGACTTTTATTGTGGTCTTGTGGCCAAGACCCACTTAATAAACAGAGGGGGAAAGAATTGGTTTCATTTATAGTTTATTCATGACCAAACAAGCTGCAAATCAAAACACATGAAATACATATGCCATATTCATTAAGAAAATACATTTATCATATGACGTTGGTGGTGATGAATGGTGTAACCACACTGTGGCCTAGTTGGGCAAATGAATGGAAAATAGAATTGTATGCCGTAACACAGCTGAGAAAAGGCTCCATCTGCTGGTTAAACTATGTAATTGTGTTTAAGCTGAGAAAAAAATAGTAGCGTTCTAACTTCATCTGCCAGCAGGGGGCGTTGTTGAATCGCTAAAGCAATAAGTCATCACAAAGGCAGGAAGTTTGGTAAAAATGGGCTGGTGTTGTACAACCTCAAACAGACCTAATCACTGATGGGATGTGTTTTTGTTGCATGCAGAATTAATTGTGCTTTTAACGTGTGAATGCACCATTGCTTCTGATTGGTTGGTGGTTAACGAACAGTATACGTGTTGAGACAGATCGCCATCTGTGCTGTGATGTCTGAGTCTCCCCATCATGTATAATTTTACGTTCCAGTGGTATCACTGGCTGTTTTTCAACCTCAGTCTGCTGTGACTACGCTCACGATAGCACAGCCCATGTGTGAATGTGTGTGTGCTTGTGCACGATCACATATGCGTGCGTGGTGTGGATGTACGGTCCGTATGTGGCGGCGTGGGGTCACGTGGCCTCACCCTGCTCATTTCCCTTGGGTCCCTGGGGGCCCACGGCAGTTGGGGTGGAGCTAGCTGAGGAACTGCTCCCCTTGGCGTTCTTCTTGCACTCAAATGCCACCTGGTCCTTGCACAATCTGTGACAGTTCATGCCGCAGTCTGTTCCAGAGACAGAGGGGAGGATGCATTAGAGCAGAATGACAGTCAGACAACCAATCCAGTACATGCACTACATCTGACGCCCAATCAACACAAACATCTCCCTGACTTTCTAAGCATGATGACGAAGGGGGTACATAAATTTATTCATTGCACTAAAGCTCGCAGTTACTTCCAGCATCCACAGATAAACTACACTGCGGAAACCTGCAAGGCATACTGGTCTGTGGCATTTGCCGTTTCAAACATCTTGGAGGCGGTGGCCCAGTGACAGAGCGACACACAGAGCGGAATCTGAGCCACGTCGCTCGTAGGGGGAGCGGGATGAAAGAGCAAGTGTCTCTGCTTTGTTTGGGGTCTTTCCAAACACTTCCCCCCTATTACACTTCACCTGCCGCTGGCCTCGTTGCGTGTACCCGTCCCTGGGACGACACTGTAAACGGTCTGGAAAGAGCTTTCTATAACTCGCGTAATTACAGGCCACGTTCTGAGCACGCTCGCCGAAACTCTGCTTGGCGGTGCTGTCAGGAAATGCACGCTTCCTGTGACTGCAGTCATGCTTTGACTGAGAGCGTGCAGCTTTTTCCCAAGAGAGGCCGCTCCACCTGCACGGAGCTCTGTCACGCTTCCAAAGAACCTCCGCCGCTTTCAGCCGAATTGGGGAATAACGAAAGGAGTCACCTTTACACCTGTAGCCTTGCTTGATGACGCCCCACAGCTGGAGAATGAAGAGAGAAGCAGCAGATCAGTGACAGGGCTTGCAAAGGATGGTGGGAAATGCAGAAAATATGCAGGGCACTGGCGTGGCGTGGCGTGGGGGAGGGGAGGCCAAGGCCACACTTAGTCATGGGTGACTCACGAATCCAGAGCAGTTGTCGCAGAAGGTGGGCTTCATGTAGGTGGTCTCCTGGAAGTTGTGGACGAAGCCCACACCCAGCTTGGAGCAGATGACGCTAGCTCGCATGAAGTAGGCTGTGATTTCCTCCCTGCTGATGAGACCCTCCCTGCAGGCAGGAGAAACAAGGGAAGGCGAGGGGAGTCACTAATAAACACATCATGACTGTCACGAGCTGGAAACAGGTCGCATGACCAGCCGGCTGCGGGTACCCCACACCCACGTGATCTAAAATACGAGGAGATGGGAGGGGCCGCGTCCTGACTCGACACCTGTGTCGCTCTCCGACTACTCAGCTCACGCCGGCCATGGCGGCACGATGCTCGTGAGCCTGACCGCACTCACTTCTCTTTGTCCATGACGCAGAAGGAGAAGGGAAAACTGGCCGCTATCTTCTCAAATTCTTCCTGGGAGATGTAGCCATTCTCGTCGTGGTCGTAGTTTTTAAACACCGACTGCCAGGAAAAGCGAACAGCAAAGATGGAATTATTCCTTGGGATGAGAATATGCTATGTCAGTATGCCATTACTGAGCAGTGAGGTACGATGAATTCTGCCACCTAATGGTGTGACTGGTGGTACTACTCCAAAGGAACCCTAATCTAGTATAGAGAGTATAAAAACACATCGTCAGACCACTATTCTTAGAGGAAGTGAGCCATGCTGATTGAAGCTAATCAATATGCTGAAATCAATGTGCTTGATCAACCTCAGTATCATGGCTCTCGTTATGTTCCTATGTGACGCTGTCGTGGTCGTTAATCTAAGAGAGACGGGCCGTTTCGGGAATAGACACAGCAGATATATGGACTCACATCCACCATCCTCTGCACATGCTTGCTGATGGTCCTGGGGTCCGGTTTGGGGGCTACGCCTGAGGCCCAGTCCACCACGACGGGAGGTCGGGACGGGGTGGCTGGCTGATGGGCGACAAATTGGCCCGGCATCAGTGCAATGTCACCGTACTGGAGCATCAGTGTAGCTGGATCCCTCCTGGGACTCAAACCAACAACCTTCAAGAGTCTGCCCCTCTGCCCACCTGCCGCCCTAAGGCTTCTCTGGGTCACTCACCGGCGCCTTGCAGTTTTTAGGCTCCCGTGCGTAGGACAGCTCGTAGATGTCGTCCTCGGTGTAATACAGGTCCAGAGACAGCTGGAACGAGGTCAACGTCAACAGCAGTCAGGCAACTAGTAATGTGATAAACAGCTGGCTGGTATCCATTTTGCACAGAAATATACCAGCGGACTGAACAAGGAGACCTGATAAGTGGACCAGGTCTATAACAGAGATATAATCTGACCATAAAAGGACCGTATAGCAGTCACATAAGCTGACCGTCAGTAGATGAACCAGGTCTTTGTTAGCATCCAAGCGCGGTGGGTTCTGCTGCAGTTGGATCAGCTCATTGATGTGGTTGTAGAGGGCCTGCAGCTTCTGTACGTTAACCTTGCTGTCCTCCACATAGTCAGACATGGCTTCGTTGACAGAGATGAGGTCTTTGAGGTGGACACCCAGGATGGGGATTTTAAACCCTGTGCATTTGCCGTAGGCCTGTCGGTAATTGTCATAGTTCCGATAGGAGGACAGTAGCTCTGTCATTTCATTCAGTACCTGCAGGGAAAGCCAGACACAGGAGGACTGAGTACTGTGGAAGGGCTTGGGAGTGGGTTATAAAATGCTGTTTTCCCAGAATTCACGGCTAATGGTTTCTCAGAATTCTGTGCAATGCATTTCTGCTCCTATGGAACTAATGCCTTTGTGACAATACCTAAAAAATAATAATAAATAAGGTTTAATGAGTATGTCAAGGGAGGTCTAGAGTTTACTGCCAGTAAATTTCTGAATAACGCCGTCAAAGCAGCTCAGTTAATATACCTGTAATCCTACACCACTGAAAATCGGCCACTGGTCTGAGTCTGTCACGCCCCTAAAAAGCAGACTGTGGCTCCCGTCGTGAACAGGGTGGCTTATGGGAAGAGTAAGCAGCTGTTACCTTGGTGACCTCGCCGGGCACATGGGAGCTGGTCTCCTTTAGCCGCGAGATAGAGCTGTGACAGAGACCTCCCACCACGGCCATTAGTGTGTTGAAGTTGTGCATCATAAGGAGCTTCTGTTGGGAAAGACGGTCCGAAAGTATGTCAGCATGCCTGCAATGCAAACCTGTGTAGCCGTGTTTCTAGCGCTTTCTACATGGCTTTCCGGAAGCTTCCGACCCTCCTGCCCTCCCAACTGATGGGCTAACAGAGCTATCCGCTAGCCCCCGACTGTCAGTGTCATGGACACAGACTGGACCTTACCAGAAGAGCTCATTACCACCAGCTGTGACCTGATTCATATTGAAAGCCCGTTTGTGCAGAGTTCAGGGCCCAAGGAGAAGCACTTGAGAGTCATTAGGAGCTTGTGTGAACTGTTTTTCTATGCAGTGATTACGGGCCTGTCTCCTTTGTGCCCATTCACTCATCGGAGACACAAATACTGGCCTACAGCAATGGAGCCGGCCGCACCTGAGCCACGTGGATGAACTTGGTGAAGACTTCGGCCCGGAGCTGAGCTGTGGGCCGGCTCAGAACCATGAGCTGGACCCACTGGGAGATGCCGTTGCACAGAGCGATTGATCGCTCCATCATGGGGTTGTCCTTCATGCAGCCGCTGCGAATGTAGTTCTGGTAGTCTGCGAACTGAGAAGGGGTGGGTGCGGAGTGGGACTCAGCATCAAGATAAGCTGGGATTCCATACCTGTGGTGGGCGGAGCTAATTATGCCCTGCCCAAAGTGGCTGAGTAGGCAAACAACAGCGCGCTATAATCGTCACCCACAAATTCCATAGCCTCGTTTCACACTTTGCAAACGGGTGTTTGCATGTGCAAGGATGCATCTCTACTATATATTGACATCACTATGCTGACGGGGGATCTTCGGGGAAAGGTGAGGCTGAATACTTCTTCTCACATATCTCAATGAAGCCAGCTGGATTGGACCAGTGTACCAGTTCTACACAAAACAGGGGCTGAGAGAAACCCCATGAAAATGAAAGTGAGAGAAGAGGTGAAGAATTTCACTTGTGACCTGCTGTGGTGTAAGGTCCGCAGCCTGAGTAAATGAGTAAGCCAGGGTCACATCCAAAACCTCAATCTTAAATGTCCTTGCATGGTGTTTTTAGTTATATAATCGCTTTATAGGCTCTAATGTAAAGCAGCTGCAAAGCCAGCTGAACATACTGAAATCCTGCAGAAGGATTTGAACTCCAGGTAGGTCAGGTGTTCGGCCAGCTCCTCGGGTTCCAGGTGGTCGAAGAGCAGCGACACCTTCCTCTTCTTGCTGCTGTTGGCCTTGATCTTTTGGCTGGCTTTCCAGGACCAGTCTCTCTCGGCTCTGAAAACGCGAAGCATTCTGGGAGGTTAACACTGGCTAAGGGTGTCAACTAGGGAGGCGGCAGGCACTTGATTCAACAAAAGTCAGAACATGAATAAAGAATTCTATTCTATTCTAATTCACAGGATGTTAAGGAAATTAAATAACCAAGTTCACCATACCTCAAATATTTTTAACATTGTAAGTAGAGGATCACTATTTCTATAT
Source organism: Stomatorhinus walkeri (assembly GCA_026784285.1). NCBI lineage: Eukaryota > Metazoa > Chordata > Actinopteri > Osteoglossiformes > Mormyridae > Stomatorhinus > Stomatorhinus walkeri. The sequence goes on along the minus strand of JAODUD010000026.1, from coordinate 988,704 downwards.
ATATTGTTGATATTTTGGAACAAACCTAATCCTTAACCCTAACCCTATAAACTCTTGCCAGTGATACTGGCTTTCTGACATATTAAAAAATCATCCCAAGTAACACGTGACTTTTTTTTTTTCTTTAGTGCAGCTACAGCACGAGAACCTTGACGTGTTATTAGGGCTGTTTCCACGACTTTCCTTCCATGGGGGAGACTGGTCTCTGTTCCACAGTGACTCATTAAAAGCGGAGGCATTGAAGCAGGGAGTGTAAACCAGCCTCACCCCCAAACCTCCCCTGCCGGCGGAATGGAAAGGCTCCGGAACGCCGCAAGTGCTGAGAGAGCGAGAGAACACCTCAAGGTCGTCTCCGTGTGGTGGGCCGCCAGATGCAGCTCCTAGAGCCAACCACACAGTGACAGCGCAAACTCCGTTCTTTCCCATCATCCCTTGCAACTACACATGATGACTCACGCCAAGTGGGCTGCATGAGTCAACCCGAGCGGCAACGGACGGCTTCTGTGGGTCGGATCCCTCAAAGTGAGCTCGATGGCATCATTACAGACTGTTATACTCACATCCACTTTGTCTCCAGTAGGGGGCACAGTCTCTCCTGCCCGCGTTCCCTCATCAGTGCCTGGAAGTGCTCTAAGGAGTCTGCGAGGCTGGTATGTAACCTGAACATTGTCCAAAACTCTCTTATCCAGTACCTGAGCGAAAACAAACACACAGGTAACACCCGGGAAGGGTTCTGGTCGTACGCAAGGGCATGTCCAGATTGAATAAGCGGAGCCTACAGTCCAAACCAAACAGGCCAACAGCACTGGCAAGGTTGACAAGCGTCCCTGGCAGGGTCGGCCTCTCTCACCGGATGAAGTAGCAGATTTTCTGGCAGTCTGTAGGGCTCTTATTTTCCAGGCCGTTCTTGAAAGTGAGAGGAGCAGTTAAGGAGCAACGCATGTATACTGTAAACAGGGAGGTGAGGGGGACTTCACCGAGCGGTAACCGGATTTTGGGGTACATCGGGCTGTGTGTGTATCTGGGGGCGGGAGCGGAGACTGTTGGATGTGTGGGTGTGCCCAGCCGGGGTGAGCGCCGTCGTGGGGCAACACGAGGGGAACGGGACCTTTTGAAGGGGATGTACCTGACAGGTACGCCGCACAGTCGAGCTTTGCCTGGCACATCGGGGATTTCCGCTGACAGAATAAGACGCGGTGACCGCAGGCGACTTCTCTGAGCGTGTGGGTTTGCAAACAAACACAAAATAAAACAGCGGGGATATTGAGCAGCTTTGTGGACAGGGATGCCGGGGGGATGGGGGGGGCTGACGCCACCCGGTCGTCTTCTTCGCACAGGCCCAGAAACATCCAACACGTCATGTAAAACCATGTTTATAATGGCGCTGCTCTTCAGACCTCCCTGCCATCAAGATCAGAGGATGAAGGGGCAGAGAGCATCATGGGGGGGGGGTTGCAGTGTGACCTACTCTGGCCCACTCAGTCCAGAAAGCTGCAGTGTTTTATGTACCATTTGTGGGGGGGGGGGGGGGGTGTTAAGAATATACA
>JAODUD010000026.1:941331-952828 GCA_026784285.1 Stomatorhinus walkeri | reverse complement strand
CCCCCCCCCCCCCCCCCCGACAGCTTTTACACCCCTCAAACTGGAAAGAGCAGAGCCGGGTCCTGCTTGGATGCGAGCAGAGACTGCGATTGGCCAGCCACGGGTAATGAAATTGGTGCCTTTAACTGGGTGAAAAGTAGATTTTTCCAGTAAGGGGGGTGGGGTGGGGGTAGGTAAGATTGCTTAGGCAGAGCAGATGGTCCTTGCTTTCCTCCTAAAATTAAGTTGGAAGAAACAGCCGACCCCCCCCCCCCACACACACACAGACACAAACACACACACCAAGGGGGATTTGAGAGTTCATTTTGCTCATGCCTCTGGCTGTTTTGTTGTTCTAGGGAGCGAGTATTGTTGTCCTAGGGAGTGAGTATTGTTGTCCTAGGGAGCGAGTATTGTAAATGCTGCAGGCCTCAATTGCTGTGTTTCCCAATGTGGCCCTTGGGGACCCATAGTTGGTCCCTGGGGAAACACTGAAGTCCCATCTGATAACAGGGCCTATTTGTAGGTCAACAGCTTCCATATGGATCGAACTGTACACGTGAGGTCAACCTTCATGTATTTTAGGAAGATTCGTGAAAAGGACTGCGCATGATACAGGCTGAAAAAAATGTGCAGTGATGCTAAAATGTTGGATTTACGTGGCCTTCCGTCAAAGCCTCTTCCCCTTGCTGGTGTCCCGCATCTTTCCATCGTGGTTTAGTAACAAGTAACTGCACTTGCTGTGGCTAATGGATTTTTAAGATGCTTGCGTTTCGGACTAACACACGTTGAATAATTGACAGCCCTGGTCAGTTGAGCCTGGTTGAGTTTCCCCAAAGCCCGCAGGCTCAGGTTACCCCACCTCCACAGCCCACTCCAGGTTTGCCCATGTTTAGTGGGGTTGGGGGTGGGGTGGCTATATTTATGGTGGCCAAACTTCATGAAAAAATAGAAGGACCTCACAATCCACATCCACCATCCCACTCCCATGACGATGGAGAATTTGAAAGGACACAGTCTGGTGGGATTCCTGTTTTCATCCCCTATGCTGGAGGTAAAATCTGCCATGAGTTAATGAAACCTGTCCAAATAACGTCAGGGTTAAGTGTCTCCGAAAGTTATAGAGTCACATTGTCAATGTCCCTCCTGTCAGTGACAGGCTCCGGTTTCATGCTTAAACGTTCAGGTGACCTTACATTGCTGGTCGACAGCCAGCTGCCATGGGTAATGTCGTACGCCTCGACTTCACCGCCGCTAATTGGTGCTGGTAACATGACATGGTAGTACACCACTCACCACAGTCCTCTGAACATTTTCCAGCTGGGGAGTGGGTGTCGTCTTGCTGTATGCTGCATGATACAGTGAGTAGATAAGCGGCCCTTGTGCAGTCATTCATGCACAAGACGGTCCTTTAGAGAGAGCAAGCACACATATTACAGGCTGCCTCATTGGTGCTTGATTGGTGAGCGCTGCCTATTAAGTGGTTTTAGTACAAACGTGTTAAGTACCAAAAGTGTTGCCGAAATCAACCAATTTCACAGGAGTTTACAAGAATTCAGCATGAATTTGTTTATACACTTTTAAAATCATTATCACAAATGTGTATCTCAGGATACAGAGACTACAGACAGAAATCTTGTTGCCAGATGATTAGGAGAAAGCAAAACACTGCAGAGGATTATGGCCTGATTGTACTACACTGGCATTTGTGTAGGTAGAAGTAAGTAGTGTGACAGATTCCATTTTTACCAGGAGAAAAGCAACCTTCAATCCTGGGATTGTAATGATTTTGTATATGGCCGTTTGGGTTGCATGAGGCACCGGTCACTTTTTCAGTATCTCTCCTGTGATTCTTATGCAGTCGCCAAACTAACTGGAGGCATTTAGACAAAAATAACCTGCAGTAGGTCTGACTGACCTGTCTGTAGTTTGTACGATAATAATACTACTTAGAAGGTGTGGAGCGGGAGAACTCATGTGTAACACTGTGTCGTCATGGCAATGATGTATGGCTGGGGGAGGCGTAATATTCTGGGATCAGACTGCTGTTCGCATAGTTATCATTGTCGCTGCTGGCCATGCAGTTGCTCAGTGCCACCAGCAGGGGAGAAGACTGTGACCCAGCTAATCCCTGAAACATGCCTCATGACCCACTGACGTTGGGACGCAGGAGATGCCAGGGTGCCGGCCTGCTGCCTCCCCCATGATGACTTCCATTGTCCCCTTCCACTGCAGGGTTTGTGCTGAGGGAAACAGTTTTGGCAAAGGTCAACCATATATCCTCTTATTGGCTCACCTATGACCTTTTGTCTATTAGTATAGCAACTGAAGTCCAGGTCTTTAAGCACGAGGCCACAGCCAGGGCCTCTAGCCGTAACACTTTCTATGAATTCCATGTCCATATGGTTATAAATGTTTATTAAAAGGCATAACACATTATAGTCATGTTTATTATACATTATGAATGCTATACGATGCTGTCATCTGTAATGTACTATAAATACCTTCATAATGCAGTACAAAGCATCCTTTTTTGTTATATAGACCATTACAATACATTACAAACATATCTGAAGTTCATTATTCATAGTTTTCAGTCGCGTGATTGGCTCAGGGACCCTGGAGAGCAAAAACTCTTCCAAATTTGACGGTTAATGCTGGGCACTCCATAGAACAGCAGCACAGGTCAGTTAATCTTCCATCTGTGGCAAGCGATGGATATTTAGATCACTTATCAAAAGAATAAAAGTAAAGATATAACAGAGCTCCACTTTGGTGATGTCTGTATACATTATATGGACAAAAGTACTGGGACAACTGGCCATTACATCCACAGGAAATCTTTTGACATTCCATCCTAAATCCATAGCCATCATTAGGGAGCTGGTCGCCCCTTTACAACAATAACAGCTTCCACTCTTCTGGGAAATTTATGACAATACAGACTGATACCTTTGTATGTGACTTGGCTTTATTAATGAGCTCAGGGAACAATCATCCAGCTGCCACCCTCTTGGTAATGTTCCCAAGATGTTCTGGCCAACATCACCTTTATAGAGGTACATTCACAGTTCGCGCCCCCCTCCTCTGAACCAAATCAATCTGGTTAGGGTGGGGCGTGCACTTCGTAACACACATATGCTTTATGCAGATTGTATCTTTCAAGGATGTGTACGTCACGTGATCAGCATGCTGCAGGCCTGGGGCACGTGAGAGGGCGTCTATGCTTCTGTATGACCTCTGTCTTTGTGGTGTTCCTGGCATGTCTGCTACGCACTCGATGCTCACACCTTTGTCCCCCAGTCTGCATTTCCTGTCAATTCTAACAAGTGCTATGCTCCAAAACATGAATGCAACACTTAGCCCAAACCTACATTAACCCAAATAAATTTTATCTCATGAGTGTTAGTCACCCAGGCGTTCTTGCAAGATTGCAAGATAAATATACATTCCAAAAGCAGTTTATCTGAGAGCTAGTTAAGAAAAATATGTCTTCTGTTCAATTTTCTATCACACTTTCCACAAGATTTAGGAGGTTGTCAATGAAAACCGTCAATTTCCTAACCCTCCAAAAATGCCTTTTATCCGTTTAGTTCTTCAGAGCAGTGAAGACTGAGCTCTGCATCATGACTTGAGATCTATGAGAAGGTCTTTGGTGCTAACAAGTCGCAGATGCCATAAAAATAGCTGCATGTTTCAGCGTACTATGAGCTCTGTGCAGTATCGTTTGGAGTGGGATGATTCATTGATTGATCTTGCCAAACTGAAGGGCTAGTTAACCAGTAACAGGTGAACCACAAAAGTGCCATCGTAATCATCCATATGCAGAAGATTTTGGCAATAAAAAGGTAACCATTACCCAGCACCAAAGTAGTTCTTCAGATGATGGCCGAGTATATTAAGGCTCACGTTTCTTTAAAAACACTGTACCAGAGTCATAAAGGTTTAACTAACAGAACTTGGTTTCAGGTTCTGTGTCGCTCAAGATGGTTCACAGCTCAGCAATACTTCCTTTCAGAGCAGCCAGAATCACCACGAACTGGTTCCTTACTGTAATGAAGCTGGCCAGGTCCCACTTGCGGCATAATGTATGGTCAAAGTCAGTTGGCAAAAATGCTCGGCATGGAGAGGACCTGCAATATATCAATGTGACCTTTCAGCTGAGAATTAATTCGATATAGATTTGGTTTTGAGTTTTTCAGGATTGGGTCTGGGTCACTGCTCTGGGCCGGATGCTGTAGAGCAGTGTTTCTTAGTCTGGCTGTCAGGGACCCACAGAGAGGGAGCAAAAATGTGGATTGTCAAGCAGGGAGCTGGGAGGGAGCAAAAACTTAGACTGTCTGTGGGTTCTCAAGGACTGGGCTGAGAAACACTGCCATAGGGGACATATGACCTCTACGTCATTGGATTACTTGAGGAGTAAATGAGTTTTGGTTCCTGATACTGTAACACATGATGAGAAAGGCTGACATGAGCTCATTTCCGAAACAACAGAAAAGGGACTTGATCAGTTTGGGAAATTTGCTCTTCAATTTCAGCTGCTGCTTATTTCCATACACCAAGGGCAAATCTGGCTCAAGCTGGTCACCTAGGAGACCTCAGACCCATAACCATTACTGTGCCTCTGCAGCATTAGAGTGCAGTTGTATATATTTTGCTATTTATTATGCAATGGGAAGGATAAGTATTTTGTATCTATATTGAAGTATGTGTTGTCTTCTTAATCCATATCCAATTACAAATGTCATGCTTTGTAAACTCCTGGTCATCCTGCAAATACATCACTTTTTCCCTTCTTACCAGCCACAAAAGAACGTCTGATTTTCTCTAAGCACTGATGTTTGAGAGTTATGAACCACACAGCCAATGAGAAATCAGGGATCCTACAGGTCTATATGATGTAAAACCTGTTCTTGCTTGATTTATGACCCAAGCGGCGTTTCTTTAAAAAAAAAAAAGTCATTATTTCTGCAGGAAAATAACCTGGGTCCTTCCCAGGCTGGTTTCCTATATTTAAGTACTTCCTGTTCTCCCAGAATCAAAGCAGGACTCTCTGGTAGGCAGGACTGGGGCGGGGCACAGCACTGAAAATCAGAGCTAGCTGAGTGTTTTATAACATGTCAACAGTCGCCTGGTATCAAAGTGACCCCCAGCTGCTCAGTCATCGAGGGGTGCTGCAGGCGAATGCCATTGTGGTGGCGTTCCCAGGCCGGCGAGATACGGAGCGCTCGCTAATGGCGAATGGGAGCGCAGCTATTAAGGCCCTTTCCGAATGGTTTAAGGAGGCCTGTGGTTCCCAGGATCCCTGATAACGACTTCCAGCCAATGTGCTGGACGTTTTCACCACCATGCGGCCCGGCTCTGCTCCTAATCGCTCAGCAAACATGCAAAAACCCTTTGTGTGAGCTTTAATCTCAATGAGAGAAGGAGCCCGCAGAAGTCAGGAGGCGTTCTTAACGAGGAGGCCCGCCTGACTGCAGGCTGGGGTTCACACGGGCCCGGGTGGGACTGCGATTGTGCAAATCCACCCACTCGCCTCTGACGTGCACATGGCTTCTTTAATTTTGCTCTCTTTCCCTACCATTAACCACAGACCAGTTGGCCAAACTCTCCAAATCAATCTGTCTGCAAAATCGCCTTGTTCTGATCAGCGCGTCCAAAAAGCACAGGCTTTGACTTATGGAAACATCATCCGGCTGCTAGGCCAAAGGGCAACATAGCGAAAGCTGACACTTACCCATCCGGAAAGTATATTACTTTACCAGCAAGGGATTTCACGTGTGGAATTTTATAGACGTGATGTCAGCACAGATGTATGTAACCCCACTGTAAACAACAATGCAGGCCAAAAGTGAAAGTGTGGAGATTCCATCTCTGATGGGAAATCGCTGGAGGATCAAACGTATCATCCACCATTAAAACTGTACTCTTCACTGCGGAGGCAACATAGTAAGATTTGAGCATGATTACTGTTTGGCAGACAGCCTTATCTCGAACAAATTATGCGGCTGATATCAGTATTGCTGTCACATTACTGCAGCATTTATGGATATGTAAGACGGCCTCATCCGGGACAAAGTATGAAGCCCATATTAACCTTTATATATCTAGTTCTTTTTCTTTTTGCCACAGCTACAGTACAAAAGTGACATCCACAGATTTAAACTCAGGGTGTTTGGGCCCTGATCGAACTCCAGGTAAAATTCCATAGTCCCAAATCTCTGCTAAATATTCAAGCTTTTTGATGTCTTGATCCGCGAACTCTGGTTCTAGATAGGAAAACGCGCCGGGGCTGAGACCCGACGCCGTATCTTATCACGCCTGTAAGCGTCTCCGCTAATTTTACTCAATTTGGGCGGGCGTGCGCAGCTCGGGTAATCAGCGCCATGTTTATTTGTTCTGCGCTTGTGTTTGGCTTAATCTGATGCCCGGGTATGCCACAAGCACTGAAACTATGTCTGGATAGAATCAATCATTTAGCAGGAATGCCGCTGCTGAAATTCCCTTTTTGGACACGAGTGCGGTTTTTCTTTCTATTGTATGTCAGGGGAAATCGTTCAGACGGGCGACGCGGAGCGGAGTGCTGAAAAAACCCATCCTGCCCACACTCGCCCGTCCCGCCGAGCTCCATCTAACAAGTCAGGATACAAGCCGGGATATTTCCAATCGACATCTGAAAAGCATTACGACCCTGGCGGTGAAATCCTTTGTCAGCAAGATAAATTGGGGGTGACTATCATGCCTGGCCAACATAGAAGGGGGACAGAGAGTGTAAAACCGGACCTGTTTGCTGCTTCGTTCCAACCCAAAAACAGCATCGTGAATTGCTTTTCTTCAACTTTAATGGGTCACTGCATTGCAAAGAATAAAGAAATCATTGGCCTATGCAGTATTGCACATGTTGCTGTTCTGAACCAACTAGTACATTTAAACTCGGACAAAATGGGCTGCTGCAGCTAGAATTGCCGTGTGTGTATTGTGTGTGGATGAAAGTGTACAGATGACCAAGAGTTCACAGTTTACAACACATGGCATAAGTAACTGGGTATGGAGCTCCACCCCCCCCTCGCCTTTGGCGAAACGACTTCGGCAGTTCTGAAGATTTTCTCTGTAGTCCGGTTACTGTGATGATTTTAGTATGCCCCCCCACCTCTCAGGCAAATGACATGTGCAGATCATTCATTTTCTGCTTGTTTTTTATTACTGACCGCTGGATAGTCACCACCATGAGGCCAGATGATCCATTTCTCCTTGTGTCCACTGGCCATCTTGTGCCACATGTCCCTTTGTGGGCGTGGTGAAATGTCATTTTTGTGCCTCTCGCCTGGAGATCTCTCTTGGTTTCTCGTCATTTGTGATAATGATTATCAGTAATAAACCCCATCGTGCATTAGGGCCCGAATTTGTGTCCGTTACAATCTTACCAGATCAAAAATATGAGCAGAGAGGAAGCGTAGACCCACATTAATAAGGTATCGCTGCACATGGACCTTCTGCTGACAGCCACAAGAGGGCACCGCGAGGTGCTGGACCTCTGCCCTGCATGTGCTGAGTGGATCGATACCAGTGCAGCTAATTGCCCCCAAGGCTACTGGGAAAAGCGAGGGGTCGTTTTAACAGCCATAACGTGCGTTTTATTCGGTCGTGACGTGGGCGCATCGTTAAAGAGCCATTCGAACAATGGGAGAGCGCGGCATGCCGTCCTTAATGAACCCCCGGGGAGGGCGCCATTGCGAGCCCAGAGGACGGGAGCCCATCTCAAGGCGTCGCTGGCCCGAGTGTGCGCACAGGTGCCGGGGACAGACACCAGCGAGCGCTCGCACGTGCAGTCTGACTGACTTCACCTTGGCATCAGAGCGTTTATTTATTCAACACTTCCTCTTAGATGAGGATTAGACAGCTCATTGCCTCTGTTTCAGTCCCCCCACCTCCCCAAAGTACCCTCAGCCTTCTGTCCCACCCAGCGCCCTCTTTGTCTTCGGTGTTGTTTTATAGACGTGCGGTCTGGCTAAGCCTGCCTACCAAACAGGTTCTTCCCTCAGCCGGGTTCTGCGTGAGGGCCGTCCAGCATCTTGTGTGCACACATGGGCGTGTTATTGGGGAGCCTGTGTCTGTCTGATTGTTTGCACGTGTCGCCACTGCCTCGCGACTCAGCTTCCAGACACGATACAGCTTTAAATCCTCCATTCAGACGAGGAGGGCGGAGTTACATCCCCGGCCCACCCGACGGCAGCCAATGAACCGTCAGAAATCCCGTCACGTGTTTTCTCACCTTTAAATATGCCTTTTAATACAAGCTCTACCTGAACTGCTTGGGGTACAGTACAATAGCTTTGGAGTAACACCTTTGTTATTTCTAAAAATAGAAGCTGTCCTTGTTTTCTGAATGTGAATGTCCCAGTCGGTTAGCCAATGGCATCACTTTGCATGCTAAGAGATCTATTTAATTTCAATCGGTTGTTCTGAATGTGAGCCTGTTCACACAGGAGATCCAGTTTCAGGCCAGACCTATGGAAGCATCTTGACTAGGGCCCTGGGCCACAGGCCGGGGTGAGTTTTATTGCAGTATTAAACGCATTAGGTCAGAGCGCACTCGGTTTAAACTGGATTACGACCAGCGGCCCAATACCATTACCACATCAGATCCTGAAATTCCAAATCTGATTAAACCAAGGTCAATTTTTCATTCAGGAAAAAAAACGCCACACTGACATCTGCTCCCTGCTGTATCATTGGTTGGGGCCGCATGATTAAAATAGATTATTTTCACCTTTTTGGTCCTTTTGCCTGTATGGATAAGCAGTAATGGTGGTAAACTGAAATTTCTTGCAAGAAACAAGTTTGCTTTATAACTTAAAATGTCCTTTCGGCAGGTGGCATTTGACATAAACCCCATCTCACCTCTCACAGGAGCTGGACATGGGTTTGTATTTAACGAGGACTTTATCGCATTTATCTGAAACCTGAGCTACAAACCACACATGCATAATTAACCAGCCAATGTGTAGTTTGCCAGGCGCGTGCAGAAACACTCAACAGGAGAGCGTTATGGATCCCAGTGCTGCCAGCAAGCTGCACAATCAGAATGCAGGGCTCCGTCGTAATTACCCTCGTTAATTGGCACGTTATCTGTCAGCAATTTAAATCCGATCGGGCAGCTAAGCGAACGTGTGAAGAGCAGGTTGGAGCTTCCGTTTTGTGGTTTGACATTTACCATCTTGAGGTGGTCAGTGATGTGAAGATTTGGTATTGTGGATTCAAACGGGACCGAATCGATTGGGCGAAGCTCCCCCAGCTCGAACCCGCGGGCGGATATTGGATCAGCCCGGCCTCCCTTTGTTCAGACAGCATGCGGATGCTGGTGTCCCTGATTACGCGCATCTGAATGAGCGGGCGATTTCCTTCCTTTCCTGTCAGCATCCTCATTAGCTGCAGGACCCGGCATCTCCATGCGTTTTTCATAATGGGGCATGTGTTAATAAGCTGGGAGTGTGGTTAGAAGCCCCCCACCCCCTGCCGCTGGCTCCTTCAACCACCCGTTCCCCGTTTTCTCATTATTACAACCAAAAAGGAGATGGGGGGGGGGGGGCTAGGAAATAAAATGGCCTCCGGGTAGTACTTTGATCAGTGGAAGTACAGTCTGTTTGACATAGGATGACATGGGTTATGGGAATATAGCAGGGTAGGGGGGCACAGCACCCCCTACAGGTAGCCGTCAGGCACAGCCGTACACACCAGTCATTGTTAAATGCAACGTGCCGTTTGCTGTGATCTCACTGGAAGAAAAATGTCCATTTTTCCTTGTGTTTGTTGCTTCCAGTCTGATCTGATATCAGTTAACATGGAAAGCTGGTGGGGGCGGGGAGGAGAGGGGGGTGTTTCCAGTGTCATTCGGGGCGGCTTCTGGTCCGATGGATCTCCGCCAAGCAGTTCCTACCAGCCCACCTGCACCTCCTACATTGCATCTCCACAACTCCCCTACACATGCCCCCCCACCCCGAGTGGCCCGCATGCCGATGATTGTCTGGAGTTTATGGGAGTCTGTGCTGCTCACTCTGGGGTTACACGCCACCCAGACGGCGCTGTCCGCCCTGAATCAGGTCGAGCCTCCGGGGTCCTGGTTGACAGCCAGAAACAAAACAAAAAAAACAGGAGATGGTCACGATAAGTTCCCAGGAGGACAGCGGCATGCGAGATGTTATCAGGCTGAAATAAGAAGTATGTTCTCCAGGATCTTCATTGGCACAATGGGCTGCTGCCCGTCCCGTGGAGAGCCGCGTCATTCGCCCTGACGGTGTCTGATTCCGTCGTTCTCACGGGTCCTGAGCTCATCCCGACCCTCCCCTACGAGGGTGTCGGGCCGGGAAGAATTACTGGAAGCTCTTGGTAATCACGACCAGCTTCATCTGGCTTCTGATTTTTGTTGTGTTGTATTTTTGTGCGCCGGATGGAGTCGGTGGACTCAAACACAATGAGGGTGGGTCACGTGACCACAGAGGAGGGGAGTATGAATGAATCAGGGCATTATACACAGTGAAATACATCATCCTGAATAAATAAAAAAAAAGCTTCTGCATTATTTAGAACTGTAGCAGAACTGCACCCCCATCATGTGTTTCATTGACTCCAGTCACTCAGAGACGTAGGCGGGGGCGGAGCCCTGAAAGCTGGTTGGTCCCCCGGGGGCCTCCTTCCTCCGTCACTCACTCATTCAAAACATGACTGGCTGAAGATAACCCTAACCCCCTTTGCATGAATTATGGGCCTTCCTATGCCCGCCACCTTAAAAAAATCCTTGAATTGCCCCCTGTCATTGCTGCTGAGGTAAGATCGCAACGTGCCACATGCTCCGTTACTTGCCATCTGCGGTGTGTAATGTTCTTTAACTTTAAGCCCAAACCCCAGACCTTTGAGTGTACTGGGGGACTCCCGGTTTCAGTTTTCTGAATAGTCGTATCCCGCCTCCCCCCCATTCCTCGTTCCTCACATCCTACTGTATGTCCTCCTTGGTAACTCTGACAGCTTGACTGTTGGACGATTCCTCTCTGGTGTTTTTGTGACGTTACTCTGACAAACAAATAAGCAGGTGCACAGACAAATGTCCTAATTCTGTGTCTAAATGTCTCTTTTTCTTTCCTTTCCAGTCCTGGTATCTGGGGAATTGAACAACACGAGGATTCTGCGTAGGGGCAATGGACACGCATACGCATTTGTGAATCTTTTTTTGTGGAATTAGGAAAAAATGGGAGATTTCAGAGGGAAAAACCCCAGTACACCATAAAGTGTGTGTATATATATATATATATGGGTGTATATATATAAATATATGTATGCAAATATGTTTATATATATATATCAGTATAAAAAAATGATAAAATGCTTAAACTTTCAACTCGCCTTGGAATGAAGAGAGAGGAAGGAAAGGTACGGACAGAGGAAAGAGGGGTACCCTCTCCGTTGGCCGATATGGAGGGGCAGAAACACTCCTCCATGCTTCACCTTGCCCAGCCTGGCCGGC
>JAODUD010000026.1:892368-908081 GCA_026784285.1 Stomatorhinus walkeri | reverse complement strand
CCCGGCAGTGCCGCCCTCCTGCAGGATCTGAGTGTGGCCCGTGAATGGTGGGAACAACCCAAGGGGAGAGCAGCGGGACGGCTGGCTAGGCGCTTACTCACGCGGCCGGCAAATAAAATAGACGGAATAGGCCATTGTCTCAGTGCAGGGAGATCACTGCCCCGCGTTACTCTCAGACTCTAAGTGCTGTGGGTGGCTTGCCGGGGTGTGTGTGTGTGTGGGGGGGGGGATGAGGTCATGGCTCTGAGAAAGCATTTCGTTTCAAAGACACCATCATATCTGTACACCAATGTTTCCTTTCGCCTGCTCCCTTGCTAGCGTTCACTGTAAATCAGCCGCGAGGTAGTGGGAGACCATGTTCGCACCCGGCGTGACCCTGCGTTCCGTTAAATCACGTCCAGCAGGAGGGCAGGCTGCTCACTCGCAGCTCGCGGCACTTTGCACGCCTCGCCTTCACAGTCTCCCGCTACTAGCCTGATGACAGTGCGGTAAAGTCCTGCGCGGGATCTCTGTGCCGCCAGACGCATGCCGCTGTGACTTTGATGTTCCGGCAAAAAAAAAAAAAAAACAGTTTATCACTTAATATCCCATAGTGGCTAAAGCCACAAGCAGAAATTCACGTGGATGATGATGGAAAAAAATTGAAAATAGGAGAAATAGAACTTAAATAGCATGAATCATATTTTTAATTACGCATTGTGACTGTAAGAGGTGTGACGTTTGTCAGGTCTTTGAAATATAGACGCCTGCACGAAAAGGAAGTCACATTTTTTATGCTTAGTGCCACAGTATGGTCAGAGTCTGTTTTTAGTTTGGATAGGCAGGTGTAGTCCTTTTTATCAATTTCGATCTAAACAGCTGCTGTCAGAGGTGTATTGACAACACACCATGGCTCTCGGCCTACTGACGGTACTGATGTGGCAACAGGACACATGGTACAACAGGTAATGATCCATTTGGGGAACAGAGGCCCTGGGTGTTCACCCACTACATGTAACCGGATTGCTCTTTTGTGAATGAGAGCATTGTTTGCTTGAATTATGCTTAAATTTTAAAAAGTTATTCATATATAATATAATATAATTATTAATATATAATGAATTTGGTTTATGTTCTTAAAGAAAACACCTCTTAAATAACCTTGTAGAAAACAATACAGCAGATTGTGTGCTGAAGGTGTAATACAACCCCGCTATGTTTTGGAGACAAAAACGCTGTTTAATGACGTGTCAGTCACGCTATCCATAAATGAATTGAGTGTCATGTGGGCTGCCTCAAAGGGGAGACAGATATTTCGATTTGAGCCTTTATGTGCCGTGAAATGGGAGATATGTCAATTTTATCGGGATATCTGCGCTTGGCTCCCCGGGGCTCCGGCGCGTGGCATCCCCATTCAGCGCACCAGCACGCGTCTGTCTCGCGTCAATAAGAATGGGCTGGATGCGCAGATGCCCGCAACAGTTTGCAGATCGCCTCTCCTTCTGCTCGTACGCCTGATATAATTGATCGTGTTTCTGCTGATACATTCATGAAAGCGTTTCTGAGCAGTTGATATATCGTCGTCCTTCCACTTATTTCTGCTGCCGTCATCGATTGACATTCTACTCCATATTCTGTCATTCAAAGGATGTGACTGTAAATTAACAGATTCATGAGCGTCGTTTAATTCGGCGTGATTTTCGTTCATTTGAAATCGTGGGTGAATTCACATCACAGAACTTCTGTCCTGACTACATTCTTAATTGGTCCTTTCATAACGTATCAGTAAGTAAGACATTTATAAAACGACTGGCATAAGCAATGTGTGTTAAGGAGCTTATCAAAAGCAAATAGTTCAAATGTATTTTTTTCGTCTGTTACTAAAGTGAACAAAAATTGCAAGTTTAAAACTCGCATGAACCAAAAGATACACAATTCCGTTTAGAAAAAAATATATTATCTGTTTCTTTCAGGTCCTCGATACAGAATACCAATAGCACATAATGATTATCAGTTTTAAACAAAACATCACGATAAAAAAACACTCTACCGATTAATTAAAATACCCAGGTTTGGAGCATCTGCAAAGAATGTTTCCTAATTAAGAGGGTTGTCGCGGGACATAGCGCCCTAGCGCAGTCTTTCGCCAGATGGTGGGTAGGGAAAATCCACGTGCGAAAAATAGTCAAACAACACAACCAGTCAAAAATCAAAACGAACAGGCTAATATTACCAGTAGATGGTATTCAGCTTTTTATACGCAAAATTAAATTACGCCCAGTCCCATGTGCCAGTTAGGTTTAACGTTTTATCAG
Source organism: Stomatorhinus walkeri (assembly GCA_026784285.1). Lineage (NCBI taxonomy): Eukaryota > Metazoa > Chordata > Actinopteri > Osteoglossiformes > Mormyridae > Stomatorhinus > Stomatorhinus walkeri. Next base: position 905,787 of record JAODUD010000026.1, on the reverse strand, counting down.
CAATTTCGTCTCGCACATATCTAACACATAAGACTGTATCTGTGCTTTAAGAGAAATAACATATAAAAGTCATTAAATATAATATCTAAAATTAAACCGGAAAATCACGAACAATGTGTTTTTTAATATGGAACCCTCACCTAAATGTTTTTGTTTACTCCACTAGATAAAAGTGAACCAGTACATGATTGAGAACTATAATTTCAAATTGCTATGGTTACAATAACATTTTATTATAGAATATAAAAACCAGACCCGCAAACGAAATAATGGGGTCTCCAAAAAATGAAACAAGCACAAATGGGTCTCTAAAAAAGAAAAATAACCAAAAACAAGTCGACACTTAAAACTCAAACAAATAGTTTCAATGCAAATTAAAACGGTTGTATTAATTTAAAATCGCACTGTATCATAATGATATTACACCTCGTGTATTATTATGAAAATATATATGGAAAATCCCGATTGTGAAAATAAGTTTGACCGTACCGTATACGATTATGATTAAGTATTAGATCTATAAATGGAAAAGTGAGATTTTATGCCCTGTCTCCCAAACAGTGATTGCTAATTCAGACTAAAGAAGCTGTAAAACTAAAATACTTTTTCTACAAATGTTAAACGATAATACGATTTTAACGTGTGATCTTGAAAACTTCGATAAATGCATTAACCACGTGTCAGAGATCTTATTTTGTACGGCTTCCTTCAGATTTCCTATAAACAGGCACATCCAGGCTTTATGATGTTACGGAAGCATAACTCTGACGGGGGCTCATTATCATACAGCTGAGCGGTTATCTCCCCCATCGCTTTTACAATCTTAAATAAAAAGTCACATGAAAGCCGGTTCTATGTTCGACTTTAATGAGGGGCACGCGACCCAACAATAAAACCCAAGGTGCAATCACTTGGGTGAGCTTAACTGGCCCGAGACGCAGCCGGTCGGTCGCCAACCTCAGAAATACGAGCGTGCAATTTCAAAACGGGGGGAAAATATTTACCTTGCACCTGAAATTTAGCAGCACCAATACCCACGCCTTGCACGAAAGGTAATTTGACAGGGTACCCAGCTGAATCTGTTTACAGTAAGGTTTGTTTCAAGTTTCATCTGCTTCGTTTGATAAGATTAATTTGTTATTGTACATGTTATTTGCAATGGTAAATAGCAAAGTATTTCTCTTTGTAAAATGATTTTCTTGTATACGAGCCTTTAATTAAAATATATTATATTTGTAAGGTAAGAATAGAATTCAAAACAGTATGCTTAGTTGTGAGAAAATGTTTTGCATAATAAACCATTTATTCAAGTATCCTAATGCCCTCATTCTAAATCTGCCATACAAAACAAGATATATAAAATTTATTAAATATGAATTTGGACGCTCAGAAAATTAGCTTCAAATAATATAATATAAACCTGTTAAAATGGACTGTAGCACTAATTAAATTTGCCAGCTCCCGATGTATTTGCGTTCCGCTGGTTGCCATTTGAGACATATGATTTTACGCCTGTTATCCCGCGTTACAAGCATAACATTAAATAAGTTGCTAAATAAAATAAAATATGCTCAGTTAATTGATACACAAAATCTATACGTTCTGTTCCCAGGCGTACACGCTCAAAATATACCAACAGATGCTGGGCTTTTTGATAATCGGTCTGTCTCCTTTGGTGGTCAGCGTTGCGGTGGGGTATTAAATCTGGATATGAGTGTTGTTGGAAATGGTGGTGGGGGAGGGTGGTGGATGGAGAGGGGCGGTGTTTACTGATGGACAGTTTATATAATGAGCTACAGCAGGATCAGTATATAAACTGGGGGAGGCGGACAGCAGTCTTCATTTAGGAATAGTAAGCCCTGGCAGTAGGTTACCGTCTCCACTGCACGATACTGTCGCTTCAAAACGCGTGTCTTTTTCAAAAGCAGAACACGAGGCAGACTAGGACGCGCCACGAAACCAAATAACACGGTGGACTGTATAGAAGGTGAAGCCAAACAGGAGACGCACGGGGCCAAACTGTGGATACTGATCTTTATAATATGCGCTCAACCTGTACCGTTGGATAACCGGGAATTTTAAGACCTACATCTGGAGTGTTTGGAGTCTCTGCAACGAGGGGGACCTTGTGCTGATCTTCAAGAAGGATATATACTTTCGTTTTTTTTAACCGTTTTTCGTTCTACCGTGACTATTTGGAATAGGAGACTTGTGACGGGAAAACAGTGCTTTGAGGAGACAAGCGGCTGCCCAGGAGAAACAGAAAGGATGGCAGCTCTGTTCACCTTTATCTTCGCACTTAGCTTAACAATATCAACGCAGGTAAACGGTTATGATGTGTGCTGTTCGTGGATCCAGGGAAGATTTAAGTTATTTAGCAATGTAAATGTCTAGATTGTCGTTCAGAAATTATGTGTCATGCAGTATTTCAAATATTTTTTGTATTTTAAAGGTCTGGGGATCCGGAATATTTGAGCTCGACCTGCAGGATTTCAAGAATAATAATGGACTGCTAGCAAATGGGACAGCGTGCAAACCAGACTGCAGGACTTTTTTCCGAATTTGCTTGAAAAACTACCAAACGGTGGTGTCTCCAGGTGACTGTATCTTCGGCAGCGTCATTACTCCAGTCCTGGGGACAAACTCGTTCAGCGTCAGGCAAAGCAGCAGTTTCAGCAAACCCATTCGAATGCCCTTCAACTTCGGATGGCCGGTAAGATGTTTTTTTTTTTGCAAAAACATGCATTGAATTAAGGGTTGATTTAATATTGCAATTTAAAGCACCCGTTTCTTCTGTAAATAACCATGTTAATGTTAGCAATGTTTTAACACTGCTGAATAAAGAATGTAATATTTGACAAAGCAGAATGAATTTTATGAAAGTGAAGAATATTAAAGCTGAATTTGTACCATAGTATTTTAGGATATTTGTACTGATACCACTTGTGGTTTTGAAGTTTTTTACATCTGTAGTCATACGAATAATTTATGTTATGTCCTTAGGGGTCATTTTCTTTAATTATTGAAGCCTGGTATTCTCCCTCCGCGGATCTACCTGCAGGTGAGTAAGCCCCCATTTCACCACCAGAGGGAGACATGTCTCCTTGTTCCCACACAGCAATTTACAAATTGTGTTTGTTATGTGTGAACAAATGTTTATTTTACAAACATACTCTCTAATAGTAACTTTATGTTAGAGTATTCGTCACAATAATGTATTGTAATTGTGCACGTATCCAAATACAAGGTATGCTCTGCTTTGTTACGTGCTACAAAACAATTTTTTCATTCTTATACACCAACACAATTGCGCTTCCTTCGAGTTATTTTTGGCGTGGGAACGAGTGCTGGTCTTTGGTGAGAATATTTAAACCTTGCCAAAACCTTCTTACGGCCTTTTCCTGTATTTTACACCTTTTCTGTTCCGCCCTTTGGAAGGGGAATAATAGCTTCAGAATGTTTTGCTGACACGAGGGAAGAGGAAATTTCATTCGTAGTACTCTGCACTTGAAAGGCTGACGTGCTTTTGATAACACACACGGCGAAAACCCCTGTTCAACCGAGTTACCATCTGTTATTTTAATATTAGCAAGAACAAAGTAAAGCCTCTCCCAGTGCCTTTTATTTAACTTTGATAGAAAATACGTTGTTTTGATAAAATTCGTATTTTATCTGGGCAGCTTTTCATGGTGGTTCTGCTTTCCCCCTCTCTTGTTCCTTGCAGACACAAACAACCCCCAATTATTGATTAGCTCTTTTGCCATCCAAAAAAAGTTGGAAGTAGGGGATGAGTGGTCTCCTGATGTACAGAACTTCAAGCAGACGGAGCTAAGGTATTCTTACCGGTTCATCTGCAATGAAAATTACTACGGCGAAAGTTGTTCCAAAAAATGCGCACCCAGGGACGACCATTTTGGCCACTACACCTGCGACCCTGATGGGCAAATATCCTGTCTCCCTGGCTGGAAGGGAGAATACTGCGAACAACGTAAGCAATCGGAGAAAATGATCTACTGGCCTGAAATAACTTGGGTTTGCTTTAAGAAAACTACACGTTTCTTTTAATTGCTGAATTCAACAGTGTTGTATTTTTGCCCTTGGTTACGCATCTCAATGGTGTTAATTTGTAACGGATCTCTTTATTGTGTAAACCCTGCATCTCCATGTGTAAGTAACTGTGCTGGCTTAGCTGACACTGATGCAGAATTGTTTTAAAAGAGAACCAGGCGAAAAGCGACTTCTATTCATATACAAGCACAGTAGAAAGTGTATCATATCTAGACAAATTATTTAAGCGGGACAGTCTTGTGCCATAAGCAAATACGTATATGCTTTTCCATAAAACGATACTATTACCTAAAATATAGTATAAGATCAGTCTCAGGTGGTATGGAATATATTGCGCTCCAATAAGCATTAAATTAGCTCGATTTTTGTAAACAGAAATGAAGGCCAATTATCTTGAAATGCCAAGAACCGCAACCACGTGTTATCCGAGGTTGTCGTTTTTAACGCCTTTCTTCCAAAACAATCGGGTAGTAAAACCTCTTAAGTCCCGAACGCAGACAGGCTCATCTTCGCGGTAGGTGCACGACCATGAGCGCTCTCGCGAGCGGCGCCGCCCCTTCGTGTTAATTAGGAATCGCGTGCCGGGGAGCCACCCGGGCGCAGCCGCGCGTCTGGTTTCTCCCTCGCTGCCTGGGCGCGTGCCGGCCAGCCTAATCCCACACCGGCGTCCCCAAGGGGGAGGGCGGCACGCGGCGGGTTAATCGCGGCGTCATTGTCCCCTGCGCGCCACTCAATCGCGCTCCCCATTGTGATGTCACTGCGCGGTAGCAGCTGCAAACACGACAATGGAGGCAGCTGTCCGCGCCTGACGGCGAGCATCTGCTTCAGCCTAGCCAGCCGTTAACCCGCACAAATCAATGTCCCATCAAACACACGGTCTTAGCAGAGATAGGACCAGTGCAGAAGAGAATCGTCCCTAATCGCCCCAAAAATTCTTTGTATAGAATTTTTAGTGTATAAAAATATCATCTAAGTAAACCTTTATGTGTGGGAGTCCCTATCAGTATCAGTTTTAAATATGAAAATGTGTGTTTGCAAGCCAAGTTGATGACTCGTTATCTCTCTGTGTTGCAGCGATCTGTCTGGAGGGATGTAGCAAAGGGAAGGGCAACTGCTCCAAGCCAGGGGAGTGCGTGTAAGTGGATGCGGCGGGAGCTAGCGATGTCAACGGCTTTCATGCTCACTCGAGTTAATTAAGGGCACATGACGACCCACTTCTCTGGGTGTGCATTGTACAGATTTCACTGTCTGGTCATTACCCCTCCAGTTTAATTCATAATACCATGTATTCAAAGTCAGGTTTTTTAGATTCCTGTGACAGATTTGACATAGTTAGAGGATAAACTCTTAACTATGAAAAAAATAACCTTTGTGCTGCTTTAGAGTTTTAAATATGCCTGTTACCAGTGAATAGTGTAGACAATGGTTTGAAATGAGACAAGGGGTCATAATTGGGCTGTCAGACCAGCACCTGCCATTTTCTGCACCTGTGTCAGGTGTCAGCGGGGAGGGGGTACAGTCTGTTTGTAGGTAGTGGTGTCTGTTTGCTTGGGGGCGGAGGCTTGCTGAAGGAGGAGTCTCTTGATAAGCATGCGGCATTGCGCTTCACCCTTACAGGTGCAGGGACGGTTGGCAGGGCCCATTCTGCGATGAGTGTAAGCCGTACCCGGCCTGCAAGCACGGAACGTGCCAACTGCCGAACCAGTGCAACTGCGAGGAAGGCTGGGGCGGACTCTTCTGTGACCAGGGTGAGGCGCTGTTCCAGTCTCACACAGAGCTGTGTTTTAGCGGTCGCCGATACACAGCTGCAATCGAGCAGGACGACAAATTGCATGTCGGTTGATGCATCCTGCCTGTGCCCACACAGATCTGAACTATTGCACCCACCACAAGCCGTGCCAGAATGGGGCGACTTGCATGAACACCGGCCAGGGAAGCTACACCTGTACCTGCCAGCCGGGCTTCACTGGGGTCAAATGCGAGCTGCAGGTCAAGGAATGTGACAGCCAGCCCTGTCGCAATGGAGGAAGGTGCATGGTAAGGATCCCTTTTTCCCACGATGCCTGTGCGAGCGGCATTTCCTGTTTTTGTTTTTCGCTAATCTTTGCGAGACCTTTTCCGCCATTGTGAAGAAACGCGGGTCGGTTGACCTCTTTGGCCCCCCCCCCCCATTGTAAGGATGGAACAGCCCCACTGTCTGCTTTGATTCATGGGATCCGTCCCCAGCGAGTCACCTCAGACAGCTTGGCCGAGAGCCGGTCTCCCTTTTCCCAAATTGCTCATCCAACCCCTCGTCTTGTTGCGCATAGGACTTGGAGAGCGGCTACCACTGTGTGTGTCTGCATGGGTTTGAGGGGGAACACTGCGAGCACAGCCTCCTGACCTGTGCCGACTCCCCCTGCTTCCACAATGGGAAGTGCCACGAGAAGGACAACGGTCGCAGCTACACCTGCGAGTGCCCCCGCGGCTTCACGGGACTCAACTGCGAGAAGAAAGTCGACATGTGCACACCCCCACCCTGTGTGAATGGTACACTCCACATTCCTCTCTCCGCACAAGACAGTGTAAAATATGCCTGCAAGGTGAAATGAGTACTGACTTCCCAGAAGTGTAGAGCAAGCAGTCAGAGCAATGTAGTGTGAAGTGTCGCATGTTGCTCTGCATGACGCATCAAAATCCTGCAGCTGTGCCATACAGTGGCATATGGCTCATTAATCACTAATTTGGCTCCAGATTATGCGACGTCGCAACTTCTGTTTCGGTTTAAATTTCAATCATTTTCCCGCATATCATTTAATGTGTTCTTGAAGAGCCTATAATTGCGACACCGTATGCAGTACAACTCGTAATGGGTGGGTGTAATTAGCAAATAGCTCGCTCAAATTTAATGGTGTGATTTGGGACTTGAGGAATGATATCTGTGGTGGGCGGGTCTGTCCAGAGCTCGTCGTCCAATGGAGTCGATCTTCCCGATGTAGGTGGGCAGTGCTACATCATCGGCAACCTGAGGTTCTGCAGCTGCCGGGCCGGTTTCACGGGTCAGCACTGTGAGATCAACATCAACGAGTGTGCGGCAAGCCCCTGTGCCAACGGCGGGACCTGCGTGGACCGCGTCAATGACTATAGCTGCATCTGCGCCCCTGGCTTCTCAGGACACAACTGCGACCGTCCGGCTGACGAATGCATCCTGCAGCCCTGCCTGAATGGTGGGACATGCTCCGGGGGAAACGGCAGGCCTTTCGTATGCACCTGTGCAACCAGCTATTTCGGCAACCTCTGCCAACTTTACCAGCCGCTGGTGCCGTCTGCCCCGAGCCCCACCCAGCACGAGAAGGCGAGCGACGCCTACCAGTGGGCAGCCGTGTCCCTCGGGATGGGCCTGGTGGTTCTGCTGGTGCTGCTCTGCATGGTGGTGGTCGTCCTGCGACACGTGCGGCACCAACGAGGCCGGGACGGACCTGACAGGGACGCCATGAACAACCTGTCCGACTTCCAGAAGGACAACCTCATCCCAGCCTCGCAGCTGAAGAACACCAACAAGAAGGTAGACCTGGAAGTGGATTGTGGCCTGGAGAAGTCCAACTACAAACACAATAACTACCATTTGGACTACAAATCCTCCAAGGAATACAAGGATGACATGTCGCAGGATGACAGGACTCACAGTTGTGAAAAGTGCCCCGAAGAGAAAACACCATTGAGTAGAATGTACAGGTAATATGCCGGGAAGGTGTCTCCCCGACTCCCATAATTCACAGTTCCTGGGCCACAAAACTAACCACTGCCACTTAAACATGATCCTGCATATATTTTGCCATTACCTGCATGTGTTTTCCCATCTGCCATGACTTTAGCAATGCGCCTGAATTTCTGTTCATTTTGCATTTCCGGAAGATGATTCTAACACACTTGGTGAAACTAAGTGTATCGTTACACGTTAAAGAACCCCCACAGTTTCTGCCCAGGGGCTTTAGGTGATCCATAACTAAGGTCTGCGGTGTAGCCGCACCCCAGGTGAACACTCAGGACTCCTCCAGACCGATGCAGGTTCAGCAATCACTTACTATCCTGGCCAGCCCACTTACGTCTGTCGGCCCGTGTTCCTGAGTAACCTCGTGCTCTCTCTGTGTTTACAGTGAAAAGCCAGAGTGTAGGATATCGACGATATGTTCCCCAAGAGATTCCATGTACCAGTCCGTGTATGTAATAGCAGAAGAGCGGAACGAGTGTGTCATAGCAACTGAGGTAAAGTTTTGATTTGAAAAGGTGTTTACACTTTCTAATTCCTGAAACCAATATTCAGTATCGGTTTATACCGAAAATGATGATTCTATGGTAATAATATCACAGCTTGTATTTTGATATAAAACCACTCTGAACATGTCGAGTTGAATTTGTTAATCCAAGCAGAACATCTTAAGTAACTGGGTTTCCTATTTTGCTGAAAATGTATTGGCCCAGCTGACTTGAAATTAACTGTACGTTTGAGTTACTTAAAAAAAAATCAAAGATGGTTTTCGTGTTATTTGGCACAGTTCAGTGTTGAAACTCTGAAAGCTATTGGGAATAAAGGGAGACATGTTAGGATGCCAAACCAAACAGGATTCAGACGGCATGCTATAAAAAAGATAGACAAACAGCAGGTTTTTGCTGAAAAATTCTCTTATATTTTGCTGAAAAGCTGATTACTGTGTTTTTCTGGTTCCTCTCTAATCCTAACCCACTTTTTGTTTGCAGGTATAAACTGTGGAAGATAAAAAGTCAAAGTCAAGGAGGAATATCTTCCAGACTGTTTACAGAACTTAAGAAGAGACTGGGATTTATTTAAATGTAAATTGCTGCTCTTGAAAACTTGATAACTGGAGAGAGCAGGAGTCTGCTCTGATTGCAATAGGACTTCTACTTCTGTCAAGTGTTTGAATGTATAAGAGTTACTGAACTGTGGAGGGAATCTCAGAAGCTCATGCATGTGTTCTTGGATGGTTCACCAGTAGGGAAGCATGTGTGTGTATGTGTGTGAGTGTGTGTGTGTGTGTGTGTGCATGTGCACTGGCATACATTGCCCTCTGGAGCCATGGAGGGACTTCGATACGAGCACACCTTTTTGAGAGAGACAGCAGAACTGTAAATATGTGAGCAGACGGCTAACGGACGGTGGAAGGGTTTGCCTCGGATAAAAAGACCCTCGGCATTGTGGCGATAATCATTGACCAATCAACAAGCAGCCAACAGATAAGTGGGAGGGGCCAGCTACTTCCCGGATTCTTCCCAGGCTGTGTGCTATGCAAGAAACTAAAAAAGAAAAAATAGTAGATTTCTCCAAATACAGAACTCTACATAATTCTTTCTGGGGGGGGGGGTGAGGGGGTGATAAAAATAAATACAAGTGATGGTTCGTTGTTCATAAGAACGGCTCAGAATAGTCAAATCTACAAAATGACTGGCATTTCAGTTTTTTTTTCCAAACTTTGATAAAGATTGTATGCAGCCCATAATCACAAAGCCTTAACGTGGATTTGAAGCACTGAATTTGTACCCTGATCTTCTTGGGTTTTTTGCACTACAGAGAAGGGGGGGGAGATATTTTCCTTTGGAAATTGAATGGGATTTAGGGTGGAAAAACAAAGGATGGAGACCCAAAGTGCTGTGCCAGTGGGACCCAAGGAAAAGTACAATCCACTACTTTTTATAATTATGCAAAATTGCCCATACAGTTAAAAACGAAGAGAAGTGACTATCGTACCAAGGACTGCCTATAATTAGTATTGAAATTACTGAACCAATAATGTTATTTTTTAAGATTAGAATTTCACTAGTTAATTTAAATATTATGAAGCACTGATCTTTCTATGTTTTATAAGATTATTTTGTATATAATGTATATTTATAAACAGAAAATGTCTGAAGTGTACAAGCAGTTTCTTTTAAAACTGTGTTTCATTTGATGTTCACAAAATATGAATTTATTTTTTTGTTTTTGTTTTTTTTTTTTTATCAATGAAAACATACCTGGTACATAGCTGTTTCCTGGCCTCATTAAATGTTAAAGAAAGACGGAATAACTAGAAATCCTCGCACTTTGTCTAACCTTTGGAATTCTGTAGGTATTTTTGGTTACAGCCAATAATCCAACAACAACAACAAAAAAAAAACAGCTTCATCTGGATTTCCTGTGAGCTTGTAACTTGTAATAATCGCATATACTTAGAGTGGTAGTCTTTGTCGTGTAAAATCCATGTGGTCTCAGTCATTGGGTGGTCAGTATTGTACTTGTTGGAAACAGGCAAAAGACGTTGGAATATAAGGAGTAATATATTAAAATGTATAAAGTAAAATTAGCTAAATCCTTTTCATTTAATTGCTTAGAAAAGCACAGCAGAAGGTGTCCTGCAACGGTACCTCTGTTGCGACTCAGAAGCATCAGGAACAAAACAAATCTTTTGTGTGTGTTTGTTTCAAATGATATAATCGTTTTTTTTCTGAAGAGAGGTGGAATTAAAGGTTTCCAAGATTTTTTTGCGATGCTGCACCATATGTAGAGGAGGAAAAACCTCATTTAATGTAGTAATTAGTAGGGGCCCCCAAACAAACAAATAGGTAATTAAAAGTGGGCTTCTGTTTACTGGGAGGATCTTGTGCTTTCAGAACAGAAATAAGGACTTTCGGGGCTGTTAGTCCTCGTCTGTATGGCCCCCACGCTTGGCAACGTCACCACTTAATTACTGAAAAGAATCCCCACCCCTTAAGCCCCGCCCCCTCACCCCTTCACGTTCATGTACTTTTAATTGGCTTGAAATTTAATCCGTCTCCATGGAAACGAAGCCCCTAAGCTGGAATTCTGAAACAAAAACAAGTAAAGAGCAAACGATGGAAGGAGAGAGAGGAGAAAAGCAGCTACTTAACAAAGGCAGGCAGATGCAAAGGGGTGTGACCCCCCCCTACACACACACACACACACACACACACGTCTATGAAAGCGAGCATATGTGCCCCCCGCACCCGAGCACGAGCAGGAGAACGGAGCCTCAGACGCAAGAGCAACCTGCTGCCAAACCCTGGTCTCCATTCAGGGTGAAATCCGACAGAATGGCCCAGCGGTCCCTCCGAAAAACCCCTAAGTCACTTTAAAAAAGGCTCTCCGAGGATGGCCCAGAACGGTGAGGGCACAGATGGGCCTCTGAGTTTAATTAATTTTAGGTTAATTCATTCACTGTGTCCCTTTACTGTAAGAATATTGAACCATCCTCCATCCAAACCCTGCTCTGCCATACTAATTGTGTGTAAATCTTCTTTCTGTACTAAAAAGTTTTTCTTTTGTCATAATATACGGTCAAACAGCAAACCTTCCAGCTGCTACGTGATAGGCTGACTTGGCTCACGCAGGACTGGGGTTTACCGGACAGGAGTCTCCAATTCCCTTCGATTTGTTCTTGATGCGGTTGAGTTTGTTTATAACGCGGCCGTCTGGTAGCTTCAGGCAGGTGGAACGTGGCATGGGGGGGTTGGGGGAGGGGCTCTCAGTGGTTCAGATGTGCTGGTTTGCCTCTAACTTTAAAAGAATCAGAGCCAAGACCCCCCCCCCCCCCCCCCCACACACACACACACACACACTCACAGACGCACACACAGTTACCAGAGCAAGTTGTTAAGATAAAACACAAGATCAGTCTCCGAGTTTGCACACATTCCGGGCAACAGAAATTGGATATTATACAGTCAAGCAACACAATCATAACACTGCGAAAGAAACGTTAAGGCAGAGGCAAATTTGATAATACAAGGCTTTCAGAGTTGATTTTTCACCTTACTTTAATCTCCTTTATTCAATTAATCATGGGCAGACTAATGATCAGTACTCAACAGCAGAATTAAAAAAAAAATAACAGACCCAGGCTTGAGACCTACGAAGAGCCGTGTGGTCAAAGGTGAACTCTGAACATTCCTAAAACCTGTGCTTGGAAAGGCTTCATCGTCATACCATGCCTGCAGCTTTTGCTCACAAAGTTGCAACCTGTCTCGTGCCGGCAGCTGTGTGTTTTCCCCATTCTGGCCCATATTTTGGCCTCTGGGTTTCAATCACACAGCCAAGCATTTTCATTGTGTTATAATCACAGCATCCTGTTTGTTACCAAGTGACATCATTTCCTGCTTCCCGTCTGATTAAAATGCAAACCACGCTGGCCAACTGCTTTTCTCACGCATCTGTTACAAACACTTTTCTAGTATTTGCGTCTCAAGGAAGTTTAGCATAGTGATGACAGGGAAAATGTCTTATTTTCAGATAGCCTGCAAGTGAACAGGTCAAAACAAATTATCAAGAAGAAAAGAAAAGACAACTGTAGGGAGTATTTTCCGCAGATACATAGGCTTTAAACCTCATTCCCCAGAGAATAAAAATTAAACACAATCTTCTGACACAACATCATATTTCCACTTCAAACAATTCAACAAGCTGATGCAGTTCATTCAAGCATTTCATTTGTGCTCTTAAACATTTACCTGAAGAGCTTCCCATCTGAGAGAACATCACAATGGTTTATATACTTGTATACAGTATAAATACAAGTACTAGAGCAAAAATATTTTTAATCTCTATCCAAACCGCTTCCTTATTCTTAAGTAATTCAATTAATTAACACTAGGGGGCAGTACGTAATGTATTTATAGAAATGCTTGGGTCCCAACTAAGTAATTTTACTTGACTTGTTTATAAAACAATCAAAATTAAAATGAGTTCCATGTTTAGCAGTTAACATGACCAGTTATCTGATTCCAGTCTGGTATGTCCGGTTTTACTCAGATTTGCCTTTTTTTGGTTCATAGCAGGAAATGTAATTTAACTAGTATTCAGCCGTCAGCTGTCCTAGCAGGTGCACCAAACATATAATTAACTTTTAATTATATTATTACATTATTTAATTTTATTTATTACATTGTAATAATAAAATGCAGTTGTTGTTATTTTCTGTTTTGCAATCAATAGATGCCAAAGTTTCATAAAGCTGAAAAATCAGTAAGTTGCTTCATTCAATAAAATAAAAGTAAGATATGTGATAGGATCATTTCCCAGTCATCTATATTTGGTAAACGTGTTTCAGAACATACAGTCCCTTGTACTGGGAAGTGAGCCTGAATCTGGGTCAGATGTTAAAGACGCAAATAGCAAACCTAGCAGTGAAATATGAATATGGAGCCCTTCTCATACAGCTAGACGTGATTTCACAGATGCATGTGGCAAACTTGCTATGACATGCTACTCGGATGCAAAAACAGCCCTGAAGATAGATAGAAAATTCCAAAAATCCACCAGATGCCGATACTTCAGTTAACTGTCAAGGAAGTTCTCCACTG
>JAODUD010000026.1:866912-880619 GCA_026784285.1 Stomatorhinus walkeri | reverse complement strand
CTAGAAGTACCAGTCTTCCGATTACAAAGGACTCGTTCTTATCTATTGCACTACTGTTTACTATGACGTTGGGTTTTGTGCAATATCCTCCTGAGACCCCACCCATTCATTTATGTGCATTGTAGTGGACTTTTTATTTTTGCATCTATCTTTTCACTGATGTTAGGAAACATATTTATTCCCCGCAAAAATTACACCGAATTATATTTTTAGCATTTAAACAACAAAATGAACAGTAATTTTGTCACACCATGCACAGGACGAGCGAGCAGGGAGCGCGGAATCAGGGTCAAGCGGACGGAAATCCAAGAACGTTGGGTTTATTGCTGGCAAACAAGGCGGAGTTGATTTCAGTGACAGGACTGGGGAAACATACTTGAACGCGGATTTAAATACACATGACTAGTTGGAAATAGCAAGAAACAGCAGATGACATCAGGATATCACACGAGATTAAAGAGGGGAGTGTGACATACAGGAGGATCGTACGAGCCGGGCCTGACAAATTTGTCAAGAAAATAAATGTATCCAAACAATGTGCCATGGCTACCAAAATGATATAAAGTACCTGATATTTTCAATGAAAATGCACTATCACCAACAAATAATGCTATCACCGCGGATACAAGGCTGAGGCTGAAGCCTTACCCTCTGCTTCCGCTGAGACGTGCCGCGTGACTCATTTCCTCGCTCGTACAAGTTATCTTAGGTCGGTGTTCACGGTTCGACTTCTGAGATTCAGATTGAGTTCTACGTCATTTTTTTTCCCAACTGGTTGGTTAGACTTTTAAGAAATTCGAGTTCTAAGTATATTAAGAAAATATGTTTGCACTTCATGATGGCCACTTTTATAACATAACAGTCACAGCACAAAGCATGGTTATCTTGGCCTATCTTAGTTTTCACCCATGGATTTCAGCACGTATACATGCATATATACATGATTCACAGCATTCTTTATGCAGCTCTGCCTACTGAACAAAATGAGACTATCCTTTCGCGTTTTACTGAATGGCTAATTACTAACCGCCTTGTAAAATGACTATCGACTATCCTCATTGACGGCCCTTTTGGCCACGGTGAGTTTTGTTTACTATTCAAGTTTATCTGTGTAAGTAAAACTTGGTTAAAATTGGTTTGTGTTTGGTTAGCATCTTGTGACTGTCAGGATTTACACTGCATTGTATTTTGGGAGGGTCCGATCACTTGTGCTCATTTCATACAAAGGGTGCAGGCTAAGGTAATGGAAAGTATTTGACATTTTGGTCATATTTTATTTGTCTGTTTTGGAAGCAATATTTATATATTTAGTTTAATTGTAATAGTAACAGAATTGATGACACCTGTTCCTGTCATCCTGATCAACAGAAGATACCTACAGGGACCATTTCAAAGCAGAGCTCACAGTGGTTTCAAGAAAGAAATCTGAAAAGTGCTCCCCCCCTCACAGCCCCCACCAATCCATCAGTCACAAAGTGTATTTTTCTTCATTGCTGTTATTTTGGCCTCTGGGCACCCCTAACCATCTCACAATTTTCCCACACCATGCAGCGTTGAGCAGGAAAAAGCCCCCCCCCCCCCCCACTGACCCGGGGATAAATGGCCATGCAAACAACGTTACAGGTTTTCTCCATCGCTTTGGCGCATTTCATGAAACATACTTAACATTCTCTAGGCTATAAGAGCATTTCACAAAACCGTTCATGCATGTAGCACAACACTATGGTTTACCTGTTTCCTGTCTCAAAAGCAAACAATTCCACCAATGATTTATTCAGTGCCACCAAAATGAAAAGTCAAAATATTTAGATATATTGTCAGTATGTCAGTAAATCTGCTCCTGAGCGCCACAATTCTGAGTGATAGTCGGTTCTCACTTTCACATTGTCACTGACTGATCATTTTTTATTAGCAAACTGATTCTTGTTCATGTCAAAGACTAGTTTCAACACGACAAGGCTCTACATTACAGTATGTAAAGTTTACTGGCAAAAGAAAGCTCTTCCATGCACAAATAGCTTCTCCAGATCTCAAGACAGTGCAATAGCAAACAAAAAGTCACAGTGTGTAACACAAAATTAGCAAAATGGCAACAAAATCATGCACTATGGGAACCAAAAACAATTGTGTAAACTGCAGCACGATAATCATGTGTATATTGTTATGGGTGTAAAATTTTACCATAGGTTGTGCTGCGCAAAAGCGACATTATGGTGTGAGGATTGCACTTGTTGTTTTGCAAATGTTAATGGTTTTGCATGTGGTGACTAACACAATGATCTCATACATGTGTAGTTTTGGGTGTAAAATTATTACAGTGGGAAGCCACACAATCTGTTTTACCTAACATGACCAAAGCGACTTAAATCTTTGCCGAATTATGACAGTTGTACAAAACCCTTTGCATATATGTAGCAAAATATTTGGAAATTTGTGTGAAACAATGAGAAGTGATGTCATGGCGTGGGGATTACACTGGTTGTGTTGGAAATATTAATGTCTCTTGAGAAATTGTTTGAAGCATTCGTGAAAAACTGTAAAATCAAAGACAAGTTAAAAAATACAAGGGAGACATGGCAAGGGATCACAGATGAAGACAGAACATGTTAGCGGTCAGAGAGCTTGTAGAGATGTTCCTGGAATAGATGGTTCCATGAAGGCAGAGAGGGACTCTGTGAACTGGGTGTGGAGGGGCAGCTTGTTCCACTACTGAGGATCCAAAAATAGGAAACATTTAAAGTCAGACTTATTTTCACGTTCCTGAGGGATCTCAAGGTGGCATTGGCTCGCTTTATTTCGTGTTGGAATATCGCTCTGAAGTCATTGACATGCCACAGCATTGGAGTAAAAATATCTTATAGTCCTTGAAGGTATATGTCACCTCAGGGTCATGAAGGGTTAGAACTATGTAAGTATTTAGGAAGTTCGTACTGAAACCCTGGACAAGCCGAAACATGAGCACTGCTTCCAGTCCTGACTCTTGTGTTATTGGCAGAAGACAAATGACACATATCACTAAGCCACACTTAGTTTACTATTACATGGATCTGTGTGTCTTGTCCCCCTTTGGCCAGTAAGTGTCGCTGGTCATCCTGTTTCTCCACCGCTCTTCGTCTTGTAGCCCTTCAACCCCTAGTGTGTCTCCCTGCCTGCCAGGTTGTCACGAAGCTCAATGGGTTAAATGTGCAGCTCAGAGCTTGTACAATACCCCTTCAGCTCAGCTGTTGTGAAATTTATAATTGGCTTATCTTTAGTGTTTGGTGCCTATCTGTCTTTGGTTTGCGTCCTTGTTTTTGATTTCCTCTGCCCATGCCTGCTTATGCTTATGTTCTGAGTCTTTCCTAGTATTAGGTCTCAGTGTTTGTCAGTGTTTACTGGTTCCTGTGTATGTTTATTGTAATGTATTTCACCTGTGTCTTTTTGCCTGTCCTGATTGGTTGATTTAGTTATGGTCCAACCCTTGTTAACCTTGTTGTCTGTATGTATTTAAGTGCCTGCCGTCATACTGTTCTTCAGTCATTATGTTTAAGATGTGTACTTGTTTCTGTGTTTGTAGCTTTAATTTAATTTAATTTGTTCTTAGTTCTCTGCGATGGGCTGGCCCCCTGTCCAGGGTTGTTCCCTGCCTCGTGCCCGTTGCTTCCGGGTAGGCTCCGGACCCCCCGCGACCCGGTAGGGTAAGCGGGTATAGAAAATGGATGGATGGATGGATGGATGTTCTTAGTTCTGTGCTCATGTTTGCTTTGTTCCTAATTTGTTTCTTTTGTGGTTCTTTTTAGTTATATCTTCCATTTTAGTTCTTGACCCCTCATGGTCCTTTTATTTTGTGCTTTATCCTTTTGTGTTCAGTTTTGTTAATGAGCCCCTTTTTCTTGGAGCTGCTCTGTACATCATGCCTATTTTTCCATCCCTGCGCCACGGACCAATATTGTGGGCCAGGTGATGGACACAGACCACAATTGTACGCTGGTGCCTCAGGTGAGCATGAGCCCTGAGCTTTCTTCTTCTGCCTCTTCAATCTCCATGGCCTGTTATAAGATGTTTCCCAGGACCGAGGCCTGGCAGATGGGACCTGTTCCAGCTCAGCCCAGGAGTGGCCATCCTGTCGATCCACCGTGATGTCCCTCCTGCTGTTGTGAGTGACTACATGCCAAACACAGAACATCTCTCAGCTATGCACAACTGTATCCTCCACAGGCTTCATGGCGTGACACGTCCTTACAGAGTATTACCTCTAATACTGTCAGTTCTGTGTTGCCCTTAACTGCTAATGGATATTTAAGTGTAGCTTATTAATTCTGACTGTGTGACTGAAAGTGAGATACTTACCTTGTGGCTGGCATGTTGGGAGCTCACTACCATTCCTCTGGGTTGCCGGTATCATGGAGTCTTTGGGTCCTTGGTGGACCGGCTGATCCTCAGCTGCCGGATTCATTAAGAATGCTAAAGATGTTCGTCACGTGAGTCGAGCAGAAGGGTATAGGGCCAAAGGTGACTGTCTGGGTCAGAGGCAGTATAAACACAGACCTGATAAATGGACCAAGCAGACAACCAGGATTTACAGACTGAGCATATCCCACCAATTCAACCCAATGCTATATATATATATATATATATATATTACAGCCCTAAATTGCTGTAAGTGTGAACTGAAGTCCTCTCAGTGCAACCTCTGGGATATTTATCAATGTCTGCTAGACAAGTCTGGAATTTCACCACCAGGCTCTTGAGCTTCGAATGCCTGGGTGACAGGTCCAGGTCTGGGCAGACGTGGCCTTCCTGCTGAGGACAGAGATGGGCTGTGGGAGCATCTCCAGATGTGACCAGTCCCTACAGACATCGTTAACCCCCAGCTTTGGGGTTATCTTCCTTCTGGCATGCATGTTGTGGCATTTTTGGGCACTGGAAGTAGGGAGAGACACAGTCCACCCTTCACTGAAGGGACTGTAGGTTATATAAACTTTGTGCATTCCAGTAGTTTCTGCATCAGTGAGTCTTTGCAATGGAATCTTCTATGAATAATAAGCCATGTGATCCCTCCCCAGTTTTAAATTGACCGTTTCTCAGTTTGCTTATGAAAGGAATGGCTTTAAATGGTTTTCTCAGTGTTTTGCTTTACTAAACGTTATAGCAATTTGTTCAAATGTTGCTTGACATTCTGCTTGTGCAAATTAAAGTCTATTGCAATGGCTGTATTCTGCTGACACATGTAACATTCCGGAAAACAGGGCGGCTCCTGAGAAGATCCTGCAAGAGGAGTTTGGGCTCCATGTTGTCCAAGGCTGATTCAGGCCTCATTATCCTGGGCGCTGGTGTTACTGTTTTGCTTACCTGAGATATTTAAGTATTTCAGGTGATTCCTATAACTCTCCTTCCAAAACAACATGATACTTTCTAGAATAGCCTGTTCAACCAAAGATCTCTTTCTCACTCCACTGCTAGAGCTTTTGCTGACCTTTCTCTCATTCCCACATGCTGCAAAAGACATTCTCAGTTCTACCTGGAACTGACATTCTTTCCAAATGCTCAAAGTTAAAAGGTCATCGTTGCTAGAAATAGCAGCGGTGAAGGCTGTTGATTGGCTCTAGACTCCCCCGAAATGGGGTGTCAGAGAGGAGCTGTGTGCTCTTTCAGATAGCAGCCTCAGCTGTTGCTCATGTGGGTGTGCTACATATCACAGTGTGCTTTCCCTCTGCGCCAGTAGAGCGGTGCTGTTGAGTACCATTTGAACAAGATCGGAGGAAAATATGGATACATACAGTAGCAGTCAAAAGATTGGTCACATGGACTAAGAGAAAGGTTTATTTACACTATTTTCTACATTTTACAATAATTAGCAAGACATCAAAATTATAAAATAACATATGAATTCTGCATTGACCAAAAAAGTATTAAACAAAAAAAAGATCTCTGAAGGTTGGGACTGTTATTGGTTCAAATCCCACCACTGGACCCTAGGCCCGTATCTTCAATTGCTCCAGGAACAGGATGACTCTGCTTTCTCCTTTATGCCAGTTTTCCATTCTTCTAAGATACTTTTCAAACTGTCCTAAAAGAGCCCGCTCACATATACTGAACACTCATTGGCTACTTTTCCTTCACTCTCCTCCAAAACCATTTCTATTGTGTTTAGGTCAGATGGCCAGGTCACGTGATGTGACACTCTCACTCTCCTTTGTAAATGGCTTGTATGTGTCGAAGAACACTGAATTTCGCTTTAATTTCAGGTCTGACCATACTCCTGAACACCGAATCACTACCATGTCGGTGGGGGACAACAGTTTCATACAATCAAATGCTAAACACAAGCATTGCAAATGGTTTTTCTTTGAGAAAAGGTAAATTATCCTGGTTTTGATCATCCTCTGAAGTTGACTTGGCGGGGATTCTAATTCTAAAATTAGTAGACATTTTTAGAGTGTTTATGCAAAGTCCAAGCCTGTCTGTGGCAATTCATGGTGAAGTATGGCAACTATGTAATGGAACCCTGACGAACCTTTGAAAACACGTATCGTATTTCTGAATTCTGCAGGTGATCCTAGCTACCTGCTAGTTCTGTTCTACCAGTGCGTTTTATTTTATCATACGCTTTTGTCCAAAGTGATGCACAAGTGTGGCAAACAGCACATTGTAAACAAAATGGCTGCTGAGGAATCAGCTAAGTATAAGTGCGGCTTGGCTGAGCTTCCAATGAACGCCCAGGGGTTAAAGGTGGCCAGAATGATCCAGAACGGCATTCTGGGACCTTCAGCTAATAAATAAATAAACCTGATTGATTCAAACAAAATAATGCCAAGCCAGTTTATTTTTCCCGTGCTGCAGTCTGGCATTCCTTCCAGCCACCAGGCCTGGCTTCACACTCAACACGCGTAATTTTTTGGTTCAATCCCTTCCCCTCAGTGGGTTCATACGACCATATAAACCATAATAGCTAGCCACAGAAGGTGAACAAGCATAAAACAAGTTGCCTTCTTAATAAAGTAGTAGGTAATTTCAAGTGCAATGTTTCAAAAGAGCTCAATAAATACCACCAAACAAGTCATTTTATGTGCAACTCGACTGTCAGTTTTGTTAGCTACCAGTACAGTAGCTGAAATTTTGGTTTAGGGCTCACTCAGAAGCGGAGCTAGCACAATGCTGAGGGGTGCGACTGCTGACAATGACTGTCAGGGATCTCCTATAAGGGCCTTCCTTTTAGATGCTCCACTGGTCTAGTATAATTCTATGTTCACACTGTTACATTTTTGTTTTAAAATGCAGACATAAGTCTCTGTTTTCACCCTTCGTCCACAGTACTCCGCAGTTTTCAGCCCCCAAAAGAAGGAGATTTTTGTAAACGGTCTCACAGCTGAATACTTCTGAAAACTCCGTTTCAGAGTTGCAATGTGGATGAGTGAAAACAGAGACTCAGTCAGCATCCTATTCATCACATGGCCCTTCCCTGATTTAATCCCACTAGTTACACCCGCTCATTTTCTGATTGGTTGCCTGGTCACCCTACATGGAAGTAAACAGTATTTCAACATGGCATATGTAGAAATTCTCATGTGGGGCTTTAAATGGCTTTACCCCTGTTGCTGACCTGTATGCCTCTAAATAGCATGTCAGTGTGACTGCTGCATTTGCGTAAAAAGGGATTAATCTACTAATCAGTGTGTCGTTGTGCACATGCCTGATCTAGGCCAATAGCCATGTAATATATGGTTTTTCGTGTTTCAGTGTATGGAAAAACTTTTGTAAATGACAATGACAATTAAATGCTGAAAATAAAGTTCAAACAATCAAAAACTGGAGAAAATCAAAGGATTCTGTTTTGCATTGGAAATATAAACTATTTTCAGTAAATTTACATAGAAAAATAACCCCCAGTTAAAAGGCATTATCTTATGATGTGGCATTTGCATTTCTTGACGCTACCACAGGGGTGGCCAATCCTATCTGCAAAGGGCCAGTGTGTGTGCAGGTTTTTGGGATAACCAGTAGGTCAGCTGTTCAACCCCAGGTGTGAGGACCCTTCAGCCAATCAGTCCTCTAATTAGTAATCTAATTAGGGAGCTGCAGCACACCGCCCCTTTGCGGATTAGATTGGCTACCCGTGTGTTAACGTTACTGTTGTTTGCTAGGGAAACAAGAATGACTACTGTACAATGATAATTACATACTCCATATTCCCGTATTTCTATGGAAGTAATTAATGCATGCTGATTAGGGGCTTTGTGTTGTAAAGGGGTTTGAAAGAAATCTGCACATGACACTGACACCTCGGCCCCCCCATGCGAATTTCCCAGAGTGACAATGGGGAAAGTCAGCTCTCAGCCCGCTGCTTGCTGCATCCTAGTTTGGTGGGTCTACTGCATAATATAGCAACCACTTTTAATTTGTAGTAAATGAATGTCCTGTGTTTCAATTTCAAAGAGAGTGGGCATTTATTTCTGGTGATTATTCACAATGATATGAATCGATTTGAAACAGACATGTCAGTCATGGAGCTGCCTTTTCACAAATAATAATGCAAAACTGACACACCACAGCGAAATGTGTCCGCTGCGTTAAACCCATATGTGACATCATGACATAGCAAGGGGCAGCTAATTCAGTGCCCGGGGAGCTGTGCTTGGGGGCAGCACTTTGCTCAGGGTACCTCAGTGGTGCCCTGCTGGTCAGGGAGTCGAAGCAGCAATCTTTCAACTACAAGTGCACTTCCCTAACCGTTAAGCAACCACAGCTCACAGTTACCTATTTACAGCACCGCTGTTTACATTTCATTACCTGTGCATTTCCAAATAATGTATTTGTTATAATAATGTATCCCTAATTACAAGTGTAGGCAGTATAGGAGCAACAACTAAGACAGTACAGCAAGAACCTAATAAGACAATTCAATGATAAGAAGTGCAACATTGACAACATTAGGGAACACTGAGAGACATCAGAATAGTAGGTGAATTCGTGGAAGAGATTTGTTTTGAGAGGCAGTTCTTGAAGGTGGAGAGGTCATCTGACGACTGGATGAGATTCAGCAGCTCATTCTACCACTGGGGAAGCACATAGGAGAATGCTCTGGAGTGACACTTCTGACATGGTGGAGGGAACTCTAAGCTGTGTTGGTTTGTTGACCGTGGGGAGAGATTGGTGCCTGTACACTGATGGAACTGAAGGACAGCGCCAAGGACTCGAGCTAGATACTAGAGGGAGCCAGTGGAGACAGACAAGGAAAAGTGCAACATGCCAGCGTTTGGGCTGATTTTCATATAGCAAATTATAAACAAAATCTTGATTTTGTGAAATGACTATAGCCCTTCTGTGGATTTTTAACCCAGTTTTATGGATGTGGCTCTTAATTGGTTACTGCATTCCCACGCTGATATGAATAAGTCCGCCCTGGGCTGTTTCCTGTGACTTGTCATACTCCCTTCTGAGGCCTTAGTGACAGAACCACTACTGACCAATCGCCGCACTGGTTTGGGACAATGGACAGGAAGTTGAGATTTCCCTTCTCTTTTCAGTCTGTGGTGGCTGAGCGATTCAGGGTTAGTTATACGGGGAGAAAAAGCCAGCTGGCCTTTAGATGCTAAGGGTAATGCTAAGGTGAGTCATCTAGGTGAAAGGAAAGATGTTCTTATTGGGACTGTCTATCTCTGCTCAGATGCACAGAAGGTCTCATCTTACATAAACAAATGGCAGGTGCGTCTTTGTTTAAGCTTCACCACCAAGTAAAGCAAGGGCCAAAATGCACTTCTGACTCCCTGTGGGGAAAACCACAACCTGGACCATCAGAGAGAGACAGACAAACAGGCTTCAGCTGATGATGGTTATTCTCGTTTTAATGGCAAGACCCGGTCTTCCGCGGGGCCCGCGGGGAATGGGAGCACGTCAAAGGAACGTGGAGCCGTTAGCGGAAGCCACGTGTCTGTCTGAGAGTGTGCAGGCAGACGCAGACACCCACAAAAACGGGCACACACTTCCCTCGTGGCATTCACCGGCCTGCTGTCCCTCCATCTTCATCCTCAGCCTTATTTCCATTATTCCCACTGTCAAAATATCATACCTCCTTCACGGGGTGGCTAAGTTCACTAACCCCACAAATGTCATGCTTGGAATTAACTGCTCCCTCCAAATTATTGATCTTTCCACCCCCTTCCAACCAAAACACTCAATAGGTTTTTAAACTGACAAACACGGAATAACTGACAGTACTGTTGCTATAACAGCTAACCATAGGCCCCGCCCCTCGGGCAGTCTGCTGTGGAGGAGGTGTGCACGCTTGAGCTGCTCTTCTGCTGGCCCAGGTTAATCCACACATGGCCTCCTCCTCTGCTCTTTGTTTCACCCACCCTTGACTTCCCTTCTCTCACACACACGCCTCTCTCTGCCGCTCTTTAGATCCCATCTTTCTACTTGCATCCCTAAAGCCTCGGGCCCCACCCCACTTACACACTCTTGCTAGCCCCTCCCACACACCTGCCTAACAAGCCCCTTTCTCACTGCAGCTGAGACCCCCCCCCCCCAATTACCCATAATGCATCCCAGCCAAGTGTGCAGACAGAAACGTAAAGTGGGAAGACCCCGAATCACAGGCCTTCTGCTCACACAAAGCCCAGAGTGGCATGGTTACAGACCGCATGCATATGGGGGGCCTCTAGCACATTTAAATCTGCGCCATTTTCGTGTTATTGGCACCCCAAGGCCAAAATTCACACACCACACCAGAGACTTCACATGTCCGTTAATCCCAGGCATTTGTTTAATAGGCTAATGACCAACACACGAGTCCCTCGGTGATACAAATGGTAATTAAGGAGATGAGTGATGTGCTAAGTGTACACGGTTCCTTACACCCCTCTGGCAGCACAATTAGCTTGTGGGTCTGACCACGACGGGCTGGCATAGCCGGTGACACCTAGTGGTGAAGCTGAGGCGGGCAGAGTTCTCGAGTCAGTAGCGTTGGGAGCAGTGCTGAGGTCAGCATGCTTATAGTGTCCTGCGGGAAGAAAGACTACAGCAAGGGAGAGAAGGGGTAAAAAAGGTAAAAGCGCTTCGGTAAAACACAGCTAAAGACAATCTCAGAGACAGAGCAGTAATGGCAGGTATGGCTGTTAAAACTTTGGAAATCCAAACATGAAGAATGTGTCACCCCATAAACATGTAGGATGTTCGGCCATTCATGAGTGGAACTACGTTAGGAATGGCCAGAGATTACCGCTAGCTGGTGCTGCCCAATCGGGGAATCCCAACTGCTCACATTGTCTGAAACACCAATGGCATGCAATTAGATTGTCCAATCAAAGAACAGCACCTGGTAATGTGACCCACGTGTGAAAGGTGCTGTCAAAAGAGCATTTGTGAGTGATCTCAGTCAAAATCCATTAATCTAATACTTTCAGTAGCCCTCAGCTGGATTATACATGTGCAATATATGACGCAACAATAACTCGATGACGCCTGGTTGTGTTTTAATTTGTATATGTCAGCTCAGGAATCCCTAAACCACCCAGAAAATGCCTGTGACAGCAGAGTTATTCTCTTAATGAGGTTTCAGTAGCTGCTTCTCGCAGCGAGTCACTAAGGCGCGAGAAACCCTGCCCTACGGGGTGTGGTGGTAAAGCAGGTCGAGATCTCAGGTCAGCCGGGAGCCTCAGCACCATCTGGGGCCAGCTGGTCTGTCGTGAGGCCAGCAATTCGAGGGGGCAGCTGTGAGGGTCTGGCTGGGGTGGGGGGGGGGGGGGTGACCGTGGCATGCCCTGTCCATGCAGCACGGTTGCATAGCACACGAAATAGCAGCTTATAGTGTGATATTCACATGGTCTGCTGCAATTTCAGAGCAAGGGTTGTGATTACAAAGCGAAGTGAGTGAGTCTGGGTTCCGACAGATTCTCCCTCCAAGCTCAGAGATGGTGTATAGTGATTTATAATGATGGCCCCTTACATTGAATGTGATATATGTCATACATACTACATGCTATATACCAGGAGCACTCAATTAATTTCCCCTGAGGTACAAATTTCATCAGCTGCACAAAGCCATAGTCCAAGGCAGTGGGGGTCTGTCTCGGTAAATTCCGCCAACCTGGAGCAGGGGGTGGTGGTAGGCAGTGCTGGGGAGGTTAATAATAAAAGTAATCCATTACAGACAGAGGTGGAAAGTTCAGGTCCAGAATGTGCAAATCCAGACCAAGGTTTTGTTTCAACCAACCGGTTGAGTCTTGTGACTGTGACTCTTTATACTCAATTGGTTGGTTGAAACAAAGCCTCGTTCTGGATGTATACTTTCTGGACCTGAACTTTCCACCTCTGTCTGTAAATTCCCCACCAACAGCAGTGGTGGGGGGGAGGGAGCTGGGATAAGTCGCATGGCCAAAATCACATGTGTTTAGGTTCAAATGCGTTTGTGTTTGAGTGTCCCTGTTTTATACTATTTTTTTTCCAGTTTGCCCCATTTGCACCAGCACATTTTGCAGCATAATTAGGTGCTGGTCCAACCCAGAGGTGAAGAGGTCAACATTTCACAGCCTGGTGATGGCGGGGAGACAAACACAGAGTCTTCATGCAGGCGCCAGGGCACGCGTGGCAGAGGCAGTGAGAATTCACCAGGAAAAAAAAGAAAACGACCGGCCTCCCACCTGCATGCTAATGCGCACCCAGGCTGAACCCTGACCTCCGACCCAGCAGGGTCTCAGGCGTGGCTGAGGGGCTGGTCGCCCAACAAGTTAAAGAGTGACTCATTAGGGCTGTAATGACCGCTGGGCGTTTAAGTGCCCGGTTTGCCACTTCAGATGGGGGCGACACCAAGGTCATGGTGTACTGCGGAGCAGCTGACCCAAGCTGTTTGTGGAGGGGCCGCCAGGCACATTGTAACCTGAACCCCTGCCCCCCTTCCACACAGACACACACACACACACTGGGGACTCAGGCCCCCAGCTCGAGTTGCTGCACACAGGCACTGAAACACAACACGTGAAGCTTGCTCTGCCAGACAGAAAAACTCAGTGTGTGTCCTTCAACTTGAAAGAGCATTATGGGAAAAAGTACTTTCCAAACCTCAGGCTTTCCATCGAAGATGTCTGACTGCTATAGCGTCAAAGAGCTTGTATGTGCTGGAGGGGGTGAGTGCGTCCCAGTCTGGATTTTGTAGAGAGCCTTAGTGTGCGGGCACTGGGTCCAACAACACGAGCCAAAACAGTTACAAATCACTGTACTAATAGTTGACTTCCTGTCATTTTGGGGGAGAAAATGCTGTGAGACACGAATGCTCGCACCAAAATGCAGCCGACCATCAGCTAATGATATATCTGACCGCATGATCATTTGCTCATGGAGCGTTTGGCATGTG
Source organism: Stomatorhinus walkeri (assembly GCA_026784285.1). Taxonomy (NCBI): domain Eukaryota; kingdom Metazoa; phylum Chordata; class Actinopteri; order Osteoglossiformes; family Mormyridae; genus Stomatorhinus; species Stomatorhinus walkeri. The sequence continues at coordinate 867,289 of JAODUD010000026.1, read as the reverse complement.
CTGTGCAGGAAGGGACCGCTCTGACAGCGCAGTGAGGCCTGAGTGTCTCCTAGACACCCTCACGGGCTCAGCCCCAATGAAGCCGCTGCAAGGCGTTTCCCGGTAACGCAGCCATGGTCGGCGAAGGCTCCAGCCCAAATCTGTGAGGCTGAACCAGGCCAAACCAGAGCCCCCTTGACTCCACTCCAACAGATCCCCTAATCCAATCTCTCTGCTCCAGATCGGGGTCCTTACTGTGGTGGGTGGGGGGGTTGGTACAGTTGACCCATTTATCAGCCCCAGCTAGAGGCCTGCTAATTACCACTGGCTCACTGCTGGGCCATGGCGCCTCCGATGCTGCCACCCCCCCCCCCCCCCCCCCCCCACCCCCCCCACCC
>JAODUD010000026.1:832807-849816 GCA_026784285.1 Stomatorhinus walkeri | reverse complement strand
CGGGTTGCATCTGAACCAGAGGGGAACCAGTATATTGGGGAGGCGTTTGTGTAGAGTAGTTATGGAATGTATAAGTTGGGGACTGGGGGGGCTGGGAGTGTAGTTAAGAATATAGGAGGGAGAGAGGAAAGCCCCAAATAATAATGAAAGTGGGTTCTGTAAAAGGCCTACCCTTTGCTGTCTGTACTTAAACATGGTTGAGTGAGAATGATGAAGAATGGGATTTTAGGAACTGTACCAGCTTGGACTGAAAACTGGTTAACAGACAGGAAGCGGAGGGTAGTAATTAGAGGATTATATAATTCCTTGGTAAGACCCCACCTAGAATATTGTGTGCAGGTTTGGTCACCTTACCTTAAAAAGGGCATTGCTGCCTCAGAAAGAGTTCAACGAGAGCTACAAGAATGATTCCTGGTCTTAGAGACCAAGAAATCACTCCACGTTTTCACTTCCATTATGAATCTGGGGGTACAAGACAAGCAGCCACTTCCCAGCAAACATGCCCCTTTGGGGCCAGTGTAGGTCCACTGCGGGCAGCCCACTGCGAGCCCCATTACCGGCGTGAAACGTGGGGCACATTTGGGGCCAGTGTAGGTCCACTGCGGGCAGCCCACTGCGAGCCCCATTACCGGCGTGAAACGTGGGGCACATTTGGGGCCACTGTGGTCTGCCCGCACTAAGCAGAGTGCGCCACATTGTGGGCCCACAGTATGCCCACACTTTTTGGCCTGCTGGATGCTCCCCTGTGGGCACACTGTGGGGTGGACTGCGGGCACATTGGACATACTGTACTTTGGGCAAACTGTGGGCCTACTGGGGGGGACACTGGGAGAGAGGAAACCTGTGAAGCCACAGTGCTCCGGTGTCCCAGTGGACATGCTCTGTGGGTCTGTAACAAATTAGTTTGGTCTCATAATGCCAGTATACCATTATTATTATTATTATTAATACAGTTAATACAAATTATTATTAATGCATATGCAGAATATTTGCACTTATTAAAAGTAGCAGTAATAAACTACAAGTAATATGTTTCAAACACATCTGTTGACAGACAGGTTAAAAGAAAAAATGAAGAAATTAATAATAGCGACTACGGCAAAGTCAGATTTCTTAACCTTCTAGTCAATCACATACATTTTAATAGAAACAGGTTTGGAGCGTTTTGCATACATATTTAAACCAAATATATATAATTGACTAGAAGGTTAACTTACAGTGCTGTCACCTTTTAAGACATTATATACGACTGCTTTTAAACGTTCCCAAAAAATTATCAATTAATTAACTAATTAATTGATTGGTTGGTTTCAAAAACATCATACATTTATTTATTTATTTGTTTGTTGATTTTGAGAACGTTTAAAGGCATTTAAACTGTAAAGTTACGCTATGACTCGTCTGTTATGTGCGGCTCCGGAACGGGCTGTCTGCCGTAAATTGTGGGACCGATCGGCCAAGCAACATGGTGGCTTTCCGAGTGCGGAACAGCCAGCACGCATCGGGCACCTGCAGCGGTTTGTGCTTTATTATGGATCCTAACTGGTTTGTCGATTTTTGCTTTGCCCTTGATTTCGGTCGCTTGCTTCTGTATTTGCTTTTCTTGCGTACCGGCCATTTTGCCTGCGTTCCTGATTACAAGAAAAGCCTAGCCATTGGTTTTGACGTGTATGGTGTATAGAGTAACTGGAGTTTTCTTTGTATATAGGTTTTTTACGAAGTCCCATTGAGTGTTTATTTTTTTTACAAAAAAAGTAGTGCGCAGCAGCGTTGCATTTACTCCTTCGAGTAATATTGATTGCAAGGCTACTGTATCTTTTTATATTGTACCCTGATGCCAGCAATGTATTTTTTTAGGAGAACGATTCGATTAAACAAGCGAGTAACATCAAACACACAGCAATTCGTCTGTCTAATTATGTCAATGAAGTCATTTTTGAGAAATCAGTAAACTCTTGAAAATTGCAAATGCAGCTTAACCTAGAGGTCTCGCAAACGTAGTACGGCAGCTATTCGCAGCTAACCTGTTCCTTACAAAAACCTGTGCGCACAAGATAAAAAAAATATCACTCTTTGGGACTTCGGGGGCTCCGTAGTTTTTTGTTATTGATTTTTAAATATTTGAATCAGTTATTACATAGTAATTATTCATATGGGGATTGCATATTATTTGTTTATTCTACAGAGCTGGACAATAGCTTTAAGACAGTATAAGGACCATGTCTGTGCAGCTTACATTACGGTAAATATAGCCAGTCAGTCATAGCCCCCCCCCCCCCCAAAAAAAAAAAAAAACAATAAGTTAAACATTTGTTTGTTTAAATCTCCCTCGATGTTGATCCAAGACTCGTCCAATTTGTTTCATGAGTTACTCGTTTGACCAAATCAGCATTACAAGTTTCGTTAAAATCCGTGACGATGAGGTCCGAAAGTGTGATGATTTGACACGGAATGACCCAAAATCAATATTTTTTCACCAACCCTATTTAAATGTCAAGGTATTTAACTGTAATACTCAGTGAATTGGGATGAAAGTCAACAAGACACCATTGTGTGTACACCTCTTGGTAATGCAGATTAATCTGTTTATTCATTTTTGTACAATCTTGCCCGCACTGTGTATTTGGATCCCAATACTTTATGTTCCTTTGCTGCTGTATGTAACTGAATTTCATCATAGGTTCTCTAAAACGAATCTATAAATACTTTCCTAGCATCAGAGCACAGAAAGCAGTCTCAACAGTATACAAACACCACACATAACACAGCCACCTACTTTCTCACACACACGTTTGTATTCCCATCTTTGTGGGGACTCTCCACTATGGGGAAACCCTTAATCCCAACAGCAATAAAATTCAGCATATTTGACATTGTTCATTTTTTTGATTGTTTATATTACATTTGGTCCCCACTCCTCCGTCATGTGTTGACTCCTGCTGTATCGTTAATTTGCAGCTAATAAGACACGAAGCTACCGCGGCTGTGGAGAAAGGTGCGTTCAGGGCACCGAATCACGTGTTTGATTTTTGGTACAAAATTCCAATATACAAGATTTATTCAATATATCATGACCTATCTGCAAAAACTACAAAAGAGTTAAAAGCGTGACATCATACTCAGACAAAAGAAATGTACAGTGCATACTTATAACAGGAAATGTTTAGTGAAAGCTTTCTTCCAAAGGCAAACTGTTTATACATGAAACACCTCAAACACTATTTTTCTAGGGAGGGGGTGTTTAGGTGCTAATACATACAGAAAGCAAGACCCAATGTTTCACCACTTGCAGAATTTAATGGCGTTTTCTCAGCTGGGGAGCAGGCAGCTATAAGCACAGCATGACAGTTTGACACGGGGCTAGTCGTTGCTCTACATGATGGCGGTTTGTTGTCGCAGAGCGGGGTGGGGCAGCAGGTCGTCTTGCGGGGGGCGGGCAGCTTTGGTACAGACAATTCCGGTTTGTCTCCAATGTGCTTTCCGTCACAGCCAGCTGGACATCTCCTCGTCATACTTCTGAGGGTCGATGAAGGGCTTGTCGATGGACTTGATCATGAGTTCGCCGCAATACACGCACTCGGCGGCTACGATCTCATCGACGTCCGACTTGATCTGCTCGCGGCTCGGCTGCTCCTTGCCCGGCGTCGCCGTCTCCTCCTCCCGGATGCGGTGCCGGGCCTTCCTGGGCTGGCTGGCCGCCGCCAGCTTCTTCTGCAGCTCATCCAGCTTGGCCTGCTTGTAAGAGGACAGGTGGGGCGTCACCTCCTGGAAGAGGCAGTCGTAGTGGAACATGTGGCCGCACAGGAAGAGGTAGAAGGGCCGGTTGAGCAGAGGGAAGTCGCAGGTAGCGCACTTCTCCTGGGACTCCACCACGCCGTACTTGTTCCTCATATGCTGGATGTCCTCCCGGATGCGGCGGGCACTCTCAGTGGCCTCCTCCATCTCCTGCTTCAGCTCGTCGATGTGCTTGTTGTACTCCTCCAGGGAGCTGCAGATGGCCTCCTTGAAGTGGTCGATGGTGACGAAGTCTGGGAAGAAGGGCAGGATGTCTTCGATCTTCAGCAGGTTGCAGCTGGAGAGGCAGTTCATAGCCTTCTTCACGTCCTTCTCCTCCTGCACCACGTGCCGTGCGATCTTCAGCCACAGCTTCTTCCTCAGCTCCTCATCATCCTCGGGCAGGTCTGCACAGGATTTTGCCAGGTCCACATCGACCTGAGTGCCAGAGTAGACAAGAACAATTTAGCAACAACAAGGTGCAGAAGTTTGCTTTCAAAACACTTAAACACTTTAATAACAATGGTGATGAAGCAGTCATGATTACCCCATCTAACACAGTTTTTGTGTCTGTGAAATAACTATTAGTTCCTGTTAGCTTATATATCCAAATGATAGAAAATAACTTTCATTTCAAAATAATTTTGATTTTGTGGTCAGGACATCAATAGTTCAGAACATGCATTAGATAACATTAACAGCCTTTGCAAGAGACTTTTTTTTTTTTTTTTTTTTACAAAATCTTCTGACTTGTGTCCATATAGTCCAATTAAGCTTAAAAATCACATGTCCTTTTAGACTGACGATTGTAAACTGTCATGAACAAGTCCCCAGGTGTAGTCCCCCATCATATTCTCGTTGTATTGTCCTTGGTATCGACACTTGAATTCCTTGAGATCTTGGTGGAATCTTTCACTGGTTATGAGTGAAAATGGTCATTTTTGTCAATATTTGAATTAGATCTACCAATTTTTTAGATTTCTATAAGAACTAAAATTTCCTTTAAATGACCTTTTTCTGGTCAAGCCACCTGACATTTGAGGTAATGTAAATTTGCAGACAAATGTTTATCAATAATTTTACTTGCTTTGAAACTTTGGTGCTTAACTTTCAAAACAATTTTTTTTTTTCGACTATGAGGTCATAATGGTCATAAAGGAATGCTGGTACGCACCTGCAGAGCCAGGTCCACAGCCTCCTCATACAGCTCCATTATCTTGTACACCAGGACACATGCCTGGTGGTGCCCATGTTCGGCGCACAGCCGCAGTGCATACTTGAGGTCGTAGTGGATGTCCGTGGCGTGAATGCCGGCCTGCTCCAAATACCACAGGAGCGACTCCGGCCTGTACTTCGCATAGAGGGACAGAAGATAATTGTGGATGGCCTCATCTGTCACCGCCAGCTCATACACGCAGAATTCCATGTATCGGATGGTCTCGTTGATCTGCTGGCTGCTGCCGATCTGACTGTAGTTGACCAGAGCCGGGATGAGCTTTTTAGCATCCAGCTTCTTGCCCATGCTGATCCAAGCTTCCACCACCCGCGTGGGTATGTGCTGCATTAGCACGGGAGAGAATTTATAGAAAAGCTTCACGTCGCAGTGCTTAGATAGCACCTCCAGAGCGGCGCCGTAGTCATCGTGCTGGCAGTGGTGAGAGATGACCCTCTCGTAGTCCTGCATGATGACGGCGAAGTAGACCATGTCGTCCACATTGCCGTGACTGGCTAGCAAGTCGTAGATGGTGCTGCGGTTGTTATACAAACAGTCCTTGTATTTGGGGTTGGCAATGAAGCTGCGGAACTCGCTGCGTGTCTCCATGGCTGCGCTCTTCTTGGAGTCGTCTGCCTCCAGAACGCCCAGCCGATTCAGGTAGAGCTCCGTCAGCCAGGTGACCAGCAAGGTGACCTGAGTCTTCTCGGCAGGCTTGAGGCTGCCCAGTTTCTTCAGCAGGAACTCTTTCAGAGCTTCCTCTTGGCGCGCCTCTATGAACTTTAGTGCAATCTCCTCAAAGTAGTTCTGGGTCAGGGCATAGCACTTGGCGCTCTCTACATACCGCTTGTTTTGGAAGCAGTGCTCGGCCTCTTTGGCCAGAACGATGTCTAGGCACTCCGGTCGGTCCCGGCAGTACTCCTTAGCCAGGTCGAACTTCTCCATGCTCATGTACATCTGCCAGACGTCCCGCGCCTCCCTCTGGATGTGGTAGCGGAAGACGGCTTTCTCTGTGTAGATCCACACGAGCCCACAGACCGGGTCCTTCAGCATCTTTTTCAAGGCACCAAATTTCTCTGGGAAGATGTCCTCATAGACCACCTGGCCGTTCAGGGTGCACACCGCCTTTACACGGTCGGAGAAGAGTAGCAGGAAGTGGAACTGTGTCAGGACGATGGAGAGAGGCTTCACTGTGTGCACGTTGTCCATGTACTCCCACACCTGGACATCGCTCAGGAGCGAGTCGGGCCGGACATAATCCAGCTGGCCATACAGAACTCCATTACCCATCATCCAAGCAAAGGCCTTGGGGCAGGAGCGGAGCTTTGAGGTGTAAAAAGCGATCTCACTATAACCCATGTTCACCGGAAACTCCTGGAAGCTAGGCAGGAGGTCCTGGTTCTGACTGAAGATGGAGCTGAATCCCTGCTGCTCTGAGCCTTCCGCCACCTTCCCCACAAACTGGAAGAGGCGCTTCCGTGTCGTGGCGATGATGAAGTACTTGGACTCGAGGCCCCGCTCCACCTCCAGGCAGCAGACGGGCGCAGGGTCGCCATCTTCTTCCAGAGAGTGTACCTGCCTGAAGTACTGGTCCGGGTTAGTGTTGAACAGGCTGCCTTCCGAGGCAGAGATCTCAGCTTCAAAGATCAGACCTTGGCTCGTCCCCACCAGCACGGGGCCCGTGTTGCTCTCCGTACCCAAGAGCTTGTTCCAGCCCACGCTCTCGATCAGGTGTCCCTTCCACCGAGAGAGGCTGCGCACTTTCTGAGTGTTCCTGTTCAGGTACAGGCACTCGTTTGTGTATAGGCTGATCACCAGATGGGAACCTGCAGGATGGAGCCCGTTTGATTATGCACAAAACTGTACCAGACTGTAGGGACCCAGGTACAGTCTCCTATTACACTGTAGTAAGCATGTAAGATAATAGCGTACCATCAGCTATAAAATCAGCACAACCCCCCCACCACAAAAAATTCTAATCCACACCATACACTTAAAGGTCTTTAATCTGGCCCAGAAATGCAGCCAGAGTCTGGACTTCCTTGCGACAATGGCAGTGCATTCCTGTGAAATTCCCGCACAATCCAATCAGAGGTATGTAACAGATACTGGGCTGTGCACTTAAATGTACAGTAAAAGAACCCCCTCCACATCATCCTCTGGCAAAAGTTAGCACAGCTTACCCGTGGGATCCAGGAAAAGTTTGTAAATGCTGCTTTGATCTTTTCTACCCAATTCAATCTGATTGGGTTGGTCTGGTTTTCCCAGGTCGATCCTGCATCAGGAAAATATAGATACTTTATTTACACTGCATCCAAAGCACTTGTTGCTTTCACGTTTGTTCATTTTACAACAAATTCAGTAAGTTTGCACAACTTCAATAGTAGTAAACTGGTACAAAAACAGTTCCTTGTTTTGCATCACTGACGGTTAGGCTGTCAAAGAATGAATTCCAACTTCCGTCTTTAAAATACACATTTCAGGAAATAAATGTATAACTGATGTGCATTTATCCAGAAAATCCCATCATTCAAAAACTGACTGATTTGCAGTGCATCGTAAAATCTGAGTTAATCAAATCAAAAGGTAGCTTTAATAAAAAAGGTTTAAAGTTTTGGGTAATGGAGGTTTGCTGCATTCCAATTCAATTCAGTTCAATCCCATCCTTTTGTCGGGTGGTTTTAACCATTGCCAGCCTACCGTAACAGCGTATCCTTCCCCAGACTCATACATAGCTGATTGTTGCACACCACAAAGTAGTTAATCTTTTCAGGAGGTGAAAAGTCGATCCTTTGTTTGTGGAAAATAGGCTTCTCCTCCTCCAGCCGCGCATTGACAAACCCTGCAGAAAAAATCCGCGAATTATTCCTCGCTTCATCCTCAGACATCGTAAACCTATGCGACTTTCCTTCGTATCTCGGCGAGGAAAGCGGCCGGTAAATAAGAGATAAGGGCCGTCTCGTCCTCGTCAGCTGACAGTAGAAATGCTGGGATGGATAGCGGAAGCACGATGGTCGCAGTTACATAACGAGTTTACTTGCATTTTGCGGTACACGCGTCCTCACATTATCCAGTAAACGTGTCCGATGATTAAGCGAACTTATACAAAAGAACCCCAATTGAGTAGCGATGATGTGCCTCCATTATGCAGGCCTTAAGCTTACCTGAATGAGTTATCTCGATGTTTGATGCAGAAATTCTATTCTGATGACCCGGGCGACTCATATTTTGCGAGTCTTCATACTCGTCTAATATCGAAGCCATATATGCAGCCTTTTAGCAGGGGGAAATGAAACACCAGTGCGTCAGAAAAGAGCTCCAAAGCCAGCTAGCTGTGTAAAGAGAAGCCAGAAATCTATAACTCGAGATCTGAAATTAACTGGTGTCGCAAGTACGGCGGAAAAATACAAAAAAAAACATAGAGCCAGAAGTGACCAAATAAAATACGTATCTGACAAATAAGCGTTTATCTACATAGTTCTAGAGATTGACAGAATTCGCACAAAAGTGACAGGGAAAGGAGGGTCATGTGATCTGCAATCACGTGGTTCACGACCACGTGACGGTGCTAAAAAAAAGGGGGGGGGGAAACAAGCCATTGCGTCCGTCTGTCGCAAGGTGGAGCCGTCTACTAGTGATTAATGACACCGGTAATCTCACAACTTGAAGTCATATTGTCAATTGCAACCGAAATACATCACCGTAATTTACGTCTTAAAAATTATTTAATTTAGTATAATATGAAAGCGGAAATAAGAAAACAGATAGGTCCCCCCACTTGGATTGCACACTCGGTGTGGATAATCTACATGAATAAATACAAAATAAACTTTTCATTTATGTATTCATTATACTAGCAACATTATTGGACATTTATTACTTTATTTTTATTCGAAGACGGACAGATTGTCCAGTGAAGCTTTGTCTGTCTGTGTCACTTCACTAAGGATGTGTTAGTTCTGTTAGTATAATTTTGGTGGTTTAATATCGTAAAGGATTATCACGTAACAGATCAACACCGTTTTTAAACTGTGGTTAAATAATAATGTACGCTCAAATGTCTGATAAAACGATCGGTGTAAGTCTTTTCTACACTAGCAAGGTTTTTTTTTTTACTTTCTTTTGGAAGAATTTGTGTGCGTGACTTAACTGTGCACGCAGAGGAGTGGCCATGCAAATACAACCTGTTAGGACAGTTGGTACTAAAGCTAGAGCTGAGCAATGACAAGCTCACTGTGAGTCTTGGAGGTGATGAGAGCACCGTGCCGCTCGCTGTCCCGAGCTGTCTGCACTGTGCTAAACCCCGTGCGGCTACTGACCCCCGGATCTACCCGCTGAAGAATGCCCCCTCAAATGGACTACCACTGCGATCAGAGACGGGTCCCGTCAGTGTGCATGCATCAAGAAAATACTGAAGAGCCGGCTATCAGCTGTATGCTGGTGGGAGACGGTGCCGTGGGCAAAACCAGCATGATCGTCAGTTATACTTCTAATGGATACCCTATGGAATACCAGCAGACTGCGTTTGACGTATTTTCCGGTATATTGATTACTTTTCTTAAATACAATCTGAGCAGCCTTTCTTTTGTTTGGAAAAGTTAATAGTTATATACCAGATTACAATATGTGGCATTAAGCACGCGGCTCTACTTTGCTTTCGCGGTATATTTTGAAACTTTGTTGCAACCTTAAAGCAATAAACGAAGAAATAGGGAGCAATCCCAAATTTTTTCGTCTTATGTGTAAATTCGCAAAATAAATATGTAGAAGGAACAAAATCAGGAATCGAAATATTTATGTTTTAACGCATTTTTCGTGTGTTTTTCTGCAATAGGGCAGGTTCAAGTTGATGGGACACCAGTGCGAATTCAGCTGATGGACACTGCTGGACAGGTACGAATACTGCTCGACGTATTGGGGACTTAATCGACTTTTACCTCCCACACTCAATTCCACCCTTTATCGCGTCCTCCGTGTATTTAGATTTTTTGTGATTTCGCAATGGCTTATGCAGAAGTTATCCCTTGTGTTTAACATAACGCAAGACATCATGACTTGTATTTTAAAAAATGTAGTTTTACTTCTATCATCTGATCTCCATGTGACGTATTTCTATGATTAACTTGTTTGCTCTTGTGAATAACATCTCGGAGTGGAGCGAAGTAGCATTTGTTGACTTTTGATCTTTATTACAATACTTGCGCCACACATTTGAACCCTGTAACTAAAGTTGGCTTGTGATCTCTAGGAGGAGTTTGACGGCTTCCGCTCACTGTGCTATGCTCATACGGACGTCTTCATCCTCTGCTTCAGCATCGTCAACCCTACATCCTTCCAGAACATCACAAAGAAGTGGGTTCCGGAGATCCGGGCATGTAACCCAGCTTCGCCAATCATCCTTGTGGGGACACAGACTGACCTCCGACATGATGTTAATGTCCTCATAAACCTGGACCGCTTTAAAGTCAAGCCAGTCCTATCTTCTCGGGCTCGGTGTGTAGCAGAGAAGATCCGAGCCCAGGACTATATTGAGTGCTCGGCGTTGACTCAGAAGAACTTGAAAGAGGCTTTTGACACAGCCATCTTTGCTGCCATCAAACACAAGGCCCGCAAAGCCAAAAAATTAAAGATGTCTGACCGAACAAAGACATACTCGAAGTGTGGCTGGAAAAAGTTCTTCTGTTTCGTCTGATGGCCCTCTAGCCTTACGCCAAATCACCAAGGACTAATTTATTAATTTATTCAAGACTGAAAAGCTGACCCATTGAAACTGACAAGCTTTCCTTTGTTATAAACACCTCAGTGAAGGACAGTTTGGATCCGGGGAACCAGTCCGAGCCGAGTGGTCGCGTGGAGTTTTTTTTGTGGATTTCAGTTAAGAACAACAAAAAGTGTTAGGGTGAAATGAGAATTCAGAGCACAAACCAAAACTGGAGAAGCAAGGGGGGAGCATATTTAAATATAAAGGGCATCTGAAAATCTAACACGGTTTTGGATTTGACTAGACTCCCCCCATGAGGTTGGATTAACTGGTAGATATGGGAAGAGCCATATTTGAATCCGCACCAAACCTGCCGTCGCCTTCCCTGAGCTGGCGGTTGGCAGAGAGGAGTCGCGGGACCCTGGGGGCCACTGGCCTTTTCAGAGTCCGCCGTCCTGCAGGGACTCTCTTTCATATGCTAAACTTAAAGTCACGGCGTCGCAGTAGGTGTCGGTTACAGTGTCTGTCTGCTTGGCCGCCCTGTTAACTGGCGACGGGCCCCACATTGTCCCCTCGACATTGTATTCATGAACTGAATTCACTACAAGGGTACTTATTTGCAATGCACATTTCAATGGCTTCAGGCCAAGCCGGGAAGGAGGACTGGTCATCTTCCGCACCTAGGCCTTAGCAAGCACCTTGGGCAGGGATTTCAAATTTGATATCCGCTCATAATGTGGTCCTGGGTTGTTAGGGCAACTGGCACACTAATCAGCGTCCAGAAACCCAGGGGGAACAGTTTTGATATTTTTTTTTTTCCTTTTGGTTTTAAGCTGCAGGCTGTTTTTTCTCTAATGTTTATTGAAATCTTCACCTTGGAAGGAATCATATCACAGCAGCCATTTTGAACTCTTTGTAGGAATTCGTACAAATGTATGAATGTAAACACTGCATTGATGCTTCTTGTGGAAGCTTCTTGTTTTTATATTGTTTTTTTGACAAGCGGTACTGTTTGTTTAACAGTTCGATCAGCTTTTTCTTTGACGACTACTGATTCTACCATCTCTGTTTCCTAATACTTCAGTCGGAAATTAGACGCGCCATTTTTCCAGAGTTTGTTTTAAATAAGTGAAATCCTGGCGTGTGAATGTTACATGAAATGCTGGCAAATAAATTACGATGAAATGCACCAAAGTCTCTGTGTTATTTTACTAGTAAAAGTGTGTCCCACTTGATGCCCTGCCTGAGCATGGAGGCATGTATTGAACACCTTCACATCTCCATGTTGACATCCTGCCAAGAGCTTTGTTGTGGTTGCTCCTTCACTGAAGGAGGAGTGATGTCAGTGAAGAGGAAGCAGTAGCAAGAGGAAACTGGCTGATTTTTCCCCCCCCCCTTGCTCCCTGTGGTAGTTTCGGCACTAATTAGTTCAATTTTCCAGACTTTCACCAAGTTGTACCGTTGGCTGTTTTTCCCAAAGCAATTCAGTTTATTACCCTTCCTCAGGGGTACAAAAGCAGGAAATCTATACGATAGGGCTATGCCTTTAACCACTGCGCCATCTACTGGCCACACTAACTGACCTACAATGTCACCATTGTGAGAATGTTCACTTCTGGACAAAAGAATATGGGTTAAGCCCTAAATTGCCTGGTCGGAGTCCAGATTTGAACCCCATGGAGAATATTTGGTCTCACAAACACTAACTAGGAAATGACTTTCATCTACTTGTCAGGTGCTTGAAGTTGTTAGCATGTAGTGGAAAAACATTGACTGTCCACAGGTTTTCCACAAGACATAAGCACTTAAAATGCATCAAAGGGAGAGTTACTTTCTGTTTGTTTAATTCCAGCTAATGTTCTGACAAATTATTTGCCGTTGACCATTAAAAATTTTGTTTTGCAATTTTAGGTTTGGCCAATTTTTTTATAACTGGCTCGGGATGAAGGTCTCTGATCATTGTTACCTGAGGTGAGCCAGTTCCCCTCAGAAGCACTGTTGTAATTTGAGTACATATACAAATTACCACCAACCACTACACTATAATACCAAACCATACATAGGGGTAAAGTTATACCTGCTGTTTGTTAATCCTGGTTATTCTACAAAATAACATCTGATCCTCCAAATTACATCCCATAAAGCTCAGGATTTTCATTTCCATATAAAACTGCGGTGAGACACCTCAGCACAGGGCTACCCAGTCCAGTCCTCAGGGACCCACAGACAGTCCATGTTTTAGTTAGAAATATAGATAGTCTGGTGGGGAGCTTAGAGGGAGCAAAAACATGCACAGGTTGTGGGTCCCCTAGGACTGGATCGGGAAACACTGCCCCAGACCAGTGACAGAACATCTCGATCACATCCCACAATGTTGGTAGAGAAGTCTTTTTGAAACATACAAGCAGGAAATAAGGTGAGTCATCGTCTGTAATGGGCACGCCGCTGTCGTCTGGCCCAGGTAAACGGGGATGGACACAGGAGCATAGCGGGTTCTGTTAGCTATTTGCTCGCTGTTCCATATGACCCCCTCCTAATTCCAGCACACCCCCCCCCCCCCCCACACACACACACACACGCAGCTGCATCCCTGATGACACTGTGAAAAAAGACGCCCTGCAATGAGACATATCTACCTGCAGTTGCCTAGGCAACTCTGGCTGGATTCCTCCAGTGACAAAACTGTGGTTAGAGAGGACCCCCCCCCCCCTGCCCTGAGACTGCCTTCACCTCCTTCTTCACTTCCTAGAAGTGACTCACAATCATGTGAATGTCATCTCATTTGACGATTAATTTATACGAGCTGCAAGGCAGAGTGGTCACCTCTTTCAAACTAACTTTCTCAACGCCGATTATTTTTAAAAGAGAACACCCCCTACCTCTTTCCTGCTTCTTATCTCCAGTTTCCCCAGAATTACGAAATTGTAATAAATATCGGCCAAGTATAAGAAATTTCCACTGGAAATTGTATGAAAGCCGCAGATCCAACACATCAACTAACTAGATTTGAAAAATTCTCATTTTATTCTATGGAGAATACAAAGCTTATCATTGACCGTTGTTGCTCATTGCCAGTCAAGGGTTAGGGTCGCATTATTAAAAGGCTCTTAGCTCTCCATGGGTCATTTGAATGAAAACCACAGGTTATCAAAGTATACCATCAAAGACAAGGCTTCACCAGAAGAAATCTCTTTACTTGGCAGGATAAACACACTGGCTGTGTACTTTCTGCGACATGCCTTGGCAGGTAAAGTGTGAGGTATACAGTGTGACTGGCCACAGTCACCTCGCTCCCAGGTACTGCATCAAACCTGGATCAGGGACTACATGCAATTTGATATGCGACTGACAAGCTTTCATAATGCCCTGAGTTAACATCAGCATGGCAATTTAAGGTTAGATGCTTTGTATTCTGTTGTCAATGGAAAGATTTTTCTGACCTTCTCTGGAGCTTATTCAGTATTGGTTTTGTGATTTAAAAGTTAAAGTCCAGATTGAGTGAAGTGGGCAGAAGTGTGTGATTGGATGGTCACCAGCTCAAATCCCAGCAATGGGCAGAAAAATGCATGTTACTTTGGATAAAAGCATCTGATAAATAAATAAAATGTACATCTTTGGTTTGATTTGATTGTTTTGAGTTTGCTAGAATCGAAAATACAACACAGAAGGCAGGAAATGGAATGACAGAGGGAATGACGCGTGAAACCATATCACATGCTGGAATTGCGGGCTCAGGGTCGGTGCAAAGTAAGCCCAGGGTGAGGCACCTTCGTACATGCCCTGTTTGGGGGTCTCTTTGTTTTGAAACAGAGCATCCACAAGACTGGGGATTAAACTCAGAAAAACATGCATACAGACATGCACACATGACGAAACACACTGAAGCGGTTTCCTTGAATGTCCGCCTACCTCACAGAACATGTCGCAGAACAACAAGCAATGCATTGGGCAAGAGTAGCCAAACCTGTCGGAATCAGATTCCCATGAATGGTGAGCTGCGCTTCTCGCCCTGTGGTTTGAAGTCAGCGTTAGTCACCCTTTGTCTTCCGACTCTCCCAGGAGCCGGGCCGTTTCTCGTTCCCAAGGCTTGGGCGAAATTAGCTAGCGCCGTTTTTGGCGTGTGGCCAGTTTCGGAGTTTGGGAGTTTCACTGATGCAATTTCCTGGCAGAGCACATGGGAACCGGCAGGTGCATCTCGCTGGCACGGGCGGCTCCCCCAGCGACACGGGCCATCCACCTCGGAGACGACAGTTATGGCCCAGGGCTCCGTGGTTGGGACACTTTGGGCCAATCCGTACTCAGGCTTGCAGGAAGTGCTGAAAAACAGAAACTGCCTGCGTGGCTGGTTAGTGTTTTGGGCAACATGTTTATCTGCAGTGCAGTGTTCCTTGGGTCTCGTGTCATGATTTATGGATGTTGCCTAGTGAGGCTTATGGGATCGTGTCCCAGCTGGGGCCTAACCCTAACCCAAATTTCTGCAGGACACATGCACAAACGTTGTCCGGCACCTTGAATGCAGAAGCCTTGAAACATGAAACTAGGAAGCGGAGGGTAAACTTACTCTTAGCTCTTTGAGCCTGACTTCTGGAAGTCAGTTCAACTGCTTCTGCCAAGTAGTTCAACTGCTGTTCAAAGATGAATGCACATAATATCCCTGCTTTGTTTCCAGTTCATTGGTGTCAGACCAGATTTGCTGTTATGTTGTGGATTAATGTACATGAGTTACAGACAGTCACCATTATTTAACAACTTAAATTTCATTTATTTAAATTTATATTTTCAATCAAAAGTTACGTTATAGCTTGATAATTATAATAAATAATAATTATAATGTACAATATTATACAAACAGTCATCATTATTTAACAATGTAAATGTCTCTCATTTAAATTTAAAGTTTCAGTAAGTTAGGTTATAAATCAATGTATAATGATATATTGTAAAATTATTTAAATTTTCATATTCAAAAAAACAAGAAAGTAAGCCTTTGTAGGTGGAACCCGATAATCATAAAAAGACATAATAGACGTATAAATTTTGTATTCAGTAGCACATTAAGCTAACCAGGTAACGTGACTTTTGTTTCTGTAAAAAGCTGTCTGCCAAGTTTACCTAGGATACTTAAACATTTAAAGATATCAAAGATAAATGCTTAGGTACTTTATCGTTTATCGTTTAGGTACTTTGGTCGTTTCTGGCCAGGACCAGTGCACGTTCCTTCCGATGGACTGCAAACCCCAGTCTTGTAACCCTCTGCTGCCTGACATATGCTTGATCCTGACCAGGACAAAGATTCGGATGAGTGGATTTAATTATACATGTACTCACACATGCAAATGAGCACTTAATTAGTTGTTCTACTCACGCGCAATGAAGGAAGTCCAGTACACATCATCTATACAGTCACTGGCTTGTATCTGTCTTTCTACAGTGGACCTTGCATTTGCAACTGAAAAGGTCTGCAGATGGATTGACCATCAGCAGAGTATTCAGCCAAAGAGCATTAGAATCCACTGAGTGATGATGTACACCTTAATCTAAAACTGCATCTTTTCTTTCCAAAGACTGAATTAAGTACACTGTGCAGTTCTCATTTTCCATTAAATCTGTCCATTGATATTTAAATTTTTTTATTAGGACTGTTCTTAAGTTTATGAAGATTATGGCATCTACAATGGCCAACCTATAAGTCACCTGTGGTGTTCCTCTGAAGTTTTCACACTGCATTAAATTCACATGGGAAGAAAGTTTACTACCACTAAAATACGCGCGTGTTTATTTCCAGTCAGTTGCCTTCGAAAACATGACAAGATGCTAACAATTGTGTACTCAAGGTCTAGGCAGATTTGCATAACGGGGTGCATTTCGATTGGTAGAGAGTAGCCATGTGACCGCCATCCTGCTCTGGGAATGGCGGGGGGGCCTCTTTCTCACACGCTGTGCAGTGGGGGTTGCTGTGACACGGGACTCCTGGAGTGGCGCTCCAGAGTGGCAAGTAGAGGCACGGTAACCCCCAGCAGCGGCCGGGGGCCCCTCCCAGCGGCGGGACCAGAAAAGACGTGGCGGCCACATCTGTGTGCTTGTCAGGCTTGCTGAGGGCCGTGCTCTTACTTTTCCCAGACTTAAGCGACAGTAAAGTGTGTAAGTTACACTCCCTGTTTGAAGGGACGCCCCTGGCTTCGCGAATAGCCTGTTAGAACACGCCACTGCCGAGCAGCCATCTCTTCACCCGCGGCGCCCGTAGCCCTGCAACGGGGGGGGGGGGGGGGGGGGGGGGGGGGGGGGGGGGGGGGGGGGGGGGGGGGGGGGGGGGGGGGGGGG
>JAODUD010000026.1:804844-817752 GCA_026784285.1 Stomatorhinus walkeri | reverse complement strand
AATGCTGAGTCATAAGGATTTAAATAACCAGAGATAAATTACACACGCGGAGAAAAAAAACTCATAGGGGGGCGGGGGGGGCAGGAAGGAAGTGATGTGGAAGCGTCACCACAGCACAGATACAGGGGACTGCTTGCCGTCAATGAGTGTCTGTTTTATATTGATTTATAATCGCATATCAGGTAGGTAGTGAACCTTTATTAGTCTCTGAGCAGATATTATGGGTTATAGAGTGCTGTTATGGATTGTGGTGGTTATGTTGATGATAAAACAGTTCCTGGTTATATGAGATGGCAAACCTGGGTGCTGTATGGAGAAATAAAAAGTAACACAATCAGGAAAACAAGCTTAGTATGTTGAGAACAAATCAATAATACTGAAGTGGCGGAAGCTGTAAAATCTGTCCGCTCGTATTTACTAAGGGCAGCATGGTAGCTCCGTGGACACTGATGGGTCACACTTCCAGGATTGAGGGTTGAATTCTGCTTTTGGCTGTCTGCCTCTGTCTGCCTCTGCCTCTGTCAGCCTCTGTCTGATTATTTTCTCTGCCTCTGTTTGTTTGTTGCACCCTGTGCTGCCTGAGATGGCCCCTTCTGTGCCCCTGACCAGGATAAGCCGTTCATGGAAGGGTGCATTTCTTATTTTGTGAACAAATTTTATTCATTTTTAAATTATGCAAGGAAGAAAACACAAGAAGTAGGGAACATACAGACAAGACTCTCCCAGTTCCCCAACCACTAACTCTTACGGCAACAGCAAACCCTCAGAAATTAGCTGAAAGATTACAATAATCAATTAATCAATTGGTAGATAGTGTGTAAATACATCTGCTTATGCTTCTGGACGCATCATCAGTGATGTTCCTGGAATCATTGGGTGTTTCGGGTCTTTCGGCATCATACACCCTCATCCAGGTGATCCAGCCGGGGCTGATCAGACCCCAGCTTGTGTCCAGATGGCTGGCTAGCTACCACGACTCCATGGTTCTCCTGTCTTGAGCCACATGCATCTAGAGGCCCTCTCTGCCGCTTTGGTGGTGCTACGGATGGCTCTCCTCTCACGCTCTCCAACGATGCCCAGACTGCTTAAGGCACTGGCCCAGAAACAGGCTACGAAACCTCTGCAGCCAGCCTCCACTGGGAGACACCTCACCCTCCACCCAGCCTGCTGACAGTCGCTGACCAGTCCTGCGTACTGGGAGAGCTTCCTATCAAAGGCTTCTTCCAAGCAGTCTTCCCATGGGACTGTCAGCTCCCGCAGTACAGCTTGCTTGGGAGCCTCAGACACAAGGACAATGTCTGGACGAAGGCTGGTTGTAGCAATATGGCTGAGGGACTTCCCAGGTCCACTAACAGTTGCCAATCTCTAGCAGAGGTCAGGATGCCAGCTGGTGCTCTGTGTGTGTGTGTATATACATACATACACACACACACACACACACACATATATTTGTATAGGGCACAAGTTCATGCTAATAAAAGGTTAGCAGAGAGATACGGACCCCATATCGGTCTGTCTTCTGTGTTGGATTTGAGGTTATCACATCACACCCGGTTGGTCATCTTGACCCGTTTTCTGGCTTTGAGACAAGTCCCCTGAAACATCCAGTCATGTGATTAGACGTCGGATAAGCCCTCTAATGACGTGATTAAGAGCCCAGCAACGGCTGACACGCCTTCCCACCGTTGCAGTCTGACGGCTTTCTGAAGGACAACAGCAACGCGGCCCAGCGCCTCCTGGACGGGGTAAACTTCATGGCTCAGTCCGTGTCCGAGCTGAGCGTCAAGCCTGCCAAGGCCGTCACCTCCTGGCTCACCGACCAGATTGCACCAGCCTACTGGAAGCCAAACTCGCTCGTCCTGGTGAGCAGAGGATTTTTTTTTACTGTCCATGGCTTGTTTATAGCCCCTGTCCTATAGTCCCTGGGTCTGCTGCACAACAGGGTATTTGCAGTTAAGGAATGTCACTGCGCTGGCAGCAGTTTAGACTGCTTATATATTTTTTCATTGCACGCTTTAAAAGGCACTTAAAGCATCACCAAATTATGTAATTATGTCCTTAACTGCCACGCCCCCTTAACTCTGATGATATTGCATGGGGTTGGCTGGTGAGGTGGGCTGTCAGTGACTCCCCATTCCCATTCTGCTTGTGTATGACAGACGTGCCACAAATGCAGCAGCGTCTTCCAGGAGAATGACACAAAGCACCACTGCCGCGCCTGTGGCGAAGGCTTCTGCGGCGAATGCTCCTCCAAGAGCCGGCCTGTCCCCGAACGCGGCTGGGGCCTGACGCCTGTCCGTGTCTGTGACGCCTGCTTCGAGCAGCGGGGTGTGCGGCCAGGTATCGCCCTCTCAGGTCTTTTCATAATTTTTTTTTTTTTTTTTTAACTTTTGTCTGCTACGGTCATATTTGGTTGCATCTTGCACAGAGCTGCTGGATCTGGATCCTGAGGAAGAGGAGGGCGGGACGGTGATAGCTAGGAAGGTGGGCGAGGCAGTGCAGAGCACGCTGGGAGCTGTAGTCACCGCCATCGACATCCCTCTGGGTGTGTAGTGATGCGTACCACCTTTCTGTGTTTAGCTAGTACAGAGGATACTTACCTGCTAGCTGTTTATTTTATTATCTAACAATGCATCTCTTAAATGTAATATCACAGGTTCATTTTGCTGCCCTCTGGTGGTTATTTGAAGATAGTCATTGTTTTCTTTAACTTTCTATGAAGTTGCAAAAACAGTGAGGTGTTTGTAGATGTTTTAGAGTCCCACAGCATAGAGTTGACCCCTGTGATGTCACATCTATAATTTAACCCACCCCAGGCCTGGTGAAGGACGCTGCTCGGCCTGCCTACTGGGTCCCTGACCAGGACATCCTGTGCTGTCACTACTGCCAGCGTGAGTTCAGCACCAAGCTGTCCAAACACCACTGCCGGGCGTGTGGCCAGGGCGTGTGTGATGACTGCTCACCCCAGCGTCGCCCCGTACCCTCGCGGGGCTGGGACCACCCCGTCCGGGTCTGTACTAACTGTAGTCAGAATCTTGGGGACCTTTAGCAGGGCCGGCTTTTGGTCTCCCAGGTCCCCCGTCACCCCCTATAGCTGGGATGCCTCCACCAGTCGAGGGGGCAGCCATGTTCCCAGGACATAGAATCTCTTTTTTTTTTTTTTTTTTTTTTTTTTTTTTTTTTTTGTTTTTGTTATGCACTCCGTAGTGCGAGAGGCACTCTGTTCTCCACACGTCTCCCACCGCACGGGAAACTGGAGTAGAGTACAAAGTGAAACCTCAAAGGTCTCCATTTCCACCTCAGGCACCCCAGACCTTAACTCACACGCTTCCCCTTTTTTATCAACGTTTCTATCCCAGGAGGAGTACTTTGTAAACGCGAACACCAAGGGCCTGGATCTGGATGGCTCTGCACGTGAGCGTCCCCTGTTCCGGGGTCAGCGGCTCCCAGGCAAAGCATAACGCCATTCCTTCACAGGGACATGAGGATGTGACGAGGTCACCCAGCTCACGCAGCCTCCATGGAGGTTACATTAACACTGACCTAAATGTTTACCTGAGCTGACTTAGCCATTGGTACGCAAGTACTAGATCGGGTCAAAATACTTTGATTCACAGCGTGCAGAGAGCACATCCATCAAATGCAGAAGCAGTAGTCTTAATGCTGGATCTTGTTAGATTTTGGTCCTTTTGTTCACATAATCACTTCTAATCAGTAGATCTGTTCCAACACTTTTACCAGGGTCTTCCGGAAATGCTAAGTGTGAATCTGTGAAGTGACTAGAGTGGTGTTCCACGATGCAGGGTTAACTGGGTTAACTTCAGCTATAAGTTATGATTGTCCAATAGGAATCCTTAGCTAAACTCTTATTGGACTCTAGCTTAAGTTAACCCAGCTAACCGAGAAATCCTGCTGCGTGGAACTCCTCTGTAATGGTTTTGTGGCTTTGATTAAGGCTGAAGGAACTAATGTTGTTTTCTGAGGGGTGGAGATCAGGTTCTTTTTCGATTTCCCATCAAGCCTCATCAGTCTGGGCATACTGGAAGTACCCGGCCTGTCCAGCAAGCTGCAGAGGTAAACAGTCTCAGTCACCGGTGCAGTTGTTGTACTTGTTACTTGACTGTGATGGGGTTGACAGGGAATAGGGGTCCCTGTGGGCCTGGAGTAGTTACATTTCTTCCCCCATGTTCTTCGCTGTGTGTTCCTTCCGTGACCTCCAGAGGAATGTGATTGCATGTCTCCAGGCGGACGGATGTTTACATGAGCTTCTAGATTCATTCCATCGTCATGGGTGTTGCCGTTTATTAAGGTCTGACCACAGCATTCGCATATGAGGTTCAATGCATTTTAGGGACAGGTAGGTAGGCCATGACAACTTCAAACCCACTTCCATATTTCTGTCATAGTTGGTTTTTAGGGAAGGGGCGTGGTGAAACTGTAGGATTATTGTAAAAGAAGTGCGGTTCGGATATCTTTGCTTGAGGGGAGATGGTCTGACACAGGTGACCTGTGAAAAGTCATAGTGGGCCCTGGGACTACTTGTGGTGGTTCATGATTGGTCGCCTCGCTTGTGTTCACATGCCCCACTCAGCATGCGTTCTGTTCGATCACCCTCGCTGGGTGATCTCGTCAGTTACGAAAAAGCCCATCCCCCCCCACGCACCGCAGTTGGGTGAGGCCGTGGGTGGGAGCGGAGACAACCAATCGCAGGCTGACCCTGACAGTTATGAACAAGGGGCCGAGCTATGGAGCATCTTACATCAAGTTTTATGTGTCATGTATGCTAATATATTAAAACTTTTAAACATTTAATGTGTGGGTGTGTCCTTTGAACAATTTCATATTTTATATTCTCTGTAATACAAATTTGGATCGATGCACAGAAGTCTAGACAGGACTCTTCAACAAACATTGCATCCACTAGGGGGCGTCACTTTTGCAGCTTGGTCATTGCTGTCTCAGAGAGTCACAGATGGAGTATTTGGGCTGTAGTAGTTAGTTTGGTGAGGATGGCACATGAAAACTGCTGTAACCATGTTTTATAAAAAATGTCTCTTGTTGAGGTCCCTAATTCATGTGTGTTGCAATATTTTTCTACACATTTTTTTTTGGCGACGGTAGGTTACATAATTCTGTCGGGTAGTTATTCCTTGCATGCGAGCTCGTTACTATCTGCGCTAATTAGGTTTTCTTTATGGAAATCCTATCAAAATACTGTTTATTGTTTTCCAGAAGTCAAATTTAAGGGGTTTTTTTCCTGTTCCATTTACAGTGGCAAAACAAGGAGCGTGTAAAAAGGCTGTGTTGCCCAGAGGGAAAGCCCCAGCTGTGAGTTTCTTTTGCCTTAAGCTTGTCTGTGGGGGGGGACCCTTTCATAATCAGCGTATGCGATTCAACTCTGGTTCCGTCTCAGCGGACACGTAGCAACCAAAGAAATGGCTAACAGCTTGGAACCGCTGTCGAAGACAGATTAATGAAGATGAATAAAACCACAGTTTAAGGTGGTCTGTGGTTCATGATGGCCGCAAGCCGCCCCTTCCAGCTCACGTAGACTCTGAGAACCTGTGGCCGTCCAGTTCCTGCTCCGCTCCAATAACTGCCGCTCCAGCCCCCAGGGACCTGACCCGCAGTTCTGCTCCAGAAGCTTCTATCGTATTCCCCAGTAATTCAGCCTCCCTCCTCCTGTAGGGTGCTGAGATAATGAAGCACAAGTGCTCTGACTTTCCCTCCCTTTCCTGTTATTGGGCCTTAGAGCATTGAAATAATGGCTGATTTAGTCAACGAGCTACACGAGAGCATTTAGACCAAATTCTCCTTCAGCGTGCTGTCTCCACTCCTCTGGGTTTAGAGGGTCCAAGCAGCTGCAAGACCAGCCTCTAAATAGCTGCCTGTTATCTCAAACATGGGCCCAAAGTCATGGGTGGACCTTACTAACCATACCCCTCTGAGACCACACCCCTGTAGATGAGGTCCACCTAGAGGCGGTCTCCGAACGTATGTTAGTGTCCATTATGGTCGCATTGCAAGTGCCTTCCATTTTATAAATATTGTAAATTGACATGATGAGCACTGGTTTAATTGTTAAAATTGTCTTTGTAATGATATGCAAAACTATGGTAGATTGAGAACAAGATACATTCATTTCACAGCTTAAATATTCATGAGATATTGAATGGAAAAAATTGAAACAAGTTTAAGGGCCGATGATGTGACAGTGAAGTCAAGGACGGAGATCGAGGGGCCAGATTTAACATGGTTGCCAGTTGGACACTCTTTTGCCGTTGCTGTAGTGGAGGCAGGCTGGAAATACTAGGGGGCGCTGTGTCCCTGCTGGCACGAGCTGCATACACGTCTCTGCCTCGGGTAGTTCAGGCCCTGCGTCGCAGATGGTCGCCAAACGCAGAAGCCTGGACAGCTGGGGGCAAGACTTCTGTCACCTCAGGTCAAAGGTCAAAGACTCGAGTGGCAGTTCAGTGCATTTGACCTTCTGCAGTTCATGACCACTCACAAAAGGAGAAAGTATGCGGCGCACATTTCTCACCCGCAGTCCTGAAGCCACACTGTAAGACTGATGACGATTATCCTGGAAAGTGCCATTAGCCTCTGCTACCTTGGAGGGTGAGGCTAGTCAGGATATATGACGGCAGGAAGGTTTGGGCTTTTCAGATCATTCCAGAATTCAAAATAGACAGCTTTGGGCTGATAGATGCGACATTACCATGAGAACCACCATCAGTACACCGGGGAAGGTAGAACAACTCACTGAAACTCTGTCACCTCAAGGCGGCCAATGAAATGACTTATACAGTCCCCCTGGCAGGAGCAGGCCTCTGCCACTAGGGGGCACCACCTATCATGGTGGAGACTGCAAGATTAAACAAAGGCTGTCTAGCCTGATAATTTAAATGTAATTACATGTTTTTTTTATTGATTTGTGCATTGGTCCTACAGATCAACAAAGGTTTGAAGTCTCAATTCATCTTTTCAGGACCATAACAAAGTAAAACTTCGACCTCACTGGTCAAGAGACATAACCAGTTTAGCAGTGTGAGGGCCAAAATATATTTTTTTAAAAAACAGCCCTTCTTTAGTGGTGCATTCCAAAACTTTGGTGTGGCTCAGGGGTCAGAGGTGTGGGCATCGCCCGCTTGACGTGTTTCAACTCTCTTGTGCAGCCGGCTGTTGTTGGCCGGGGGAAGAGTGGCGCCAGATATTACAGCCCCGCAGCTCTCCTGTGGGCACAGGGCAGTCTGACCAGCTTACAGCCCAGGGGCAATGTGGGGTGACCCGCATCTTCCTGTGGTCTTTCAGAAAGGCCAGCGATCAGGAGCCCTCAAATACCTACACACACACACAGAGAGAGAGAATCGACCAAATAACCACGTTGAAATGAGATTTTCCCAGAAGCAGAAGCTCGTGGGTAGAATGAGGAGGAAAAACCTGTTTAGTCAGTGTTCCTGAAAACACGAGAGACAAAAATACCCATGTCTTTTTAAATAGAGGGATGGTTCCAAACGCCAATGTTAAGCTCAGGGGTGACAGTTGTCAGCCGTCTTTGTGTCGTGGCCCTTGAACTACAGGACAGCAATTAGCTAATTTCCTGTCAAGCTGCATGTAGGTTTTCACCTCGGCGTGTCTCAGCTTGTCAATCACGACCTGCTCGTATGGAATTATTTATATAAAGTTTAAAGGATTTCTGGGGTTTGAAGCCTATTTGCTACCATGTTCCACTGATTCTAAGGGGGGGGGGGGGTTGTACAAATCCATTTTATCCCAGAATCTTTGGAACAGGTTTGAGGTGCAGTTCTTTAGGAACGAGAGTGACGACCGGATCTTCTCTGCTCACACTGATTGCATATTGTGGTCCTTCAATGTCAAAGTGATCAACAAGGAGCTGGTGAGTATGATGGACTCCCATCTGTCCATTTCCTGAAGCTGCTTGTCCTATGTAGGCTTGCAGGGGTTCTGGAGCCTAACCAGGAGGCTACAGGCAGAAGGCAGGGAACAACCCAGGATGGGGGACCAACCCATTGCAACGCGCACACCACAAAAGCATTGGGACACCTGGCCATTACATGTACAGGAACTTCTATGACATTCCATTCTAAATCAGTTGACCATGGAATATATAGCAGGGAAGAAATTCCACAAACTGACATACTGCAAAGGTGGCATCCGTTGACAGCACCACGCCCGATTACACTAAGCTAAGTTGTGTCTAAATACTTTTGTCCTGTTCTCTTGAGGGTCTGCAGGATGGAAAATCCAAGTGTGATGTACTGATGCTTGGATGAACTTTGCTCTCGAAACTGTGCGCGAAGGGCAGCTCGCGGTCTGTGGATGTTGCACGAAGGGCAACTGGCGGTCTGTGGATGTCGCGCGAAGGGCGGCTGGTGGTCTGTGGATGTCGCGGGAAGGGCGGCTGGCGGTCTGTGGATGTCGCGGGAAGGGCGGCTGGCGGTCTGTGGATGTCGCACAAAGGGAAATTATCTTCACGATCTAGCAGGAAGCCTATAAAATACCTGACACATTTAAAAATAAGCTGCTCATGAGAACCCAGACAAAATATCAAAATTTAGCATTTCACTGTAAGATTGGTTTAAAAAACAGAGGGGAAATATAGCTATACATATCTCAGACACATGTGCACCTGTCTCAATACTGTGCATGCATCATGGAAAGTCTTAATTTTCCATCTCACCCATCAAGCTGCAGTAGGCCTCTGTGATCAATCAAAAACTTTAGCGTTAAGAGATTAAACTGTGTTTGATATAGTGAAAGGTGCTATATAACACAAGAAAGTGAGAGCATTTTAGAATGACTTACTTGAGATTTATTTTTTACAGATTTGTGATATGAACTGATGGAGGGGAACCATAGAGGGTCAGATGAGAATGGATTTCAGAGGGAAGCAGGCCGCTGAGTTTAAGGGCACTGTATCCTGCAGTTCAGAGACATTACAAAACACAACATGGTTCTGTCAATTTTTGTAACTACAAAATCAGAGCGCAACAAATTGGATTATAATGATTTCTAAAACAGAAGCATGTAGCACAGTTCTTAAGGACCTTGACTTTTAACCAGGTGATTGCTATATTAAGGATCTGCAAGGCCCGAGGTTAGTGCATAACCTACACAAATTTGGATGCTTCAGAAAAATATCAAGTTTAGGGTAGAAAACTATTGGTCTTCCATACGTATGGAAAACTGTGACTTAAATCCTTTGACTCTATATGGTTTACGGGTGTGAATCACGTTAGAAAGCTTTCTAAGCTTGTGTTAAATTGGATGTGATGGGTGAAAACTATCAGATGTAGAAACAGTCAGTGTCAAATTGGTTAGAAAGTCAAGTCTCTTGGGCTTCACCTGCAGGAACTTTCGATCCACGATATCCCAGTAAAGGCTTCCAGTTCGTGCTTAGTGAGCAGCATGACTAAGCAATTTGTTAATTAAAGTGTCTGTATCAACGATCAAAATCACGGATCAAGAATTCCCCCATTTGGTCGAATGTTGGGCCTAGCTGTGCAATTTATTTTATTTTGCTATATATTGAGTTATCAAAATAAATGAGCCATGGCTTCTGGCCACATTAAGTAATATTTTAATATTTTACACATTTGAGTATTTCGGTAGAATATATTGTCAATACCTAACGGAATGTTTATCTGAAATATAAAAGTGTTTTAAACACGACTGGAATAAATTAAACCCTTAAATACACATGAGGTGTAATGCAATCAATTTGATAATTATAAGAAACATAATGTTAATTATGTTAATAATGTAATGATAAAATGCATTAAGAATTTTGCGAGACAAAAGCGCACTAAAAACCGAGTAGCGGGGTCATGAACATGAAGCCCCTTCCCCCACGGGTAAAAAAAATCCAGCTAACAGCAGGAGCGCCGACTAGTTATCTTGCACTTGCATGCTGCAAACAGAGCAAATAACAGGTACTCGTGTTATAGTAACATCGCAAACTGCCTCTTTAAAAACTGTAGGCATTCAGCACTTGTACTGTACAAAGGAGAAACCCTTTAAAATGGTTTTGACAGTTTCCAAACAGGCCATGCCTTATTTTTCAGCATCGGGATACCATTGGCCAATGAGTCGCACATCTTCAGCGTGATTGGTTGCCTTTTTTCGTACGGTTTCTTCAGAACTCCGAGACGCTGAATATTGGGTTACAGTGTAGCAAAATGGCGGCTGTCATTCAGAATCCACTCAAAGCGTAAGTAATTTTAAAAAATTACTGCAATTGCAATTCATTTACTTCATTGTTTATTTTGCCGGTAACGTTAAATTTAAAATACCGCGGAACGAATATAGCGAAAAACCATGGTTGTTATGCCTTTTCCAATATTTTCCCTTGCACAATTTTCTCGCACATGCATCTGAAAAAATAGCTAGCTAAACTAGTGGCTAGCCAGCTAATGCCAATATAGTTTATTTACGGAACACCAAATGAACAATGAAATAACTTGACAACTCCAGAAAATAATCCTTTAATGCCGTTTTCAAAATTTCGTAGTCGGAAGTGCACAGTGGCTGGTGCTGAATTCATTGGAATACAATGATATCATTCCGTGTACTAAAATTTAACTATATTTCATAGTCCGTTTACGGGACGATTGCATGTACTTCCAGCGATTTTATGAATGCATGCATTCTTTTCGGAAACCGGTATATCGTTTATTGTGGTTGTTACTTAGCTGCAGCCGTGGAAGAAATGCACAATTTTATATTGTTAAATCATATAAGGAAGAGCGATTATTGTTTTTTTCCCAGCGCTACCAGATAAGGTCCTTCTTAAAATATTTAAATTTTATTTAATCGTCAGCCGATCGGAATTCATGTACGTTTACACAGGGCAAAAGTTGTTGAGATAATATAATGGAGGTAACTTCGCGTCATGCGAGACGGTGAGGGGTAGGAGGGGGTTAGTCAGTCTGTCCTAAATGCAGGGATATTCGGAGAGTCTCCTTGCCGCTCGGAGATCCTGTGGCGAAGGAATAAAGCGGCTCGTGCCTGAATAAACGCCGATTGTTGTATCGATCTTAATTGTGACGTCAGCGCATCGTACGGGACGCCGCTGTTTTTTTGGGGGGGTGGGCACTGGTCGTTTAAGGGGATACATGTCAAGTTTCGTATCCGTTTATTGCAATCCGCCTCTCCTTTTGACATTTTCACCGGCGCGTCCTGTTGTAACTTAAGCAGTCCTAAACTTGAAATTCGGGTCCGCAGATCCTAAATAATTAATATCACAACGAAAATAATACAAGGTTAATTTTGCACTGTCGGATTTGCTCAGTTTGCGACTGGTTTTAGGGTAATTCCTCTAATAACATCGAATGTCGAATAATGGTGTGTAGTCGCAGAAATTTAATTCAGTTTTGAATTAAGTGTTTATGAATATCAGAATCCGTAAAATTTATAGAAGTTTGCGGAGTGTAGCGGAATTTAAATGCAGCTCATTGCAACTTGCTAGTTAGAGCTCGCTGGTCGTGTGAAGCAGCTTAACTGCGTTCATTGCTGTGCATTTTCGTGTTTGTGAAGCTGCATGTGCGGGTTGGCCGCTCTCCAGCGCGAGGTGCGAGCCCACAGCTAGGCTGACACTTCGATCCGTGTAAGCGTTATTCCCTTTCATCTTATATATTTTTAGCACAGTCTGTTTTTCGGTCTGCTGGTTCTTCGCTTTCCGCACGACAAAGAACGAAGCAAAAGACAAACTTATTGTTGATCGGTGAAGGCTGACTGCACGTGGACAGAGACCCCTCGCGACAAGATCGTCTCGGTCTCGAGCGTCCAGCCGTATCGCGTTTGCTTTAAGCGCGTCTCCTAATAACTAAATATAATGCGCGTCAGATGATAGACTTGCAACAAAAGCATGGGATAATGGTATTTTTCCAGCATCGTCATTGTCACGCACCCTAACTGGGGACTTACTGGAAAATCAGATAAAGCACATATCGGAAATAGTCTATTAGGTTATAAATTGCTTTAATTCTGATTTATGGGAAGCAAGGAAAATAATCTGGAATGCTGTCCCACATATATCTACGCTTGTATGATTGCAAATGTCAGGAAAAAGATGTGTGAGAAATGGTTTAGGAGAGAGACCATGGGGCCTCTTGTTTTGAATGGATTGGGAGGGTGGTTAGGGGGCGTGTGACAGTGCCCTGGAGTACTTGTGTGAGCAGTAGTGGACAGGAATCCCATGCCTTTGTCTGGCGTTTGTCAGTCCCAGGACTGCTTTACATAGCTGTGTTTTCAGGAATATTCCTTAAACGCCTGGCACCCAAGTGAAACTGGAATGCAAATCAATTAAAGTTTTGCATAAAGAAAAACATCAGATCTCTGCTGTTGATTTATCTTTCCCAGAATCAGGGATGGACTGGCCATAGGGATTATCTGTTGAATCTGCAATGGGCCGCTGCATTCATAGATTGTGAGTGAAATTTCCCCACCCCCCAGAGTGCAAAATATTTAAGGGGACCTCTGGATGTAATTTATGGGGCTGTTTTCTCTTCCTAGTCCATCTCTGCCCAGGATTGCGCACTTTAAAGAATTGGTCCGTATAAAACCCGGTGAATCATGAAATGTACCGTGGGTTGTGGAATGTGATTGTTTTTTGGAGAGCAGTGATTACATGGCTGTCAGACAGATTATGCGTCTGGGGGTGTCTTGTCCCGTTCCGGCCCTTTGTTTCAGTCCACTGTACCTCACGTGTGGAGTGTGTGCACTGCAATGTTCTCGCCATTATGGAATCCCGCGTCCGGTGGCAGGAATCCCTCTGCTCTGTCCGCTGCCGTGCCGATAAGCTGTTTATTCGTAGGGAGGGGTGGTGCGGTTCTTCTGTTTCACGCTACAAAATTCCTGAGTCACATACTGAGCCAGTAGGAGTGGAG
>JAODUD010000026.1:768575-780791 GCA_026784285.1 Stomatorhinus walkeri | reverse complement strand
CGCCCCCCCCCCCCCTCCCCAATCCTTACCTCTCCTGCTTTCTGCTGCCGTCACTCAAGACCCAGGCTGCTGAGGGCCCAGTAGGCTGGCTTCCATTGCTTTGTGGTTGTTGCGGTGTATTGCCATGCCCCGCCGTGCTGATATCTTCATCATGCATGTCAGCTGGACGCCTCGGAGGGCGGGACCAGAGGAAGACGGGCGGGGCTGAGGAGTTGTTTGGCGCCACATCGGAAAGCGATGCGTCCACATTTCACGGCTTCGAGGACGAGGAGATTGACGAGCCCTTGTCCAACGGCAGCGTGTCGCCCCCCCGATGCAGATAGAAAAAGCTTTTAGATAACAACAAAAGTTTTTTAAAAAAACTGACTCTGACTAGTCTGCTGCTTTTTAATAGTTTTTTTTTTTTTTTTGCAGAAAGCACAATTGATTATTGAGGATAAAAGCAAGTGTTCGGTTTATTTTTAATTTTATAGTCCATTTTATCGACTTATCAATGAATTAGGAGTATGTTTTTTTTTTTTTTGCCTGATGTCTGACAGCAGCAAGCCCAGGACAGCATGCTGCTGACTGATGTCTGTCGGTGACAGGAGATTTTTATTACGTTTTTTTCATTTTTGTTCCCTCCTAGAGGGTAAATGCAAATATAATATAAGATGGGGATAATAAAAAAAACTTTGGAACATGTGGATTTAATTGTACAGTATGGAATAGAGCAGATTTACAAGCAGAGTTCTGCTTTAAGAATAATAATAATTCATAAAAGACTGAAGGAAAGCATGAAGATTTCGAAAGTGAACAGTCAATAGCAGGAGAAGGATGAGATGAAGCAGCAGGCTGAGCCTCACAGCCTGGGGGGGCGAGAATGGAGGCGGCTGCGTGGATCCATGTCTGGGAAGAGCATTCAAGACCCCATGGATCGGTCCAGTTGCAGACACCGAGAAGTGGCAGGTAAGAGCCGAATAACCCCCCCCCAAATCTCCTAACGCTAGCCCCAAGTCCCTCAGACTCCATGAAAAAAGCACCCCTTTTCCCGGGTCTCCCGTTTGATTAACAGGAGCCCATAATTCCTTGTCACCGTCACAATACTAAGTTCCATGACTTCCTGTCTCTGAGCCACGGGATCGATAATCGATAGACTCAAAGAACCAAAATCATATGAGTTATACTCCCCCTATTTAACTTTAACAAGAACCACCATCAATCATGACCATAGATGTTAGGCGTTACTTAATTTAATTTGGGCTGATTACATAATGGAGGTGAAAGGAAATGGCCTCACTCCCATATCTCGAATGGGTTAAGTGTCTGACCTATGAGCTGGACCCACGAAGACATGAGAACGACTCACTGCCTGACCCAGTCTGTGTTTACCTGTCTGATTCTTTTTGACACTCTGATTCCACCCCTCCATCCAGAGTGTGGGATTGATCCCAGTCTAAGGTTCCATGTCCCTCGTCTTCAGTGAAAGACCCAGACTGGCCGTCCAGTGCCAAGCAAACCCCGTCACCCTGGCTTATACAGTGTAGACTGCTCTGTGGCAAACGTGATGAGGCTGATTGACTCAGCTAAACCTGCAACTCAGAATGCCCTTTCAGTGGGAATTATGCAGGAACTGGGCAGGTTAAGGGGGTCGTGACCTCCGTGGAGGTCAGCTGACTGCACATGCAAGCTCAAACTTAAGGGCTAAAAAAAACGCAAGCGGTATTTACATAATTTAAGCCATCTGGTTGGCAAAATTATGTTGCTCCAGATTCTAAGATGCCCCACACCCTCTTTGCTCCCCATACCTTTGCCTGTCGAGGTGTCAAGAAGGTGCTTTGGGGGTCTCTGACCTAAAAACGTAGTGTCTAGAAGCATATCTACATAGAGTAAAATGTATTATCCCAAAGACATAGCCGTTTTTCGTGCATTCATGCGATGTCTGTTCTCATTCTTCTGGGTCTTTTGAGAGCTTAATGACTGTCGATACGCAGTGTGAGCCAAACTTTTAAGACGTGAGCAGTTGGCAAGGAGGAAAACATGGATGGCAAGGGGATTTTGGGTGCACTGCAGGGATTTGGGGAGCTGCGACGTCAGCCTGGGCTCCGGTGCTGACGTAGCAGTGCGCCAACAGGACATGCAGCACGACTGCCAGTTTCCCAAAGTTTCGTTGTGCAACCAACTCTCCTCCTTTTCCTCCTCCATCATCGTTCTCTTTGCACCATGTTGCCTGTCCAGTGACAAAGATCTGCTTCCTTCTTTCCACAGGAAGCCCACGAAGCAAAATTTCTCAGAACTCGGACTGCCAGACGAGAGGAAGCTGGACAACACAGCCCCCCCCCCCCCTGTTCACCCGGTGACCCTTCCAAGTCTGTGAAACCCCTCCTGTATCCAGACCTGATCAGCACTTCAGAAACCTGGCGCCCTCTGCAGACAGCATGCTGACAGCATGGACTGACCGACTGACTTACACACCCAGCATCCTTCAGAGCATGTGCAATACGGATCCGGATGACCTCATCTTGATGAGTGTGATGTGTCAATATAAGGGCCGAAGTATATGAAGGATAAGGGCAGTGGTTTAGGTTGGGGTCAAACCAGCCAAAAGCCATAGTAGTTTGTGTGCATTTTTTTTTTTTTTAACCTGGACACACTTTATAAGCACTATATGGTAAATAGGAAACCAATAAAAAAAGATTGGTACACCACTGGTGTCAGTGGGGGTACTTGGACAGACCAGGCAGGTTAACCCATTTGGAACTGTTAAATCTTCAATGTGTCATTTTGGCAACTAAACCTACTGAAAATTTCCACTGGATTGGTGATATCCTTGTGGAAATGGCAGGGGAAAGCCAGATGGATTAAAGGCCCACTTAGCAAAAGGATGCTGCTCGTAAGGGAGGGGAGACCGTGGGGAAACACTGTCCTGAAAATGTGAAGGCCTGTCATAGCCTGTTGAAGGTGAATTTGGGGACCCCAGCTTTGGTTCAAAGGAAATGGTCTTTCCACCATTTAAGGAACAGAGGAGCACATGCGGACTGACATCAAAGAGCTCCCATTACTATAGAAACCGGTCTGGATTTACTCCAGCTTACTAGGATTTCCAGGTGGGTCGCAACTTAAATGTCACTAACTCACTCCCACCTGCTCCGTTCTGTGTTTGGCGCCACATCACCTAAGACTGGCATCCGGGAGGACATGGCACCTAGTCATGACAGATCTCTGCCAGTTGGCCTGGGAACCATTTTCTCTTGCTTTGTGGTTCCCATCGAAGCCTGGACTTGGGGATGTGGGCAGAAAAACAGGTGGAAGACGCTTGCCAGCATCAAAGAAGAGGTATTCTTGTTGACATGTTGTGGGTTAGAAGCAGCCGTTGTCCCACACCTGCCTCCATGTAGCCATGGTGACCTCAAAGCCAGTGACTTCACCGGAACATCAGCTCTCAGGGCCTGCTGGGTCCCACTCCTGCACGTTTGTGTTCCTGGTCTCATTTCAGGAGAACTCTGTTTCCAAACCTCAGTTGCAACTCAGGCTTTTTTTAATTTTTTAACTTCTATCAGCAAGTTTTCACGATCCACATTGTATTCACGTTTCACTGTTCAAATCCCAACAAATATGGTGATTGCGCGGTTTTCGTTTAATCTGAAGTGAATAAGGAACTAGGGTCTCCTGGGGGAACATCCACAAAGGCTTTTAGTATAACTGTGTATTGTTTTGTTTGTCCTTTAACTTTTTTTTTTTTTTGGGGGGGGGGGGGTAACATCGTGTATTATGAGGTTGCTTGTGAAATGAAAGAGTTGGATCATGCGTCTTTCACGGAGAGAATATCCCATTGCTTTAACAATTGTATAAGGTTATTTATTTATTTATTGTATTTGTTTGCAATATTCTTATATTTTTGTTCAGGTTAGTATGTACAACTGTGGTTGCTGTTTGGGTTTGCTCTTCTGGGGTGTTCTGTGAAGCAGCCTTTTTAAATCTGTAGCTAAAATCTTGATCATTTCCAGTTAATTACATCCCTTAGGCACACACTCAAAAAAAAAGTGACATCTCCGTTATCCACAGAACAAAGTTTAAGAGTGAGAATAACCACAGTGTGTGTCCTGTTAGTAAACTCTTACAGCATGTCTATATTGACTGACCGAAGAGGGTAGCCTCATAAATGGCCTGCCTGGACTCAGAACTTTTATTCACAGTGCACCTTTTCTACACTGGACTATTCCATTTCTTATGTCTTAGCTTCTTAAAGGTTGCAGGAAGTAATAATAATCATCTAAAGGTGTTTTTTTTTAAAGACTACTATATAAAGGGGCTGCTGACGGTGATTATAGTAAAATGTTCTTTATTTTGCTAGTGAAGCACATCGGTGAACCTGTAGAGACATTTGTCAAGAACACTGAGCTGATTTACAGTGACAGACAGTGAGTCAGAGGAGAGGCTATGGCGGCGAGTGTGTCGTTCAGACATGGGCCACATTTAATTCTTCCTCATTTAAGTTTTACTTTTGACTGGTGAGTGTCGGTTTTCTGCCGGTACTCTTGGGTTCAAGCCGAGTACGTGCTCCCTGCATACCCGTCTGGCGGGGATGCAAGATGCCTCATTGGGCATGTGGAATCCACCAGATGGGCGCAAACGATGGCCTTGCAGATGGGGCCCAGAAGCCTGAGATTTCCACTGGCCGGTCACATGTCACAGCTAAACCCTGAGCTGCTGATCCAACAAACGCTGTTAAGTCTTTCTCAGGATTACAGTGCTTCTCTGATCAGCTCCAAGTGTCTCCCTTTAGGTTCTCTCACAGTCCATGTTGTTAGTTTGTGAGCCAGCAATTGCACAGTGACTCTGAAACAAGCATTTTGGGTGCTTTAATTCTCTTCTTTGCTTATTTGCTTCTTTGCTTATTTGCTTCTTTGCTTGAAGCAGGTATTTCATTTGCTTTACTGCTGCCTGGTCAGTAGATCGGGCTGACTGACGTAGAACACAAGGCATTCAGTGAGCCACAAAAATATTGTCACTTGTTGGGTGGCTCAGGAAGGGTCAGACAACCGGCTGGAGCCAGTCTGCGGGTGACTCGAGCATCACATCCCGCCTCAGAGTGCAGGGCATGAAACCACATCCAGCCAGAGTGCTGAATCAGTCAGACGGGTGCGTATGTGAGGAGAGATGGAAACGTTCCCATCTCGCTTTCACACCTGGTCAGTTGAGGTGTGAGAATGTTAGCTGCCCCACGCACCTTCTGTGGAGTCATCTTCTTAGCATCTTCTACATCCCCCCCACACACACAAACGCTTGCATTCAGTCCAGATTGATGGCATGAGCAGTCTACAAAGGGAATGGCTTTTGCTTGGTGATGCATTGTCGGTCCAGCTTCATTAAATTGAACTTGAAATCTGATATCCAGCCTTTAAGAAACCAGAGAGGCAAGACTGTATTACAATTCCACACCACTGATTGGCTTCTAAACCTTCTTCCACAATTGGCTTAGAAATGTCTGGTAGACATTGTCCCCCACCCCCTCTCAGTAGACTGCATGTGAAATCAAAAAACTGCCTCTTGATGTTAGCAAACATTACCCCTTGACCCCAGTATCATCTAGATGATGACATAACCCAGAATGGTGTTATCCTGTCCTCAAGGTTTCTTCAGGTGTATTTTTAAGCCATTTCTTGCCAGTGTGTATGTGCCGGCCCCTAGTTTTTGTCATGTGTTCTCAGTGGTATGCCTCAATGGTACACACTCAGATGACGCCCAGCAAGCCAAGCTGAAGGTTACTGTCGCCTCTGTTCTTGCCGGGTTCCAAAGAAAGTGGTCGTGCTTGGCCGGGTAGACGTGCGGCAGAATTTTGCTCGTCTTCTGCCCTTTCTCTTCCTTCAGAGGAGGATGATGAGAGAATTGCTCTAGTCTTCCAGCAGTAATATGCCAATGGGAAAGCAGACTGCCAGAAAGGCAGTGCATTACTGGTAGAGCACCCTGGTTGTGGTTTAAGCTAGATCAAGAAAGGTTTGTGGTATTTGTTCTTTTTTTTTGTCACAACTGTATAAATCTCAGTGGTGCTTGAACCGAACACAAGACTGCATGAGATTAGGTTTGCAAATTAATTTCCTGGTGCAAGCAGTACGTCTTGCCATGTCATTCGTGTATGATCAAATACCGAACATTCAGGTACTTTAAAGGGAGAGCCAGATCAAACTTACACACACTCTCTGCTCTTATCAGGGATGGTCTCTGTAACCATAACCATGAAGCAAATAGCACAGCCTCTGGATCTCTAACTGGAAAGTTGCCGCACGTTTAGTGTGTGATCTTTCCTTTCTTGAACAGTTTCCTCTCAGTAGGGGTTCTGACTTCCGTCTCGTCAGGGTTAGTAAAGTAGCTGCTCCCTGCAACATTGCGACATCAAGATTGTAGAATGAAAGTGTACATTTCCTCACTCGATGCTCAAGGTGTCACATGTAGCTTCATCCTGTGGAAAGTCCATACTGGGCGTCGGACCTCCGACGAGCTCTGTGGTGCGCTTCCGAAGGACAGTTGACTGTCAGCATTGAAGGTAGCCAGGGCAGTGTCATCAGGGAAACCTTGTACGGTCTACGTACCTCTTTAGAGTCCACAAAGGCTGAAGGTCAACGCACCCCTTTGCTGGCCTTCTGGATTGAAGGAGAAATCTATGTTGAAATGAAGCTGAGATCAAACTGACTGTTGTAAACTTATTTTTGTCTGTAAATAATCAAAATGAAACAACGGAAGTCTTTGTAAGTTAAACTATTTTTATTGTAACAAAGGCAAATAAAGAATGGCACTGCTACCCCTTGCCTGGGCACTGATCTTGTGGAGTCAAGTAAAAGTGTGGATCCCTTGACCCCTGTCCTCTACTGCCTCTAGATGATGTGCCACGATTACAGAGCTGGAGGTTGCCAGTCAGAGGCCAAATGCATTCCTGAGCTCTGACTCTGCTTATATGACATAGCCCTCCAATACTGAGACTTTTACCCCATGGCCACTAACCAAATCGATGAGAAATTAGTTCCCGTACTCTGCAGTAGGATTCAGACAAGAAAAACCCAAATATCAAGGATTGGCAGACGAGGTAAGGCAGCGCCGCACAACTCTTATCAGGTAAACCCAAGCATGCAACGTGCAGTTTGATGTACAATGCAAACGGTCAAACATGCAAGGACAAACGGTCCCAATTTCAGTGAGAGAAAGTTTTGGAGTATTATATGTAAGGTGGATGTTAGGGTTAGACAACTCCTTTCGTAGCACCTTGTGTTATATTCAAGAGTATAGAATGGATTTTCCCAGACCCAAGTTTCTTCACGGTAGAAGTCCTTCACATGAATACCACACAACTGCAGTGTGGTCAGTATGTACATCCAGGTTTGTGGAATTATATGTGCTCTGTTGTTCGCTTTTTTCTTTGGTGCCCCTGTCTGTCACATGAAGCCTGTATACCAGCCAATTTATCCCTGTATGTTGCCTTAGCAACAGGTTGCAGCTCACATGCGCCATGTGGCTTGTGTGGTGGAGCAATCAGGTTTGTTTCTTCCGGTAACTTGAAGCCATATTATAATATAGGATCATGTCATTCCTGTTCTTAGAAGTCTCCATGCTCCACCTTAGTGTCTGCCCTCCAGTTGGGACCCCTGATTGGAGTCACTGGCTTCCGGTTATATGAATATAATTGACTTTTATGGGCCTGTGAAGTGAGTCAGAGACTCGTACACACATAGAATACGGCAGCCCTACTCTTAGCCTGACTGTTGCTATGAGAGAATCAAATGTGTTCATATATGTCCACATAGAAAACACGTTAACGTTGGTGGCCACTGAGGAACCTCTACATTGGGTTGTCGGCCATGTTTAACAGTGTTACTCTTTCCCAATTACAGGCAGATGTCATGCAAGCATCCACCAAGTATGTGTTGACCTTCCAGCCGTGCAACCAAAGCAGGGCTTGTCAAAGTAACGGCAAAAAGACAGACATTGTTCCCTGCCTTGTATTCCCATTGCTCTTGAACGTTCCATTCCTATTTTAAGCTGTAAATTCCAGTTAAAATCAGTGTTTCCACAAAGTCCCAGACAGATTTTTGGCTTACAGTGTAAAGATACCATGAAGGTATGAAGACTACATTTATCCTCAGAAGCCGTGTTTCTGCCTTTTGGAATTATAACAAAAATTCCAGAGTGATAAACACTATATTTAACCTGAAGCTTTCTGCATAATGGATGAAAATAGGTCATCAGCAACGACAAAGAATTAACCAACACTTACAGGAGCAGGTGTGCTGGTACCATTAAACTTTAAGGGAGAACATATGGGATAAATGTCACTTTAAAGTAACTGATGGGGTATTTTGCACATTTTACAATCTTTTAGGAGATTTAGCTGGTCCAATGTGTGAAAAGCTCCTTGCGTGAGGAATTAAAATAAACACTTGTTTATTTTGTTGTTAACGAAAATGAAACCTTTCTGTTTTGGGTAAACGTAAATCCGACGTTGCTGCGCTAAATCGTTATATGATCTCTGTGAATCGGACCAGACATCAAGACAGGTTGCGGCGCATGGCATGCTGGGAAATCCATGCAGCTCCCATGGCTCACCAAGATCTGGTCTCCCAGATAGCCTTTAATTAGCGCACTGTTTTTAGTCACTTCCTGGGTAATTAGCAAGCAGTGCACACACACGGCGATCAGGAAAGAGCCTGCTGGGAAAATCAGAGCTCATCTCTGCTTTCCTGTTCCTCCCACACCTTCCTGCCAGTTTTGATTGAGCAGCTGACAGGAAAATGGCATTTTTAAGAATGATGTCAGAAGCTTATGTCGGTCCTATGCTCTGTGCTAAAAAAAGCAATAACTTGAATGACAATCAGGTGGACTGGCCCCCAAAAACCACGAGCAGTAAGACACCACCCTTGACTTGCACAGGTTCAGGTGCAGCTGCATGAGGCAGCCATGGTGATATATAACCATGTCTCAAGATGAAGGATGGAATGTCAGATGCAATGTGAAAGGAGGGAATGCGGAGATGGAAAATGGCAGCACAGAAGGTTCAGAACATACCCAGATAGGAGTTGTATTTGAGCCCGTGTGAGGTTTCTCACAATTTGAAATAACAGTTTATCGTCATATAACCTGGCATGTCCTCACTCCATCCCCTACAGGTCACCCCACCTGCCTGCAGTTCACTGACAACATGATTCAGGCTGTGTGCACCTACCAGTGGCAGTGTATTGAGTGCAAGACCTGCAGCCGGTGCGGCACCTCTGAGAATGATGTAAGACCCCCCCCACACACACACACACACCTTCCATAGCAACAGAGTGACAGCCACATACTTTGGCCAATCGGGGCAAGGGCCACCCTAAATATGGGGCTCGTGACTCGTGAGGCAAACCTGCTTTCTCTCTCTGTCCTTAGCACCAGCTCCTGTTTTGTGATGACTGTGACCGGGGCTACCACATGTACTGTCTAAAACCTCCCATGAGTCAGCCCCCTGAAGGTGAGGCTCAGCCATGTCCTATTGGACCTTGAAGGCTCAGAACTCTGTGCTCTGTGCACGTAGCCTAGCAATGATCACTCTCGAGAAGGTGAACGGCCTGCCATCATGGGATCTTTCCAGACATGTCTATTGGAAGGTAACATGTTTCCTTCTGACCTTTCCTCTATAGGGAGCTGGAGCTGCTATCTGTGTCTGGCCCTCCTGAAAGACAAGGCCTCAGTCTTCTCTGAGCCATAACGGCAGGCAAGGCAGCTGGGGAAATAGACGCCAATTATGGCTACATTCCTTTTTAAGCACACAGGCACGTCTAGTGTAGCCACATCCCCATCCACATACAAACACATGCACACACATACACTCAAACGAGACCCCGTGTGGTCATTTTGCTGGTAATCTATTTTCATTCTGACCGTACAACTGCTAGCTACATCTCTGCAAAAATGGCCAAGCTGCTTGACGAAATACCAGTCACCGCCTCACCTAGCCGAGTAAACGAAACATAATAGTGTGGAAAACATGCAGTCATTCATTTGAACGACTGAATGAAACTGTCATTGCACAATCACCCCTACTCTACCTCTCACCAATCAGAAGCTCAACGCCACATTTTGAAACGTTCATCAAACGAGGACTGTGGTCCCTTTGAGGTAAATCTTCACCATATGAAAACGTGTTCCTTCCTACACAAAACTCAAAAGCGCAACCTCTGCATGCAGTGAGATTAGATATAAACTGTGACGCCAGACTTTCTGGATTCTCTGGCAGTGTACAGAGCGCTGACAAACACAAGGGTGTTCAAACCCTACATCACATCCTCGGGGAATTTGGTGCAGCGACTCCAAGTGAAAGTTATCGTTTCGTAAGGCTGAAGTTCCACTCTACTGACAACTCTGATTGGTGACATATGGATTATGTTTTTATAATGGGTTATGGTTTTATTATCTATAACTATTTTCATGTCTTGTATTACCTTCCAAAATTAGAAGTGTCTAGCAGCAAGACTGGGTATGACTGCTTGTGTCCAAAACCCATAGCTTTATGTGCAAGTATGGCATCGAGTTTAAATATTAACAGACAGGAGTACAGCTTTATCTGCATAAATGTCTTAATTGCATTTAATGCAGTTACACCTTTAAAGTGAGTTAGTGTCTGTGATTATAATTAAGGTGGCCAAATACTTCAAACGACATCCAATCAAAACAATCGAACATACTGGTGAGAACAATCTCTTGTATACTTAAGATGGTGTTGCCACCTTGCTCGTGATGTCACAGCACAACCCTGGAGGGCAAAACATTACATGGTTACAACCTCTACTGTTAACACAAATACACATATTAATTTACATTATTTGAGGTGTGGTGCGGTGCACAGCACGACAGTAACTGAAAAATGTGTTCTGATGGCCAGCACTGCGGCATGACATTCAAGTCAGGCAGTCATGGACGGAGTGTTGGATTAGAACAAAGGAAAAGGTGAAGCGCTGGGGGCAGCACAGGGCGTGCGGCGAAAGGGTTATGATTGTGGTTTTCCATTTCGTCTGAAGTATACGGCCAGCTTTAGATGCAGCTGGTGTGGACTCGTAGCGAATGTATAAACCGCGTCTATCCTGAATTGTCCTGTCTGGCTTTCCAATGGCATTTTCATTGCCGCGACCACTACGTCTGTCCAACCGATTGCCGAGCATCCGCTTGATTTTATACTTCTGACTTTTCAAGCGCTACAGTGTTCTCATAGTTTGCCGAATATAAGAGCAGCGATCCGGTCATTTGTGCTTCAAGTGTAACTTCACCCTTTGATTTGATCAAGAATCTACTTGTGCGTCTCCAATCCATAAGTTGTCTTCTTCCAATCCCGTATCTCTCATTCTATTAGCATTCAAGTTTGTATAGTTCTTTTGCCAATTTGGGAAGAATCGGTTTCTATGTTCCATCCGGAGTGTGGCTTTTTGAGCAGTGTGGATTTTCAGTAATTAAATGCTCTCTCGACACCAGATGTGTGTGGCATCATTTCATCAATACTGATTGATTTGTCTTCCATTGCTTATAATATTTCTAGTTAATGCCATCTATCCCTGCTGTCTTCCTTTTCAGCAGTGCTGAACTGACCTCTTCCTTACAGAGTACTATTCCATGTATGTAACCTCATTCAATATACCTTGCTTGGGGATATGTTTGCTGTTGGGACCTTCTGTGTATTCTTACCATCTCTATTTAGTCATTATTGTGATTAATTATTTGCTCGTTTTCCATGTTTACTCCTGACTTCAATGTCTTCGGATGTTGTTGTCCGTGATACTGTAAAACCATTAGCTTCTTTCACTGATGGTTTTTTTTAAAAGCACATTAGTGGTATGTAAGAAGATACCACTAAGGAGATCGGTCACCTTTATTATGTTGTGCTAAGTAACACTACCCTAATGCAATCACTCTCTAAGCAGTAGTTAACAATTTTAGTGAAGATGTGGGCCCAACTCCAGCTTGATATAAATGCATATAGAGCGAGCTTCGCGTTTGTGTGACATCATCACAGGCTTCATGTCACATACTGGCCACACTGAATCGTACTGGCCACTCTGCTCAGCTCCTCTCCATTTATGTCAGCTCAGGTCAAAAAGCTGGACTCTGGCCTGGGCTGTATTGGTGAGAGCTGAAACGCTTCATGTATAACTTACTGCAAACCCCCCCAGCCCCGCCCACACTAGCCAGAACGGCACATCAGTGAACGGAAGAACACTAACGGAG
>JAODUD010000026.1:756189-768475 GCA_026784285.1 Stomatorhinus walkeri | reverse complement strand
TGCAAACCCCCCCAGCCCCGCCCCCACTAGCCAGAACGGCACAGCAGTGAACCGAAGACCACAAACGGAGCAAGAGACAGAACCAGCATGGATTCCAAAGACAATATAAAATAGACTAGGACTTGTACACAGTGAAGCAGTAATTAGTTTTTTCCAGAAGAGAGACACCTCTTTTTATTCACCTTAATGCTGATGCCCCCACCCATAGAATATCCATGGAGACCGTTGATGCTGTAGAATGTTGTTGATTTAATGTTAAAAACTTGTTCCATACCCTGAAATTCAGACTGGGCTTCTACTTTGTTTTTAATATAATGCTTCTAATAAAGAAGTTTACCTGCTTTTACGGTCTTCAAGTTGGATTATTATATGCAACAAGTTCTCATTTGTATTTTCATGTATAATTACTAGATGGCATAAGATGATATTGAGAAGTAGACATTGAATGGACGTCCTTTACATGTACTTGTCATTGAAAGGGAACTTGAGTTTTTCCACCTATGCTCCGCATTCTATACTGTGTTGTGTTATGTATATTCAGACATTAGTCTGTTTCTGATCTTAACTCGGTCTAGCCATCTTGGTCTTGGTTTAAGTGGTCTTGACTACATCACTACACATAATGTGAGATCTGCAGTCAGAGGGGGGGTCCGCTGTGACTGATCTCACAGCGAGGATGCTCCCCCTCTGGGGACCGTTCCAGGAGTGTGGCTCCCCCTTTTCCACGATTACATTGAGTTGTTGGCCAATGTCATGAATGTTCCCATTACAGCCGAAAATTCAATACTATGAAGAGTAAGTGATTACATTTTAAGCCACTTCTTTGTCAGTATCCCCAAGCCATTACAATACGGTGAGTTGTTAAAATGGGACACTTTCTGAAAATGTGTACTTAATTTACAGAATCATCACAATGACTTCAGTCCCAACTCGATACCATTCTAAATAAAATTATGCTATTTCAACCCTGTTTAAAAGAAAATAAAGTACTACTAAACATTTTATAGCATGGGAAAAACACATTGGGTGATTGTACATTTTTAGCTGCAATTTCATTTGAAACACTACAGTAAATCACCAAGCATCACTGGCGTCTTGAAATGCTTACTGCTCATATATTTCAGATATGATATGGACTAATGGTCCCCCGCTTATCACTGAAGGTGTCTAACCAGGACCAGGCCCTTGTTTTTTAGTGTGGCTTGATTCGCCGGGTACTGACTAAACCTGGAACGTTGACAGTGACAAAATATTGACCAATTAGGCTACAGGAGGGGCCTGGTAGCTTAAAAAAAAGAAAAAAAAAAAGAATTGTCTTATTTCTGTAGCATGCCACCCTAAAAAACTTTAGGATAGTAAGAAGAATTGGGCGGAGATAAGGAGATAAGAATTGAAGATTAAGAAAATAAAGAAAAAGATGGTTTCCCTTTGTCAGGCTCCAAAACCATTCTGACCCGGTGCTCACCTGCTCTATTTTGGGTTATTTTGAGTATTCGCCACCAGGAAAACAGGCTCTCTCTGAGTGAAAGGGTAATAAATTGCTAGCCCACACACCCCCAAATGCATTCCCCAAGAAGGGATGTAATATACCAGCTACTCAATCTACAACCGTTTGGAAGTAGATATACAGCACTATAGAAAAGTATTCCCTGATTACTTATTTTTATGCATATTTGTCACACTAGCATGTTTCAGATAAAAACAAATTTTATTACAAAATGCCACCAAAAGGAAAGAAATATTCTATTTTAACACTATTTTAACTAGTTCTTTTTATTTCATGTAGCTAGCTTAAATAGATTAATTAAATTAATTTATCTAGGCAGCTAATTAAACCCTCATATTACAATGTAGTGAAGCTGATTCAAAGCTTTAATGAGACATGCATAACCTGCTTACATGCAGTAGAATACTAATGACTGGTTCTCCACATATACACTTACCACACAGATAAAATAATCAACAACAATAAATAAAACCTATAGATAATTAAAATAAAATAATTAAACACTATAATCCAGCATGTGCACTAAAACATACGTACAAAGACGCTGTCTAAAAGACGATCTATATCAGCACGAGCTTTTCTGTACTGCAAGTGTGTGACCACCTCTCCTTAGGAAAGTAATACAGTGTAATACAGGGGTCTACAACTCTGGTCCTGGAGAGCTACTATCCAGTAGGTTTAATATCCTACTTGGCTTCTAATGAGCCACACCTTGCCCTGGTATT
This sequence comes from Stomatorhinus walkeri, assembly GCA_026784285.1. Lineage (NCBI taxonomy): Eukaryota > Metazoa > Chordata > Actinopteri > Osteoglossiformes > Mormyridae > Stomatorhinus > Stomatorhinus walkeri. Next base: position 766,243 of record JAODUD010000026.1, on the reverse strand, counting down.
TACCCCTTTGGCTCCGCCCCTGAATAGAACCTGTCCGACAAAGTGAAATAGGCTAAAAATCTCAAAATAGCAACACTTCATGCCACCATCTAAAGAAACTCAAGAACAGATGAGAAGAAGTCATTGACATCTATCAGTCTGGAAAGGTTTACAAAGCCATTTCTAAGGGTTCAGGACTCCAGAAAACCACAGTAAGAGACATTGTCCAAATCTGGAGAAAACTTGTAACAGTGATGAACCTTTGCCGGAGTGGCCGGCCTACCAGAATTACTCCACATCAACAACTCACCAAGGAGGTCACGAAAGACCCCAGGCGCAACATCCAAAGAACTGCAGGTCCTTTTTTCATGACAACAATGAGACTGGCCAGAAATGGCATCCATGGTATCGGTCCAAGACAAACACCACTGCTGATAAAGAACATTAAGACTCATCTCACATTTACCAAAAAATATCTTTATGAACCAACACTTTTAGGAAAATATTCTCGGGACTGACAAGACACATGTAACTTTGCATTCCATTACATCTGGTGTTAAACTAACCCAGCATATCAGAACATCATACCAAGTGTCAATCATGGTGGTGGTGGTGGTGTGATGGTCTAGGGTTGCTTTGCTGGGTCAGGACCTGGACGACTGGCTGTAAATGATGGAACCATGAATTCTGCTCTCTACCAGGGAATCCTGAAGGAGAATGTCCGGCCTTCAGTTCATGCCCTGCAGCTCAAACACACTTGGGTTATGAGCAGGATAACAATGCAAAACACTCCTGCAAGTCCACCTTTCAATGGCTCAAAAAAACAAAATTAACGTTTCAGACCTAAGTCAATGTCTGGAGTCCAAAGTCCAACTGAGATGCTTTGGCAAGACCTTTCATGCCTGAAAACCCTCCAAATGTAGCTGAATTCTGTAAAGAAGAGTGGGCCAAGATTCCTGCACAGTGATGTTCAGGATTCACTGCCGGTTATCACAGATGCTCAATTGCAGTTTGTGCTGCAAAGGCTGGCACAACCGGTTATTAGATGTAGGGGGTAATTACTTTTTCATAGGGCCAGGTAGGTTTGGAAAACCTATTTCCCCCCTTAATAAATGAAATCATTTAAAAACTGCATTTTGTTTTTAGTCACCTCATATGCATAAAAATGTATAAAACATTTACTGTTATGTGCAGTTATTCCCCAACGTGCAATTATCGTACTATCTCACTCAGGAACTAACCGATGGACAAGAGAGACTCGAGGCTGGGCCTTCGCAAAAACTCAGGTGCTCTCCAGCTCACACAAGGTGGGCTAAAACCAAGGGATCGACACCGCACAAAGTGAGGGTCACCACCACCAGCGGTGGAGGGGGGGGGACTCTGAGCTGGCAGCTCTAGGCCACTAACCCTGAAACATAGACTCCTGCTGTTCCACCAGCTACCGGCTACTAGTAAGAGTTACTTATGAGCTCCGTCGACACAACGAAACCCAGCAGCCTTAATTAAAATAAGCTCACCTGAGGTACAGAATCACTACTGCGCATCATGCTTAGTGAAAACATCCCGACGTGCAACACTGACTTAAAGGGACAGGTGAGAAGGCACCGATCGGCAATACAATGCGGCTGCCAAAACCACAACCTGCAGCCAGAACAACCCACAGTTGAGGCACCATTCTTGCCCAAATTCCTGCTTTATATATGCCCAAGCGCCGCCGCTGCGAGTAACAAAAGCCGATTGCTACACTGTTTATCTTCTCATTCGACGCATTTCATTGTAATGTTGATCCTGTCTTAGCATACGTTTGACAAATATATTGTTGTTGATTTCAGAAACAATCGGTCTGGGAGATTCATAATAACCAATTTTAATTATTTGAACAATATTCAGCTGTTCAGTAACCTCTGCTTCCCTCGGCTTCTCCACAGCCTCCTGATCTCTCATTTTGAAAAAAATGATCCAATTTTGTAATATTTCTCCATGTGTAAGAGTACATGATTTTAGCCAGTCCCACCTCACAGGGCCCCTGTAGTTCTATAGGTCGAGATAGCATCACCATATTATCCAAACTCTGGTTATCGTTGAAGATGCTGAGACAGGAGTTTGACAACAGCGTGAGGTAAAAAGAGGGGCGATCCTCCATTTAAAAAAAAAATGTCAAAATGGCTTCAGGTGTACCAAGTCCACTGCGGATAGATATGAATCAAACCTGGACAGCCAGCCTTGCCAATATAGTAAAATCAACTTTTTCCCTTTTTACATCTTAGGGCCAGAGATGGGCCGTTTCTCGGTTAAATGTGAGCAGTCTCCTTCTCCAGCACAAGAAACACTCCTACTGCTCAGGCATCCTGCAGGGGCCCAGCCTCTGGGCCTGCAGAGATTAATAGAGCTTCATCTGTGAATTTCAATTTACAGCTCCAGCAGCTGTCTTGCAAAAGTGACACGGAGCAGACGCATAGGTGACGGTTGATGCCTAGAAACTTTGGCATTGAAGTTTAAGAGGTATGTTAGAGACTGGAACTGTTCTTTTTGTCTAACTTGCATTTAGAAACAAAGTTATTGGTCATTTTACCTTCTAAGATACACTACCAGTAAAATGTTTTTGCAAACACGGAGATTTTCTAGATTTGCATGTTACTCAATTGACATTTACTAAAAATACACTCAATAGTCTTTACTAACAAATAAATGTACCGTATGAGTACCGTTTCAGTACCTTTAGTTGTAAGAAAGTGTCTTATCTTTGATTCAGCAGTTATAACAGCAGAGAAAATTCAAGTATTCTTTCTACAAGGGACATTAAATAATGTTCTGTTACATAGGATGAAACAGTTAATTAGTGCATCTAAAATTAAAGGACAGCCTAGAATTTGTCTATACCATCACCACACAACCAGTCCATAGGATCTCAGACATGCATTGTTACATACTCTTTCCATGTTATAAAGAATTTTATTTGACTTTCATGTTTTCATTTATAGTTGTTCACTCAACTTTCCAATGCTTAACAAGAATTAGAGTCAGTATATCAAATAAATGGAAAAATGGTAAAAAAAAAAAAAACACCTGTGGCATGTAAACGCTTTTGACTGGTAGTGTATGTAAATTACAATTATTCCCTTTGTCTTCTACCAAACTCAACTTCCTCTTGTATTTTTCACCACCACCACTAGATGGCAGTGTCATTTGGAATAACCTTTGCTACAGTGTCAACTTTGCACTAAATTAACTGCGACACAAATGTATTTTGAGAAAATGACCAAATGAACTCTAGCTACCTGGTAACAATAATCGTGTTCATCTAAATAAACATAAATTAATTCAACTGTGGACCAGCAGAATAATTTAAATGAGCAGTTTAACATTTTGTTCCTTAACTAGCGTGCTGTGCATATTTTTGGCGTAATGAGCCTGGGGTGTTAACTTGTAAATAAAAGAATGATAATGTTTACAAACTGTAAGACAAATTTCACGTGGGAAACACGCAGGTTGTCAGAGGGAAAAGTTGAGGGCTGTTAGCGTGATGCCAAGTTCCTCAGACTGGAGCTGCCTCTCCTGCCCCCCCCCCCGCCCCCCCCCATGATGAGGAGGGAGGGGTATGTGCAGGTACCCCGTGACTTGAACAGAAGCTCATTCATTTACCAGTGACAAGCAAAAATGTAACGAACAAGACCCACGAATAGTTAGACATACGTCCAAAAGTTTATTTGGTGGCTACAAGATATCAGGCTTTTGGGTCTTCTGGTAGCCTGCTAATAGTTCTGTGGGTGACTAAAAGCAAGGGTCCCCTACTGTAGGTATTTTACATGCATAGTTGTGTACCCATATCAGCTTTTGTGCTTTTAATGACCATCTATAACACACGTTTATATACAGCACACTTTGTACACAGTGTCACTGTGTAAGTGTTGACAGTAAAACATATTTAATTGAGGTGCAATATGAATAAATTAAGCATATCTATCTTATCACAATTGAGGTCTATGACAGCCAATGGCTGCAAATTACATTATGTAACCTTTAACGTGCATTTGGACAATGCTAATAAAAAAAAGAAATAAAAAAAAAAAATCAGCAAAATAGTTCCTTGATTTTGTGTGAGGTACTGTCCTCATGGGTATGAATGTTCTCTGGCAGTGGTAATACTCTGAAGCCTGTCCTCCTCATGGGTCACCACTAGAGGGCACTGTAGTCAAGGGAGACTATCCTCAGTCACTGTGCTTCCTGTGATGAGAAACCAAGTGCGTTCCAGTGGAAAAACACCTCCTGGTGAGCTGGTTCTTGTTAACCAGATGAACATCACCAGATGAATGTCGGTGGCAGTGGCGTGGGGGGGCAGCAAAGGAGCCAGCCGCTGTATGTTTAGAGCCATAGGGTGAGAAGGCAAATGCTGGAGTCCTTGGTACACTAATGGCCCAGTGATGCTTGGAAATGCTTCCTTCCAGACTATTTCCTGCTCAACCAGCCACTTCCTGTTCGTGGAGTCCACTGTAGTCGCCGATTCTTTGCCAGCTAATGCGTGCAAACCACAGTTTTGGGACCTTTCTCAATGGAAACTGAAAACCAGTCGCCAGCAACTCTCCAGCCAGATTGCAAAAGAAACACACACACATGTAAACACACACACACACATAAACATTTTACATGGCAGCATAGACAGACTTCCTGTGAACACATGCAGCACACCATACAAGCTTCTACACCCTGACACCTGCCAGCACTATTAGGCGTGGAGACCCACACATTGATCACGTATCGCCACAATTTACAGTGTTGGTGTCCAGTGGCTTTTAAACTGAAAAGGGCTTACATTCACCTTTTATTTACAGTCGCCAAAAAGATTGAGCAGGAGTTTCTGGGTTTCTTCTGTCGGTGTACAGGAACCCTGGGGTGTAATAGAGGGTCAAAGGGAAGAAGGACAATATGGCTTCCTCAAGAGGAAGCCTTCTACCACACAGTGTTTTTACACCGTGATGGAGGACACAAGACGAGAGGGAGAACTCGTACAGTACGTCCCGGACAAGTCCTGCAAGCTTGTGGTCTCAATAATCTCAGATACACAATTTACAACAGACTCCTGGATTCCCCTGGCAAATCATTTCCCTCTTTGGAAGTAAGCAGCTCTGTGGAAGTGATGGTTTCCATCCATTTGCGGAATATTAAACAATATCCAAGACCAGATAGCAGGTGAGAGTGACACAAAGTGACGTCACTCAATCCATGGGGCCCTTAACACCTTTGCTCTTTTGGTCTAGAAAAGATTATATGTAACATTTGTACATTGTGTGAACAAGGAGCTGACACCAACCCCAGTGGAACAACTGGATTCTCTTTTCTGAGACCTTATGGCCAAGAGATTTTGGGTTTACACAGAGACTAGCCCCTTGCATAATGACGATGGATAAATGTTTTTTTCACAGTTACACAAAACAGCACTACAGTTTATACACAAACCCATCTTTTCACCATTACTGTCTTCATAGGACTTTTTTTTTTTTAAACATTAATCTGTCACACCAAGAACACAGCGCAAACGATACATTGATCTGGCACCAAAACGCAATAGATTTTTTTGAGTTTTTTTCAGCCCCCTAGTGGCTGCCGTAGGTCAGTGCTGAAATGAACAGGTTTTACCTCCTGTGATGCTTTCCAATGCGACACAGCTAGTCAGATCAAATCAAAGCCCTTGAGCCTTGACACTGTATCCTGTGACACGGTTATCTCTCCAAGCTGAAATCTAACAGGGTTATATCTCTTCTTCTCTTGATTATAAGCTGGCACTAGAGTCCTTGTGTATGCTTATACATAGGGATCTTTTTTTAAACGAAGCCATCCCAGTTCTGTCCTTAAACGGCATGAAGACACGGTGGTCCTGTTTTATTGGTGAATTATTGCTTATCACCTTGGAAGTTCAGGTGAGACAGTGAGGAGGGTGAGAAAGACCTACAGTCCGTTTCCTGCCTCGGTTTGGCCCCTGCCCCACTGGCGTCCGCCTCCACACTACAGCCCCATCTCCCCAGTGCTCCTCTCGCTGCATGGAGACAGCTATTCCAGGTCCAAGTCTGGTCAAGAGGACTGCATGAGACCCGTCAGCCGCTTCCCCGTCAGCGATTTGCCCTGTGAAGGCGAGAGTGTTCGGGGTCAGAAAGGACCCGGAAGAGCCGTCTTACGCTGAGAAATTCAGGGTAATAACAGGTTGGGTCTTACGGTTCACCTTATACCAGAGGCAAGTAATAATAGCCACCTCACACAGCAGTGCCAACGTATCTTAGGGGAAAAAGCCAATGACCTTTTGATAGCAAAATTCACGCCAGCATGCAACTCAGCATTACACAGGACAGCGGCCTTATGTGGACACGGCAGGGTAAGTGCGTGCTGGTATGCAGAGGAGTCCATTTCAAACAGCCAGAAGGGGCATACTGGAGAAAATGATTTAGCACGACTTCCAAATCAGGTTTTTATGTATCGCATCTCACACTAAAAGGTTAATCGCTGCATTAAAAAAAAAAAAAAAAAAAATGTTGCAAAATCCATGCTAAGGAATTTGTTGCACTTAAAATGCAATTAACTGTGTACAGGTAGCACCAAAAATTAAACAGAATAATATTTGGTAAGAAATATCTTATGAGTGTAATAAAACACAACCCTCGCAGTTTCTGAATCATGTTATAATAATAAACTTTCTGTTACTCACGTAAGAAAACAAATCACAGGAGGTTGAGAGGAATATTTTTATTACAAATTTGGACACCTACAGCTATAGTTAATGTATCGTGCTACATAGTAATAACGTGTGAGCTGCAATGTTGCTTCTACTATATAGCTCCTTATATGGCCTCTAGGATTTCCGGCTGCACGCTTTTGCGGGGGCAGCTGAAAGGTGTCAGAGCCCTGGGGGGGGAAGCCAACCGAGCTGAGCTACCAGCAGTACGTACCATGCTGCGCGTGAACTTCTCCAGTGAGGTGCGTCGGCCCTGCTCACTCTCAGGCTGCTGGCCGGAAGCAGGGGCGTGCGGTGTTGTGGGATTAGGGGAAGTAGGTCAAAGCAGGTCAGCAGATGTTAAGAGGGGAGACAGACAATGCAGTGGCGAGGGTTAGCTCTAGAGGGCAGCAGAGAGCAGTGACCGCAGTGCATGGCGACGCCAGCAGAGGGCAGCCTCTCATTCAAGCAAAATGAGTCAGTAGGGCCAATTCACAAATCATCGCTGTAGTTTAAAGTGCTGCTTTCTACAGGCCTTAAGGCACTCTTTGATTTGATCCCCACGAGTGTGGTTAATATTGTTAAATTGTTTTTCCACCGTTTTGTCCACTTACAATAGAGCTCAGAAATGTGCACTTACTGTGTTTAGCTTAAGGGGGCTTCATAGTGGAAAGCTGACCAGTTTTATTAAAAGGTCATACAGTAAACCATCCAGTCAAAACAGTTCTCCTCTCTGCTTAAAGCAGCTCCGCCTCCCGCCGCGAGGTACCCCCGATCCCCTGTCGGCCCCCGTGACCCAGAGCCCCGTGCGGCGCCACCTTCTTTCGGGCCAGCAGCAGGTCCTGGTAGGCATTGGAGCGCAGGAAGCGTGCATAGCTGTCACTCTTCATAAGCTTGAAGATGTGCTCCTGAGAGAGGAGGAGATGGGAAAAGAGGGTGGCTCTCAGTAAGGGGCCTACCCTCCTACCAGCAGGTGGCAGTAATGCGCGGTAAAGTGTCCACCCCATTATGATGTTAATTAATTCTGGGCTGGAGGAATCTAGAGGGATCGAGGGCCGTTATTTGAGCCTTTAATCCCTCCGGAACGCATGAGGCGTCCCGGAGGCTGGCCAGCTCCCCCTTCATGTGCCATCTGCTTGTTGCTAGGAGGAACTCCGTGTGCGTGCTTGCATATGTGAATGCGTTTCATTGAGAGGGTGTATGCATGTGCATGAACATGTGTGTTTTTATACATGCTATGACCCTACCACCTGGGCTGTGAGTATGTTGGCATATGGAAATGTGAGGGCGTACACACTAGTGCTGGGCAGCGGGCAGACTCCACTCACCTGGGCATCTTCGAAGCTGTAGCGGCCCGGGTCCTTGAGGTTCTGGCTGGTTCGCTCGTAGCTGTGGGAATCCAGATTGATGGAGCTGGGGGCGCCCTCAGCCAGGAACTCCTGCCAGATCTCCTGGGCCCTACGGGGGACGTCCTGCAGGGGGCGCCGCTTTAGGTCCTGCACTGCCAGCCAGAACCTGGTCAGAGTGGCAGGGAACCCTTATCAGATCAAGCCTCAGGCTTCAGAGAGCTCCCACTACAACCTCTGCAGGACCAACTCTGCAGGACCCCCTCTGCTTAACTCAACATCTCACTATAGAACGTAGTGACTGTCTTGTGTTATGACTGGGGTGTCCACCTGTCCAGACAGTCCGGTTTCCTGGCTCCCAGTCTGGACTGCTGCTGGGTGTCCTCCTTTTAGCCCCTTTGTCCTCCTTTCTCCCTCCCCCTTACATACCTGCCAGTCAACAACTAGCACAACTCTCTCCAACCCCCATAGTATTCATATGATTACCCCCTTCCCCCACCACCAACTCTCCATGGGTGTCCTCCTTTACTGGGCCTTTTTGGACCCCGGTGTCATGCCCGTGGTCACCCTAGTTATGACACGTCTGACTCGGCCGGGTACGAGTGGCAGTGGGGAGCCAGAACAACATGCTGTAGATGCGACGGGTCACGGGCAGGAGAGCCTCACCGCAAATTCTCAGAGCTGAACTCAGACTCCAGGAACTTCAGGAACTGGTCTCGGCCCGCGGGGTCTTTGAGGGCCTCATCCAGCGAGAAGCCCCACTTCTTCACCCGCTGCTGGCTGGGGTCCTTGCTGCTGTCAGCCAGGACAAGGGAGAGGTTAGGACAGGCGCTGTCAGCCAAGTCGAGCCAGGGCCTGAGGTAATTTTAGGCACATTGCTGGAATGATGCACACAATTTTAATGTGTGTGACATGCTTGGGTGGCAGAACAAGCTCTCCTCCTGACACCCATGGCTTCCCCCAAATCCGGCAACATGCATCCCAGGATACATGGTTCACGAGACCTTCCCATGAGAAAATGACACGCTTCAGCCACAGTTTCTGCAGACTTCTCGAAATAACTTAAGTTTGAACAAGAATGTCTCTTTGAACAAAAACAGCAGTATGGAACCCTTAAACTCTGAAGTACTGACAGATGGATAAGTAGGTCTACTAACTAACCAGCTGACTATGCTCACCTGGCCTCCAGGTCCCATAAAATGGTGTCCTCACTGATCCAGGGGTTGGAGGGCTCTGGCATTGAGATGAAGGGGTCGTAGTCCATGAACTGTTCGGTGTAACTCATCAGGCTACGATAGAGAGACAGGAAGAATATGAGGACTCGAATATGACAGCACGGTGGATTGGCAACCTACAAGGACAACCTAGCCAAAGGACGACATTGGAGGGAACAAGCCTATCCAGCAGAGGGCGCAATGGTTAGAAACCTTTTAGAGCAGGGGTAGGCAATCTTATCCGCAAAGGGCCGGTGTGTATGCAGGTGTTTGGGGTAACCTTTAGGTCAGCTGTTCAAAGCCAGGTGCGAGGACTGTTCAGCCAATCAGTCCTCTAATTAGTGACCTAATTAGCGAGTTGCAGTGAAAACCTGCATACACACCGGCCCTTTGCGGATAAGATTGCCTACCCCTGTTTTAGAGACTTAAAAGAAGCCTGCAGGTTCAAATCCAAGAAATGTGACTTGTTTGGTTGGACCAACCAGTATGTTATCCAGCAGTGTTAACGCCTTAAAGTGGTGCTTAATTCATGTTGGGGTTCATTTTGTGAACCTCTGGCTCCGGTACTCAAGTGCACTCCACCACCTCCCAATAAAACTAATTTGAGTTAAATTTTGGATTAAATGCAAATTGAACCGAAGAAATGTATATTTATCAAATTGGTTGTGTTGTATGCAGTGGTGGAATGTAACGAAGTATTTGTACTTCGTTACTGTACTTAAGTAAATTTTTACGTACAGTATCTATACTTTACTTAAGTAAAAAAAATAATGCATACTTATACTTTTACTCAAGTAGATTATTCAGCAATTATC
>JAODUD010000026.1:739477-753885 GCA_026784285.1 Stomatorhinus walkeri | reverse complement strand
ACGCCACTGTGACTGAGACGCCACTGTGACTGAGACGCCACTGTGACTGAGACGCCACTGTGACTGAGACGCCACTGGATGAGAGGGACAGTGACTGGCAAAGTGGATCAGTTGGGAACGTTTGAGGCTCCCAGAACGGCTCTTTGGGTGTCGTGCAAGCAGAATAGAATGAGAGCCACACACTGAGTGGTAGGTGGGGGGGGGGGGGGTTCAGGCCAAGATGCCAGCCAGTCCACGTGCAGAAGGACTTCAGGGGCAGTCACGATCTCCCAGCAGGTCCCGGGGGGGGGGAAGGGGGTCACAGCCTGTCTGTGTTTGGCATCAGACAACTTGTAAAGCATCACTGCACACTGACTGCCGCCAGCCAGCCATGCCAGCACTGCTCCCAATGTACAGAAATATGCATTAAGTCTTTGTTTCTGTAGCTGAATGTGTGCACAGCCAGGGTCGTCATGTTGAGCAAATGTGGTTAACAGCTCTGCCAGCTCACATATCTGATCAAAAAACCAAGCATTCAGAGTGAATGTTTTCATAGTACAATCGCACCTGTCGGCGACTTTGGACATTTTCATACAGTGTCTGTCCAGCTGAGTGTTGAGGAATGATATCTGCAGGGGATCAAAACAAAAAGCATTAAATGAACCTGGGAACAGATAGACAGCTTATTGGTTGAAAATGAACATGTGACCAGGAGCGTGTGAGCTGAGGTACCTCCTTCTGCACATCCTCATTGGTTGCCTTCCTGATGGGCTGGGACGGCATGTGGACTGGGCTGTGAGTCGGCGTGTCGTCCGTCACCCCGTACACTGACTACCGACACCATGTGGGACAAATCCGTTAGATACCCAGGGCTCACCTCTCCACCCACCAGGGCAAACGTCTCGACCGCACCTCCCAGACCTTACCTTCTTCACCTTCTGCGGGTTCTTCTCACGCCGGCACTTGCGGATGTCCATCTCAGTGGTATTTACGCAGCCTGGCTGTGAGGGAGTCATGTGATCAGGCCACAATGATGTCACCGTGGCCAACAGTACAGGCATCCTCTTGGGTCTTAGCTTTAAACCCCAAGGACCCCAAGTCCCACTCACCACTGGCCGATGCACGTCCCAGAATGCCCTCTCCTGACTGTCGAGGATCTTCCTCTCTGTTTTGTCCTTCTTCCTGTCAATCCTGAGTAAAGCCATGACGTAATTTCAGTAGTAATGTGAGCCTTTCAGCTCAGCTTACTTCATAGACGCAACCTGGTCCCTACCATACACAACTCCTCATTCTTACATAACTGACGTACTCCAATGATTTTTTTTTTTTAATCCCGCTACTTGATCATTTAATGGTTTGTTTTGCTAATCGCTTTGCTAATCTCTCGCTATTAACTTATTTTTCCCACGACATTGCGCATGTGGATTTTGTGGTGCTCTTACATTGACCTGCCACTAGATGGAGCTGTGTAATGGGAGCTAGTTTTTTTTTCAGGTGTCTGCAGTGGAATAAAAGAGAAATGGGCGTCGAGTGAGAGCCGGACGACAGTGAAATTGTTATCTTTGAGTGATTCAGATTCTCAAAGAGACAAGCAAAAGCATCATACCGTCTTATTAAATGACGGTAACTTGAGCTCAGAATGGGCCCCCTGGCAGACTTTCTGACAATACCCCCAGCTGTCCCACACCCCCACACACTTACTTGACCTGGGCTTCTGCCTGCATGAAGATGAACTCCCATTTCCTCGCGAAAGCCCTCTGCAGCCGAGCCAAGTTCTCCTGTAGGTTGAGACAAAAAAATCGCCCCGAGCTCAGACACGGCCGAGCCGGGGACAGCAGAAGGACCCGAAGAGCTGCTGGTCCCACCTCGGGGTGGAGGGGGCACAGTGCCCTCCAGCAGGGGGTCAGTTCGACATGGATGCTCTATCGCCAAGCCTACTGTGCAAATAGGCCGCAGGGCTTGGGGACAGCAGGGGCCGAAACCCGGCCGGGTCTCTAAGCGTCTATAAGTGTCTAATAAATAATGGATGCGTCAGTCTTTCAGCTCTTACTGTGGAAGCTCCATCCTCTGTTAGCAGCCTGTGCTGCGCTGCAGAGAGACTTTCACTGGGCCCCCACCAAGGAGAACCGGATTAAAGCTGAGCAACCTGAGGAGAGTGCAACGAAAGAGCTGCGACCCCCACCCGCCCCCCGATTCCCCCCACGCCGCTGGGCCGGAGGAGGGCTCACCGCCTCATAGTCGGCCAGCTCCAGACGAGCTTTGTTCTGCATGGTCCTCTTGCAGAGGTAAATGGCTGGTGGGGGAGAAAACAGGAGATTGACTGAGAAAGGCCAACCCCCCCCCCCCAGAGGAAGAAACATGTATTTCCTGATGTTGGTATGGGGGGGAACCGCACAGCACCATGAAGCGAAGGGCAGCAGAAGGATGGAACGCTGTCCTTACCATAATCTGTGTTCTCCGGCTCCCAGCAATTGGAGGACCAGAAATACGGGGCCTGGAGAGCATAAGGGGGGGGGGGTATCTGTGAAAACTGTCATACATGGTACCTAGAGCTCCTCCTCCATAACACAGGAGGGAACCGATGACAGCAGAGTGACAGGAGGCACCGGAGTAGACCTGCAGTCTGCCCCCTACTGTCAGCAAGGTACCACTGCATGCAGCTGGCTGCTTGAACCTCAACTGTATCACTAGTAATGCCATGCGATACCACCAACTGCCACTGCCGTTCACCTGCCTCTATGGCGCCACACAGTGGGACGTGATAGCGACTGAGAATGGCAGCCACCAGCTATTGTAATTTCGCCCAGCCACGTCCATAAAAAACGTCAAAGCCCAGCATCGTAAATCTCCTCTCATCACTGCCTGGGAGGGTAATCTCAACACCAATTACTGGTAAGAGTGACCTTGCCGATGCCCCTACCTCCACTGGTACAACGTGCCCCAGGGCAATTGCACAAAATGTCATGGTGGCCTGCTATAGGAAGAGACGTCCTCACTGCTTTTTCTGCCCTTTGATTGGCCAGGTTAGGCTCACAGAGACATAGATCCTCCCCCACACCCCATCAGGGCATTACACTCACGCTACACGCCTTTGTTCTTAAATTACAGAAACTCAATGAAAAGCGGATGTAGCCCGACTCTTTCACCACTGAGTATTGATTGATTTGATGAGATCAAGGCATCTGTGGCTGAGGAATGTCAAAGCAGAGTGGGATGGTGGGACTCTGGCGCCCGTCCCGCTCACTCTGACTCTTCCCCGTTTTTGTATTCCACTGTCACTGGACACTGTGGTTTTTCTCGACTAATGATGAGGTTGATTGATCAACCAAAACCCATAACAATGGCACTGGGCTTTGCATTTTATCAGCACTGAGTAGTAGCCCTTTACATTTCCCTGCTCAGGGCTACACAGACACCTATCCCAGCGTTGCCACCAAACTCTACGATGACTTGACTTAGCTTGTTAATTGAGAGGACTGATCGGCGACCTGGGGCTCCATTACAGCTCGGAAGGATCCCACTAATTTTTCTTGCAGGCATTAAAAGCGGAATACTATCTTATTTCTCACTCCATGCTAAGCGCAGTGGGATGCAGTCAGTGAATGCCGGCCTTCCCACAACGCAATTTATTTTTAACCGAGCTGTTTCTGTGATTTTTCTCTGACAGCTGGGGTGTGGGATGGACTCATATGTTTAAGTGAGCGTACATGTTTCCCCTGTCGTGACGGCCGCTGACGTCCGCCTGTTGTGCATCGGAAATGGCGGCAAACAATTTTTAGCCCCGTTGTATTTCTGCTCGTTGCCCACAGGTTTCCCCTGCCCCTCTGAGAACAATGATCAAATCACTCAGGGAAGATATTTTACCATGAATGAAATTAGCATGTTATGAATAAATCATAACAGGCAGGGCTGACATACCTGTCTGGTTTCATCATCCAGCTGGTGCTACTGTTGAGAGCCACTGATATGAATAGTCATTTATCATTCCCATGCTAACGCTAAGATAAGCTAACTGTAAGGCAAGCTAACGCCGATGCCCTCGCAGATACTAGTTCATGACAGTCAAAGACCAAACAAGAGAGTAGGAGGATGAAGGCTACTCGTTGTCACGGGCGATAACTACGGTACCCATCGCTCATCTCCCACTCGCTGCCTGACAAGTGGCTTTGCTAACCTGGAAGCGGTAGAATGTCCCATCATCCTTCAGCGTAAGCACATGGTCTGAGATGGGAAAGATGTAGCCCTGGGCAGATATGAGGCTCCCGAGATGAATCGCTTCAGCTGCGGAGGAAGATGGCTCCTTATCAAACAATGCGGGTCTGTGTACAGCAAGTCGGATCCACGGCTGAATGACTCAACCGAAAGGTACCGGCTACCTCAAGCAGCACAGTCCTTCCAGTCTGTGGTTTATGAAACCCTCATACCTGGATCGTCAATGGAGAGATTCTTCAATAGCCACTGGACAATCTCTGTACCTGTCATTGATGAGAGAAAGGAATGATTACCACAGAGAAAGTGCTTTAAGAAAAGGTCACAGGCATGTGAGCTGATCACTGAGGTAACCAAAGCACTCAGGCTTGCAAGAAGCTTCCCCTGTTAAAGCCATTACCCAGCGTGCACTGGGGCGAGAGAGCTCATATTTTTACAATCAAGAACTCGCCTACATTTTTCCACTCTACACCTAATCTGAGCACAATTAATTAATTAAAGACTTGTTGATACACACGGTGGTTAAATCAACATTTGTGTTCGTTCTTTTTTTTTATATATATGTCTGTCTGAGTAATTAAGTGACGGCTGATTTTAATTGGCTCGAAACGTTCCACGCTGTTGTCTTCATTACCGGTTGTGCCCTTGTGTTCCTCACCAATGAGCTTACCACCTCAAAAACAGAACAGTCATAAGATTTTAGAGAGTAGGGAAAGGTGATGGAGGGGTAGAAAGGAATGATGGCTGGCATTAGGGTGCTAAAAAGTAGAGCAGGAAAGCCACCCGCTCTCTTTTCAGTAATGGTGGTCTCTCACACTAACCATTCGCTCCATAATCCCTCAACAAACAAGGTTCTCACTTAGGCATAATCACTGAGGTGTGTCCCAATGTGCCATTTCACTGCGGCCGCACCGATTACCCCCCCTCCCCCCTCGTGCTGTACTCATTTCAGAGAAGGACTCTGAAAAAGGGCCATCTTCTCACTTGGTGTACCTTCTGCTAGTGCAAAGCCAATTACATCGCTTGACCCAGTTTTAATGTCAGACGGCCGGCCCTCTGTGTTATCATGCTATTGGAAGCAGCAGGAATGAGATTCATGCCGCTTGGTGTGATGTTTAAAAAGCTGTGATTAAAACCACACCATCTTTTCACCTTTTTTAAAAAAAATCTTGCCTCAGGCACTCCCTAGTGTGAACATATTCTGTTTGCAATACAGGCAGGGTGATTCATTTGTACTGGACATATGAGCCATAAAAATGCATTTGTGTTTCCCTTTTTTTTGTTGTGATTATGGAAAGCGATGCCCCCTCTGGGTGGATAGGGGAGTTGCAGCTCAGGTCTGTGGGTCAGGATGTCTGTAGGTGAAGCACACCTGTGACTACGCTGGGGATCTTGGACAGGAAGCTCTTGACCGTGCGGATGGGCACCCCCATTTCCTCCTCCTGGAGTCGTTTCACCACGTCTTCGATCTGTGGGGGGGGGGGGGAGATAAGGGTCATTCCCATTGCGATCAGGGACCCACAGAGGATGCAAAAGGGAAAGCTGCCCAGTTCTGGCTAGTTCTTGGTACGCTGTTCGTCAGGCACAGTGCCGCTGGTTGCCAAGGCTGCCGCATGCGTGTGGGAAGCGAGATTTCAGACGCAGTTTACATGTAAACACAAACACCGAGTCCAACAATATCAGGGGCGCGACTGAACCACAAATCCTCCCGCACAAGTTGGTAGATGCAGCATAAACATCAAGAACACAGTTCTGATTATATAACACCAACAGCACGCCCCCCCCCCCCAAAATCTTCTATGATCTCCACATTATCACATTGTTCATATCTTCTCAAAGTATTAAAGTAGAAGAGAAATATCTAGCATCTGTTTACCTTCAGGCTAAATGAATAGAGATGCGTAAGTTGCCAGCCAGTTGATTATCACTGAAGAAGCAACCCCCAACCCTCCCGCACTGCTGTATGCAGAGCGCAGCATGTCACTGGAGAGACAGTGCAAAGGTCGGAGGCCTTCCCTGGAGGACTTGCCCACACTCACCACCAAACCACATCGGCACTCAGTGGTTGCTGGGGCGACAGGGAGAGAGCGAGGTGGCTATCGGAAGGACTCGACCGCAGTGGGGGCGTGTGGCCTCAAATTAGGAGCGCTGCTGAACAGGTGGGCAAAGGAGATCAGGGACACGTGGAGTGTGATTAATCCTCCCCCCCCTCCCAAAAACAAGCCTGCGTTCTCCAGTGGAGATGGATGTATGTAATGGCTGGCGCCCCCTATCCCCCAGGAGACGTGCACTAGCCTCTCCTTGTGAATAACCCTGAGGGGGGGGGGTGATGCCATTGCTCAGTTTAAACCCAAAATCAATACAGATGAAAAGCTAACATGATCCAGATAATGTGGGAGGTGGAACTCTGACCAGGGTATGTTCTGTAAGCAACAAAAGTCATCAGAGATTGGCTGAATTTGTTATGAGAGCTGCTGCGGGGGTGGGCGGGGGATGCTTCTCAACAATGCCGTTTGCTCCTCAGAAGCGTCACGCTGCACAATTAAACGCTACACAGGGGGCGGACCCTTTCCAAACAGCATGGTCGTTATCTGAGCTGGGCTGCCCTTTGCCCATGTGTTCATAACACATACATCATTCAAATCACCTGCCAACTGACGTTATTGTATTTTTTTCCATTGACGTAAATTAACTACACAGCACAGCTTAAGTGTTTAGGAGAGCGGGCGGCCTGCTCGTTAATCTCATCCGTCACACTGTAATAGATTTTCAGATACAGTGGTACCTCGGTTCTCGAACTCAATAGAACTCGAATTTCTTGAAAGTCAAACAAACCAGTTTGACCTAGAATTCGATCTGAATATCATAAGTCGAACCGTGAACGCTATAAATTGTACGCGCCAGGAAATGAGTCATACTATAATACAATTCTTACCTGAATACCTTCTTCACAGACTGGACGATTAACCAAATAAAGCAGCACAACATTGCAGTAACTAAAAATAAATAAACCACTAACTTACGTGTACTATTAGATCATTTATGTAATTTATTTAAACTTTATTTTACCAGATAAATTAACTAAAAACCAGTTCTCACTGCTTCATGTGACATTCAGATTACTCATAGAGAGATAGCAGATTACTCATCGGAACTGCCGGGATACAAACGTCATGCATGTAACTAAACTCTTCAACCAATAAGGGCAAAAATGTGTCGTCACGGAGGCGGTTCCAGTTTGTACATCCGGGTGAGAGGTCGCAATGCGTCTAACCGTAATGCATTGCGTCAGGATCAGAATGCGTTGCTTTAAGCCAGCGCTGTAAGCGAGTCGAACGCACACGACGAACGGACTTGGGAAACAAACTGAAACGGGGACTTAAGCTGCATTCCATTTGCCGCGGGATCCGATTTTCGGATTCCGATATTACGCCACACCCGCTAAAAACTCAGGAAAGCCGAGTCGGATGCATTCCATTTGCCACAGAAGTAGCAATACCATGGACCCATATGAAAAAGCAAGATTTTTTGCTTAGCCGGATTTAAGGTACCTCAGTTTAAATGGCCTTTATCTTCGTTTACTTGCAATTAGCCCGAACTACCTAAAATCCGACAAATAATCCAAGTTCGACGGCATAGTGTGTGCGACCGATTTATTGAGACACAAATGAAAAGTAGCATTTAAACAGGATAAAACTACAACTTTCCCTTCTGTTGATAAAGGGCGTAGCCATCTTGGATTCTGAACTCGGGATCCTCTGTGCTGTCCGAGATGTGGATCTCCGAGAAACGGTAGCGCGCATGTCGTCACTTCCGACTTCAAAACTCGGAATCCGAGTTCCAATAGCAAATGGAACGCAGCATTAATACAGAGGACTAATGACAACAACCAGAAACAGCTGATCACATGGGGATCCCACACGAGATTAACGAGGGGGCGTGGCACACGGAAGGAGCGGACGATCGGGGCCGGACATGGGTAATGTTGGGAACTTGGGATAAGATCTTTACCGTTTCTGAAGCTATTAAAAAATGCTCTTCTTGTTTTATCCTGCTGATTTTGTGTTTAAATGCTATAAAAAAATGTAGGTGTAATTTTGGGGGGCCGGGAAGCTGTTAATTGGTTTTCCATTATTTCTTATGGGAAAAATTCAATCAGAATTCGAACTTTTTAGGATTCGATCCGGACTCCGGAACGGATTAAGTTCGAGAATCGAGGTACCACTGTATTTTGATGCAGTGCCCAGTGGCCACATGTACACGCCTGTGCCATGTGTACTCACACTGGTCCCACACACTGGTACCAGCGGGCAAAAATTGAAAAATTGGCCCATTTTAGACTTAATAAGTCATAATGATTTGTTTTGATACCAGATAAATGCAGAATAATTTCAGGTCTTTAATGGTTTTGGATTTGGTTATTGGTCTTTCACTGACCTCATTTTCACTTTTGTGCAGTTAAATGTGGGGCTTTGTTACAAAGCTCTATTACAGTACCTAGTTTAGTGAGGTTTCTGTTGGCTTGTATGAGAAAATTGAGGATGAAATTAACCGATATTTTTGTCGACCTGCTGAAAAATTGTTGCATTTCATTAGTTAATTTCAGTGCAGTTTTTGAAAGAAATAACATCAAGGCACAGGTTGGCAAAAGAGTAAGAAATATCCTTTATTTTCTTGGAAAAAAATATTTAAATGTGACATTTAAAGTGATAAGTTGAATCTGAAGCGTTTTGGGCCAGTTTTTACGCTGATACCAACTCCAAGCTAGTCTGGCCTGCAACATCATATTGGGATGATGCACTTTTTACACCATCGCAGAGGTACCCCAACACTCTGTCACAAGTTAAAGGGCAACCTACCATGCAAACCCACAGCTACAGCAAGACAGCACAGAACAGCCACCAGAACAATATCCATGCAGCAGAATGAATTCCACCATACCTCAGCAGAGTCTCCCTAGTGAGTGTGTGTAAATCGACCTCTACGCGGGGGTGATGTGCTCTTTTTTTCCATGGCTGTTAAATGAAAGCAGGGGGCATTTTGCTTAAGGTACCAATAAAGGTCTGCTGTGCAGAATATTTCAGGTGAGAATGGAGCTGTAGAGTATAACGGATATCTAACCCTGTGCCGACCTGAACAAAGGCTAGTGTGCAGCTAGGGAGTAACGCAGGAGAAGTCCGAACCAGTCAGCTATACCCAATGTTGGTAGATCTAACTTGTTTAAGTTATTATTCCTTGTCAGTTACCCCGACCAGTTTTAAAGTAGCATTAGTTATGAAGCTGAACTTTAAATGTAGGTGGTTTTGGTGAGTCTTACATTTCCTTGGTTAAAATAGCCTCCGATCTGCATTGGAATTTACCTGTGTTATTATTTACAGGCCTGCCTATGAAACCGTAAGACGTTTCATCCCCGAGCGACTGAAAACAGCCTAAACCACCACAATGGCACAAAAGTGATGAAAAACCTGACATTTAAAAAAATTAGTACCCAACACTCCCCAGTCCCTGATTCGCCATAGTCTGAAGGTCACCTCGCAGAGGTGAGAGCACTGCTCTCGGTTTCCGGGCCATAAACTTTTTCTGTGTTTCTCATTCCTCCCTAAATAATTGAACATGACCATGTTCCTCATACAACAATGGAAGCAGAGATGGGCTTGGGGATGATGGTGCTGGTGCATTGTGGCAATTCTGTGTGAGTGTTTCTTTTCGTTTTCTGTTTACACTGAGATGATGGATTACCCCTGATCCTGAAGCATTCTGACCCTGGCTTGCCGTCGCATTTATTACTATAATGCAACTTTCTGCTGCGCTCAAATCAGCCTGACACACATGCCATCTATTTTATTCATCAGACTGAGCAAAAACAAATGGAGGTTTGGATCTTTTACTTAGGGGCTGAAAAAGACAATTCCATCTTTCTATCATACGCTGTTCAGTGTCCTGTCTGACTTAGAGGGAGACTGGGCTGATTTGTAAGATATTAAATGTAAATGGTATTAAACGTGAAAGCAATTCTCCAGTCAGTTGTGTTTCTCAGTGCTGGTAAAGATCATAACTGGTAAAAAAGCCAAGTAGGTCTAGTACTGAGCGGTCGGTGAGGTTACACAACCTGAAAAAGGGGACTGGGAGAGACGGATCTCTTTAGGGGGATTGATACGGGTTCTAAAACGTCCTCCGAACGGCACAGCCCCATGGCCCACATTTCAGGCCACAGTGGAAAGCGTTTCCACAGTCACACCCACCACAGGCTGCTGCGGCCGGTACGTCAAAGCGCAGAGCCCTCCACTGCTGTGTGCCTAATGCGTCCCGATTCCACTCTCCGTAAGCACTGTTTTAATGGACCCTGATTAACGGGCACGCTGAAGAACAGCGCTCGCCACGACAGGAAGACGCCGCGCTACGTTTCCAAGGCAACAGAGACAGAGAGGTCTGTGGAAAGGCTCACACCGAAGCCCTCTACCAATCACGCACTTCAGCTCTGATTACGGTATGGCTGGGGGTGAGGTATCAAGAGGAACACTCCAGCCGCACGTGGGGTGGCTTGTCCTGAAGAGTGACGCCCTTGAGGGGGGGGGTGAGGCTTCACTCCCGCCTGGAGGCTGCTAAAGGAGCTTATGGATGCCCCTCTCTCGTCTCCAGGCCACACTCATGCCAGAGTCACCTCCACATCTGTGAGCAGACACACCCCTTCATAACTTTACAATTTCAAAAATAGCCCATTATCTCCGGGGAGGTTCTCAGTGGCGCAGCCAAGGTGGGGGCCGAGTATGTTTCCAGCATGCCGTAAGTGGTTTTAAGAGGGCAGCATTCTTGCCTGTAGCTGATAAGCACCCCCCCCTCCCCAGCATGCTTCTGTATGCAGTAATCAAGCTGAGAAGTGCTGCACCTCGACAGGCTTTGCCAGGCCTCTCTGCTACCACGCCCATTTGGACTCTCGTTGGGTGAGCGCTTGGGCGCACTGGTGCCGTATGACGACCAGCACCCCCTGGCACCATGGCAACACCACTGCACCATCCCTGGCCCACCCCCCAACAGCGCACCACCAGGGCTGGAATGATGCTCCCTAACAAAGCCCAACTCTGGTGCCATTCTGACCTGGCTGCCTTCTGATTACAGAATCTCTGGTACAGGACTCCTCATTGGGTGCACTGACCCCAGCTACAAGCTGATTGGTCCCCTGTCATTCAGTGGCTCAAAACATATCATTGGTTAATAGTAAAATTCTAGAATCTCCCCTTGAGCCTCTAGGGTGGCCGTGGCAGTGCCTGAATGGATTATTCAGGTTCCTTTCCTCCGACAGTTGTACCACAAATCCAGTCTGTCGCTCCGTAAAAGATCAAGGGGCTCAATCACCTTTGCCTGGTTAAAGAGAAGGAAAATCTGTTGTTTGTGTGGGGATGACACGCTCCTGCAGGAGCCGTGCTTAGTGACGCTTGCTATGGGACTGTGAAGTAGGGCAGGCCAGAAGGAGGCACCCGCGAATGCGGGAAAGCCTCCGCCCAAGGGACCAGCTCAAGAAGATGCGCATGACACAATTAAAAAAAAACCAAGGCCTGTATTTGGTCAGAAATGAAGGCGGGATGATCACCACTACTAGAGAACTGCGCTCAAAGCAGGGCAATTCCGGAACAATTCACCACACGTGCAACAGGGCGGCACTGTTTCACTATCATTTCAGTAGGCATCAGTGAATATGACGCTAGGTGGGAAAGAGGGTGAGTTCAGCTGGAATAGTAGCACTAGATTCCTTGCTGACAGGGAGCGTTTCAGGAGGGAAGCAGAGAGAAACTGTACGCGAATCCCCAGCACTAAGCTGCAACATGTATTAAACATTTCATTTACACAGTTACACCCCCTGAGGGCTGCTAACACACAGCAGAGGAACCACGCTTTACATCAATCATCAAATTCCCACAATGCTACCATCTTAAAGGCCACCGCTTCCCCAGGGCTGGGGGGGGGGTTACACTAGGATATACATACATCTCTCCTTGCTTAAAGCATTTTTTTTAAACAGAGATGGGCTTACAGAAGTCTCTAGCATTTATTTAAATTAAAAATAGCACAGTAGGGGGCGTAGTAGTGAAGGGTACATCTAGTAATCTAGTGAAAGGAGGCCTCTGTCACGGTCCTGGACTGCATGTGCTGAGCTTAGATCCCAATCAAAACAGCTTCAGGACATATTACTCTGCCCAACTCGATAAATATGCAAAATTGCCTATGATTTAAGGCCCTCTGGATAAATACACAGGCGGAGAAAATAAATGAAAATAAAAGCGTTATCTGTGAAAACACTATGCCGAAATGACTTTAGTGCTGCTCACGCGCTATATTAAAAAGGGGCTCTCACGCACTTTTACATTTATATGCTTTTTAATGAAGCTTATATTCGAATGTAGGAAATTCTGACTGGGAAACTTACGTTTTTTAAAGATAAGTTACTGCAATAATATTTTGTATTCCTGTCATTACTTGCATTATGCTTGCGTCTGTATTCCGGCCCCATGGAACCTGAAATGCTAATAATTTGTATCAAGAAATGCTAAAATAGATGATACAGGCTCTGCCCTTCGCTCAGACTTAATGTGAACGGACTACAGGGGCTTAAATCATAAATATTCAGCCTCTGCTTGCATTTACTGTACAGCACAACCCCGCCCCCCCAAGAATAGCTGATAGGAACCATAAGAGGGTGAGCTGGAGGGGAAACTTGGGAAAGATTTGCTCAGCAGACCTGCACCCCCCCCTCCCAACCACCACCCACAGGTGCAAGATAAAAGGGGGCTGAGTGACATGGCCTAAGGGGGGGGCCAGTGGAGGGTGACGGAATAGGAGCATAGATTTAATCAAAGTTCACCTTTCTATTTCATACGTAGGTGGCAGGGCCCCAGAATCCACCTGCGGTTTCAAGGCCCCGCAGTTTCAAAGCCCAGTAGAGATCTGGCCGGGTGGACATTTGGGGTGTGAGACGGTGGGGGGGGGGGGGGCAGCTTCTTGCAGAACATTTCACTGCACTCTCTCTGGGTGCTCACTCTGCTGCTAAACCTGATTTGTGGGCACCATGTATTTTCCACCCAGAGCATTTAAGATGCTTTGGTGCCCACAAAACACAATCTGCTAAATCTAAAATGCTGTCCTATTATACCATCTGCAACACGCTTCCTGTTAAAAAGCTTCGTTTTTATTGGCCTTAAAGAGCAGAGAATTGAAAATGAACAAGGCAACGCAGACTGAGCCATTTCCACACCAGGGGGACTGATTTTTGACTGGACCTGGAGAGGTACATGCACATTCATGACAGGGTATGTAAACCCACACAGACTCTCACACACACACACACACACAGACCTGTACTCATATCTTTGTAGGGACCGTCCATTCATTTCTATGGGACAATGGGTTCAAAAATGACGACCTTAACCCCTACCTAGCCCTAACTTTAACTATATGTAAGCAAACAAAATATAAAACTTATAGCATTTTTAGTTTTTTGAATGCAGTCACGGATTTTTATGAAATTGAATTTCCTCTTGTGGGGACCCAAAAAAATGTTCCCTAAAACGTCAAAATATCAGACCCACACAAAAACACACATAAAACACACACAAACACATACAGGGCAGTTCAACTAACTGAACCACATCTTTGAGCACCACAGAAACTTCACACATAAAAACACCATGAGTTTTTTCAAACTCTTCTTCCATGGCAAAGAAAGCTCATGTCAAGTTAACATCCACACTCTCGATTTGTACAGCCCAGTCATTCATGCCTGATGTGCAATAAGGTATCGCATCATGACCATTGGTGTTAATGGGCTCTTCCGCATGGAGGGGATCCAGATTTAAGACTCATAGTATAGCACACAGCAGAAGCCGTCCAAAAAAGGCGGGGGCAGTAGTCAGATCCCGCCAGATGGTAATTAGGGGGCTCGCGATGTTATTGTGTTTTCTGTGTTTGTTTTCCCTTCACTGCAGAGAGCTGCCGTAACTGGAGAGTGAGAGTGAGAATCCCGAGAGAGTCACAGCTCCTTCCACTGTGAAGCCCCCGCTCAGGCCCCCACCCACTCGGGCCTCTGCCTGCTAAGGCCCCCACCTGTACGGGCCCCTGCCTGCTAAGGCCCCCACCTGTACGGGCCCCTGCCTGCTAAGGCCCCCATCTGCTCGGGCCCCTGCCTGCTAAGGCCCCCACCTGTATAGGTCCCTGCCTGCTAAGGCCCC
>JAODUD010000026.1:718886-735285 GCA_026784285.1 Stomatorhinus walkeri | reverse complement strand
CCCACCCCCCCCCCCCCCCCCGATTAGGGGGTGCTTTCAAGGCACAGCTCTGGCCCTCACAGAACTGAACGTGTCAGATGCTCCGGCACACGTGGCCGGGTCCCAGTCACTGCCTCTGAAGGTCCCACAGTCAGCATCCGTGCCCGTTAGCACTGTGACAGCCTGCGGTTCGCGTTCACATGCCAGTCAACCCAACTCGCCTTTCCAAGAACACAAACTACTGGCAGGCAGATGAATATTCAGCAGCACCATGCGAAGAATTTTAAGGGCCTCACCAGAGATATGAAGTGCATGCCTGCCTTACATCAGCAAGGCTCTGCATTTGTCAATGAAGGTCCTGGCTGCCAGGTTGCTGACTTAAACCCCCCCTCCCCCCCCCCCGAGGGCCAAGCTAATGTGGCGCATCATTAGGCAAATCGCTAGGGTGACCAGCAACAGAAAGCAGCAGGAGCAGCCCCACAGAGAACCTTTAATGGGGGGCTCTCCGTGTTGTGTAAATACACATTAAGGCATTTAGAAGCTGTTTAGTGCATCTGCATGGCTTCCCTTCCAGAATGTCGCTTCAGGCCATTTAAATCTTATGGTACTTTTCCACTGGCAAAAAGGAACCAACTTATACCCAAGCTGTACAGCGTTGACATACTAGCTACAGCGCGGTTCCAGCTCCCTCCGGTTTGCATTAGGGTCGGCTCAGTAAAAGCATTTGCCCGGTTTGGAGAGTGGACAGTGATATACAATCGGCAAAGCACATATTTGCTGTTCATATGGTGCACATCAGGATTTACTACATGCTAATCGCCATTAGCATTTCTGTGAGAAACGCCATGTCATGTTAGCATCGAATGCTAGCAGAATTAGCATCAGCTTGCTTAAATTTGCATTACGAATCCATTCCGTTCAGCTGTTCTATATAACTTTTTTAAGTAGGAGGTTAGTCATTTTAGGGGTTGCCAACTTTGGTCAGCTGGCTGGTGTGAGATTTTCAATTCTATGTTAGTCTGCACACACATTTACATGCATGTAACAGTTTTATCACCTTGTAAATAGTCTGTAGGATTTGCAATCTGTAGGGCCTGTTATCGGGAATGCATCAATACATTGTGACGTGCAATACTACTAATATGCCCTTTTTTTCTTCAGATAATAAATCAATAAATCTCATACTGTTCACGGTACAGCTCAGGTACGGCTCAGTTCCAGGAGGCGTCGGAAAAGTGCCATCAGCTGCCGGTGAAGCCTCCTCATCCCGAGGACAGCGTTGGCACCTCCCCCACTAAGCCACCCCTGCTGGCCCTCAGACCGTCGAAGGATCTCCCTCCCCCATCCAGTTCCTGCTTTAAAGCAGGGAGGCCGATATGAAAACAAACACAATCAAAATGCCATGGCAACCCTATCTATGCATGAGAATCTGCTGATGTCAGATGCCCTTCCACCCCGACAAATGTGCAACCTTAGTAAAACTCAAGACTCAAGATTTGTGGCTAGCGAGCGTAGCCCAGGCGACCCCCGCTGGCCCTGTCCACTGCGCTGGCCATGAACCCCGATGGTCTCCTTTTAGACGGCCATTCTTCATCGTGACTTATATCCTGAAAGTGGCAGAGAGGTTATTTTTAAGCCCCGTTCTACAGCGGGGTTGAAAAGTAGATCCCCTCAAGCACCAAGGAGAGAACATGTTCCTAATGACAACGTTAACAGAAATAGCATCGGAGACAGGGAAAAAAATGAGAAAGAGAGAGAAGACCGGAGCAGATTCATTTAACAGACAGATTTATTATTACATAAAAATTGGGATGTTTTATGACTCTCACAAAGTAGTTTAGTCTGCAGTTTCAGTGTTGTTAAACAATGATTCTTAAAAAGTCATATCTAGATGTTTGAGCAAGTGTCTATGGTATGGATTTATTCATTCACAGGTTGATGTGAATGTGTCCAGAATTTTTGGCCTGGGTGTTTTTTGACTGAGGCAAGGAGGGGGGGGCACTTCATAGATGCTCCTCTGGGTGTCTTCGGCTGTTAGCAGGTTGGTTAATGAACTGGTTTATCTCACGGCCTCCACTGACCTGAGCCCTGTGTTCACCAGCTCACAGCTGGCAAGGACGGAGCCAAAAAGCACGGGCGGGTGGAGGACGGAGATCAAAGGGAGGGGAAGAGAGGGAAGCCCACCCTCTCGTCGGCAATGTGGTCACAAAATAGCCAGCGAAGCAGGGCATGTCCTTGCGTATCAGAGAGATGCCGCTGCTGAGGTAGAGGGGAGAGGGATCTCCATGTTCCAACCATGAGGGATAGCAGCCCGAAGAAAAGGCACTCCTCTCTCTGGCCATCGGGAAGGCATTTTGGAAAATCACTGCCTGTCTGTTCCTCTCTACTCACGGAGCAGCAGTATCATGCTGAGTGAATGTCAGAGATCGGAATTACACACGGAAACACCTGGACACAGCATCTCGTTTCAGGGGGGGTGCAGAACTCGCAGTGTTAAAGGCGGTCACAGTGTCAAGAACTGGTTTACATAATGAAGATATTCATGCCGAATCACCCATTGATGCGTGGATACTGACACACGTGTGCATGAGAACCATCTTGTCGTTATTTACTCGATAGATGGTCATTTGTCTACACATTACACACCCTTGGAATATTGCCAGGAAACTAATGATTAGAGAATAATATCAGATTATGTTATTTTTCTGTCATTAAACTCTCAAATACAGCCTGAGTGGTCTGTGGAACAACCAGATGTATGCATCACTGGGGATACTGGTTACGGCACATGCAGAAGACCAGTGTTACACATTATTTAAGGCAGAGAGGACTACGGTTGCTGTGAATGAGGGCTAGGGTAAGTAAAGTTGAATATCCCTGTTCCAGACTGGGGCAATACTGCCAGAGACTAAGGACCATGGAGGGATGAAAAGGTCCAGTATGGCACAGTCTTAATCAATGGCTGTTAGAGAGAATGTCTCCAGGTTAGGGGACCAGTTAGTGCAAGACTACTCAATCAGAACTTCTCAGAGCCACTCTTAGCAGGGCTGACGGCACTTTAATTAGAATCACGGAGGCAAGGCAATGACAGGCAAGGAACAGGGAACCGACCGAATAACATGAGCCCATCCTGAAGTCCACAATGCCCAGCAACCTGTAATGATCACTCCCATCGCACCTTGGTCCTGGGGAGGGAGACCTGCTCTCCCGAGGCTGGCCACGATAACAGGGCCCTCTTATCAAAGACTGTATCCTGGCAGAAGGCTGCATTTTATGCTGACGGCAAGCAGGGGGCTCCATTTAGTTCAGACTGCTCTGAAACACACCCGGGGGGTGGATGTGCACAACAGCACCGTTACCCCGCTTGACCAGGACACGCTGGCAGGAAGAGGAGCAGGAACACAGGTCAGGGGAGAGGGCACCGGGGCTCGCGCTCGACGACAGGAAGCCATTTAATAAAAATCGATGAGGCCAGTGGCCAAACTAGGGAGGTTAGTCCAGCAATGGGCTCTCAGCACCTCCACTGCAAACCCAGGAGGGGGCCCAGAGGCCGGGGATGTGGGGATCAAGTGAATCGCACCCACTGACTGAGAGGACTGCCGAGTACTTTACAGTAAATTACCAACTATTCAGTGGGCCATTGCTCTCGGCGGCCGATGACATCAGAAACATCCCCAATAAAATGCACCAGCAGACAGAGCCCTCACAGCGTTTGCTTCAGTTTCGAGGGATACGGTGCGATACAGAACAGCACAAGCAATTCTGCAGTTCCGAAAGGTATTAAGGGCTTGTTCCACCACCAGAGCGAAGGTCTGTGAGTCTTCGGCTAGAGCTGATGTCTGCTGATCTGAGAGATATGGAAAGGAAAGCCTTTTTCCACCCTTATTGCTTTCAGATCGTCACCAGGAACAGCATCCATTGTAGCGCAGTGACTCATCTTAGGGGACTTTGGGGCCAGGAGAAGATGCCCCCCCAGAACAGGTCAGACCTAAACAGTCGGGGATCTCACTCTGAGTGTATATCTGCAGCCGTGCCAGTTCATCCACAGGAAGTCACAGTGTAATTCAAGGACCACGGGAAGCTGACATCTACACACTTCTCAGGGAAATGCTCAAATGCTTTTTGAAGCCATCGCAGGATGCCCACATGAAGACAGTCGAAAACAAAAGGTCTTCTAAAAGACCCTCACTCACCATTGATTGGCTATTCATTATCAGCCCTAATAGTCTGATGCAGTCAGTCATAGTTAGAAGCCCGTCAACTTCTGGCCCGGCAGAATCGGAACTTTCTGGAAAGTTTGCAAAATCTTCCATCCGTGTAATAGCTATTGAGCCATCTATTCCACCTTCATGGAATGTGTTGCAGAATTATGATCATTTACTTTAAAAATGAAAATAACATGCCGCTTATTGCGATTCCTTCAGGAAAATGGCTTCTGGGGAATCCAGAGAGGCACATTTTCAGTTTGTCCTATCAGTCAGCAAAGGTTACTCCAATAACCCATGTGATGGGCCACCAGCAAATGCCCTGTGGAATTTAGTTCAGAGGTCACATGATTAAAAAGCACATATATATTCTGTCTGTGAGCCTCTGGGCTATAAGATGGATGGATATACTGTATATTCTGTGATCGGGGCTAGACTGGTCACCTGGTATAATGGCATTTTCCTGCTGGGCCAATAAATATGGGCCGGCCAGCAACAATTAATTGCTTACTGTGGAGTACCCTGAGTCCAGGGCCAGTCCCAGCCCCGTCTGTGGAAGAGGAAATATTTGAGGAGTAAAAAAAGCAAGAACTATTTCAAACCAGAGATCCTGCTCCGATGGTGAGAGTGGTTTGTTGTTTTCCTGCTTTAGCACTGAATTCAGAGGCTTCAACAAGTCAAAAGATGCAAGTTAGTCAGAGGTTACGTTGAAATAAAATACGAGTATCCTGTTACAAAGAGCACTCAGCAAACCCAACCTTTACCATGTAAGTCCTTTACGCCATCTGATTGGTGTTAAGATGCTACTTAATCCGGCAGGGAGTTCATGTTAGGTGCTTGCTGGTGACTCAGGATTCAAGTAATAAAAAAGATCACGAAAGTCTCATGATTTAAAATCACTGCATCATCTCAGAGATAAAATCTATTGTTTACCATGACATGTACTTAGATCAGCTGCCTAATTAAATAACAGCAGCGGAACGTAATTATGTATCTGTCAACCCAGACAAATGACGTCTAAATGACAACTGAGCCAAGAGCAGTAATGAACTTTCTTCATCAAAATTTCAGTGTTATAAAGGATTTCAGACGGGGTTGAACTTATTTCAACCCAAGTGAGGAATGTTACCCCAGACAGCACAGCAGAAATGGGCAAACGGGCAGCCGTCAAGTTGCAGCTACCAGCTCTGAAGAGTCAGTTACGAGGCCTCAACCTGGACTGAGCATTAATCATCTGACATTAATTATCAGGAGCAAAGAGGAGATCAGGCCCCAGCAAGAGGCACCAACAAACCACTTGCATCACCACACTGTTACAGGAAGGCCAACCAGTCAGGTAATTTAAGGTCCCAGAAAGAAAAGAGGATGTGAGCCATTTCAGCAGACAGGCAGGGGGCAGCATTAAGTGGGTCACCACCAAAAACGGACACACTGGGAGTAAGATCAATAGATCTTATGACAGGCAGGCAAGACAGTAATAGCAGTTCAAGATGGCCTGTCGCCCAAAATTAGAAACTGAAATTGCTGCAATGCGGAGTGAAAGAATCCTTTTAAGGCCAGCGCTGTGGTGTTTTGCAAACCTTCGGAGCTAAAGTGTCTTTAATGAGGCTCTCCTGTTGACAGCCACCCACCCCCCGCATAGCTGGCTAGACAGGCTGGTCGTCTGAAAAGGGCCGATTTGTCTGTTTAAGATGTAATGCCGGTGCTCATGCAGATGCCAGGACCGTGCAGCTGACTAGCAGACTGAAGGAGAATCTTCAAGCCGCCGAGCCCCCCCACATCATGCCCACGTTTTCCCGCGGTAAGACCACTCTGTCCTGTAGGGAATACAGCGTTAACATGACACGTCAGCATCCTCCTCATACAGAATAGCATCCTCTCAACAAAGGTATGCCAGTGAGTTTAATGATGCCAAACATTTGCATAAACCCGATGTTTTTAATGAGCTATTAGTGAATACGGACTTTGTAACAATTAACTATTATCAACCATCCGGTACAGGGAGTTTATTGGACTGCTTATCCATTTTTGTTTCTGAATTACTTTTAGTTAATGAGACCAAACTGTTCAAAGAGAGGAAAGGTTTCATAACAATCACAAGTATGAAATTCAAGGAGGATTACACAGCTATGGCTGGGTCATGTTTACCGGGGCACAAAACATAGCGATGTAATAACAGAGGACCTTGGTTTGTTTACCATTGGCCACAAACCTGCACCAAACCAGTAGCTATGGGAGCCGGATGGAGGCCCTGCAGCAAGTGAACGCAACGGCCGAGGGGCTGAATAGAGGTGCCCCAGCAGAGCCACCGTAAATAAATACATGTAATCCGATAAACTGTCTGGCATTTCCAATCCGCACGCCTAGAAACACAGGAACTGCTCTGTCAACAGAGCTGAAAACCGGGAACGTGACAATAAGACAGATCGAGAGGCACAGACATTTATGGAACCCCGGTAAAGCATTCACAGCAGTTTGATTCTACCACGGAGAGACCCTCCTCTCTTACTTTTCCGCACAGGTAATTAAATGATTTAGCATCAAGCTGGAACAACGGCGCTGACGGAGAGAGTGTCTGTTGCTAAAGTCATCAGGAAATTAATTATAGGGCCCCAGATGACGAATCACGCACAGATTCAATTAACGCCACAAAAAATCTATCTAAACTGATATCAGCCACGTTCATTAAGTCAGAGCCAATGTGAGGAGCGACTACTCACACTGCCCACGCAGGCACACGCCTAACGTCCTGTTTCGCCGCTCAGTCTCTTGTTTTTTGGTGAAAGCCTTCCAGGAAATATGCCAATAGGCTGCCATCCTACTCAGACATATACAGTATGTTTCTGCCACGAAGGGGCAATATGGTTGGAAAGACAGGGGGTGTCCCTATTCCTCTATGATAACCCAGGCTTTGTCAGATGGGACAAATGTCTGGCCACCTGTCTAACCTGGTGATTCTTTATTTTGCACGAGGCGTCATTGGGCCAGCACTGCATTCTGTGATGATGTCATTTCCTATATTCTCCACCCTCCCCAACTCATTCATTATCCTCCTAACGACCTTTTAATTAGTCAAAATTGCCTGCAGTTCTCTGGCGGCATCAGTGAGAGGAAACAAGCAGCTCCACGGGTCATGATCCATAAATCTTCACCCATTGGTGGAGCTGCATCTCTGAACCTCCAGTGCCTCGTACTGTGGGTTGCCGGAGGGAGGGGCCAGCAGGGGGAGCTGTGGAGCAGCCTGCACTCAACAGCAAGCTTAGCTCCTAGTAAAACACCAGGGGTCCGGATTGCCGATACTATGCTTGTAATAAAAAAGTACGATTCAAAATTTTATTTCGTCATGGCAGTGTGTTCTGCCACTAAAATGCAGCCCCCCCTGGCCTTGTGGGCTCCCTCAGAGGAGCGGAAGTTGGTGCCCCCTCTGCCGGTGGACACCTCCCTCCCTGAGAAGACCCGTCAGTAGCAGCGGCGAGGTGCGAGCTGTCCCCCGCCCGGCACGTCTCCCACTACTGAGGCACGGATTTAACATCCTGTCATGGCGCCTCAGAGTAAAAAGAACTAAAATGTCAGCCTGTCTCCGCGGCAACTGAGGCTCCGGGACTGATAGGCCTGCACAGTCCAATGGATATGCGTGTGTGTGTTTTTCCAAATAAGCTCAGCTCAACAACTGGGCAGAACCACGAAGAACAGGTAATCCCAATTAACTTCCGGCACAAACAAACACAAATTAAATCTGTAGACCACAACATTGCTCACATCCGTTATGTTATCGCTCACATTTAAGTGCAGACACACGTTCGCCGGAGCCTTGTGGGACGCGTGTCCCTGTCAGTAGTGTCGCTGTGTAGCTAAGTGTCCCTCAGGGGACTGTCAGGATGTAGCAGGGAAAGTGCAAGAGGTTTGCAAATGAGCATCCTGCTGGAGTTGGAGCTGATGCCCACATCTACATCTTTCCAGGTTTGTTAAACGTCTAATAAAGATCTTTATTGTGGCACCTTTCTGCTGGTGCCCGCTCTCACGCTCTCGCAGCCTCACCACCTCATGCCCTTGCATCAGGGCAACAAATGTACCTTTGAAAGCAACGTCGCTCGCTCTTGAATCATATTCGCCAAAAACTGATTTGAAGGGATTCTGCCAGCCTCGAAATTCATCATCTAAATGCTGGCAAAACATTATACTTGCTTGTAAATCCTGGGATTTCTCCCACTCAGCTGTGTTTGGCTTACAGCGCAGGCTGCCTATCAAACCAGCGACGTTTATGTGGTTTCATTTGGTTGCATAATATGTTATGTAATCTCTATGAAATGGCTACTGTAAAATAGCATACCAACTTGGAACTTCTATTTGGACTTTACCACATTGATTTAAGAGGTGGGGAGATTCTTTTTATCCCATTAACCAAGTGAAACAGTATTTTAATGCTTTACGTGGACTGATTTATTGTGACATTCTTCACGCATCCAGGGGGAAAACCACATTCTATAAACCAGCTTATCCATGGCTAACGTGTTTTTCCACAGCGCGGGAGCGTACAGCCCGAACAGCGTGTGTCTGCAAATCCCTGTGCGTCAAGGAGGAGTAACCAGCGATCTGGAGCTAGGTGACGCTGACCTTCTCGGTAGATATGCAAACTTTAAAATGACAACGCCGCAAATTACACACCTCGGTCTGGTATGTGACACTCACTAGCCATTGAGAAGATTACGTAAAACCATTCTGTAGACCTTCTGAGATGTAGAAGAACAGACGGGATATTCGAAAAATAAAAATGAAATGGAGGCAGTTCCCCTAATCAGAGACCTCATTAGAGACCACCATCATGTAAAATGTTATTGTCAGGGAGAGGTGGATAAACCTTTAATGCTTTATGTATTAAAAACACCCCGCAAGCATGAAAGGGAGGGAAGTAAATGTTTTGACAGGGAAATATAAAATGTCAACATCCTTCTATAATCATCCAGGGTGCTCTGCTATTTGCCAACAGTGCCATAACCTTGGGAGTCGCTGTTTTGGCATAATGATTATCCAAGCAGACAGAGCATCCATCCAATTCAGCATTTCATGGAGGGGATTTTACCACAGTAGTTCCTAGTCGGTCGCTACATTGTTCCACGCCACTCATCTATTAACGCATCATCGTTTCTGACAGTTAATTTATTGTCTGGGACAAATGAAACTCACAGGCAATTGCTGCTAGTCACTAGTCATAATTCCTCAAAATAAGGAAAGTGTATGTGTGACGCGGAATGGGGGGAGCAGCAATCAGCCGCGGGTTGGGATTGGGAATTGCACTGGCTTCAGACAGGAGAACGTTTAGATCATCATCTGGAGGGTAATTTGAAGGATTAATGTCATCCCTGATACATTTTGAGATCCATTTAACTTTTAAAAGATCCTAATTACAAACCCAGGCATGTTTATCGTGAATCGCTGGGGCTGTAGCCAGTATCT
Source organism: Stomatorhinus walkeri (assembly GCA_026784285.1). Lineage (NCBI taxonomy): Eukaryota > Metazoa > Chordata > Actinopteri > Osteoglossiformes > Mormyridae > Stomatorhinus > Stomatorhinus walkeri. Next base: position 725,647 of record JAODUD010000026.1, on the reverse strand, counting down.
CAGTACCTCAGTATCTCAGCACCTCAGCATCTCAGTACCTCAGTATCTCAGTACCTCAGTATCTCAGTACCTCAGTATCTCAGTATCTCAGTATCTCAGTACCACAGTACCTCAGTATCTCAGTACCACAGTATCTCAGTACCTCAGTATCTCAGTACCTCAGCATCTCCTCCAAAGGAGACATCAACCAAAGGAGCTGATGGTTCCAGAACCAGAGGACCAGAGTTTGATTCTACACAGAGGGCTGACTTAAAAATCTGTCAGTAATACAATAATCTGTGCGAATAGAGAATACAAGATACATCACTATTGCATTATTGATGAAGAAATCTTACTTTCATCTAAACACCTTAAAAAAAAGAGTGAGACAATTAAAAAATGAATATCTGCTGTACCATTGAATAATAATCTTTCCTTCACCCATGAATGGAGAGGAACCCTCGGACCTCACTGCAAATCCATCACCTGCTCCCAAAAGGATTCAGAGATTTTGTTCCAATATTCCAAAGCAAGGGCCAAATAGGAGTACACCATTTATTCCTGTGAAGGTATGACAGCTACGGGGGAGCAAAACCGGAAGCGGGGGCCACTTTCTGGCAGATATCCAGAGAAACGGAAGAGGAAACGGCAGGGACGGCTGAGCGCCTGGCCACTGGCATCCTGCTGGGTGTAGCTAAAGAAGCAACTGCCCACTAATGACCACTTTCGCTCAAATTACATATAATGTTGGGGGAGGAGGGGGGTGAAAATTCCTGCCCATATCACTGTCTGCCAACTCTTAAGAAAGGAGGGAGCGTAATATTAGCGCCCTGCATTATGCGCTCATTAGCGCTTTTGGCATTTGGGGTCCTCAGAATCTTCCCACATGCCACATCGCATCACGTTAATAAGATGTATCAAACCAAAACGCTGCCCGTAAACTTTAAAAAAAAATCATTTTATTTTTCTGCTGCTATTGCTGGATAGAGGCTTCTGAGCCCTGCACTTAGCTTTGGTTCGAGTGGGATCAGCAGACACCACATTTGCCAGTCCGGCCGTGGTGAGCACCTGACGGTACAGACCCGGGAAGGCGGGCACGGGACCGGGACCGGCGATCGAGCCTGTATGCCACTCTGATAGCTTTCTGGGGGGGTGGGCAGGGTGCGAGTGGCCGGAGGGGGTGTCAGATGTACATGCAAAAATGAATAACAGTGTTCCAGACCCACCTCCGTCATGGCACAAAATTACCCTTTATCTGCAAATATATAACTTTTAAATATATAATATTACCCCCCACATAAGAAAGAGATGCTATAGCTGTAAGGGATTTTACAAAGTGCATGGAAGTGTTTTCATCACTATATATAATGCAGTAACATGCTTTCTGGTGATGGTTAATTAGTAACGAGATGTACGTGTTTGTGGGATGGAGGGGGGGCAGAAATCAGAGGCTGCTCAGCCTCCCACCCCTGAAAGGGGACCTTTTCCATACATACTGAACATGCAGAGAGGCAACTTTAAAAATCTGTGACTAACCAAAAAGCTAAAACTGCCAAAAATGTTTGGTTAAGGTTAGGGCTGGGTAGAGCTTAAGGCTGTCATATTAGCAATAGGGGTTTTCACATAGAAATCAACAGGCAGTTCCTACAAGGGCATGAATATAAAGGTGTGTGTGTGTGTCTGTGTGTGTGTGTTTGCCCCATTCGCATGGCTGCAGACTTTCGCCCGGCCAACCAGATGATGATTCACACAGACACACCTCCGCACTGGAGCTCATGCAAGGGCTACGCGGGGGCTGGGACTGGTGGTGGTGGTGGTGGTGGGGGGGGGGGTGACAGGGGAAGCAGCACAATCAACATAAAAGGCTGCTTTTAATACCAGGGACAGCGTTCCTGACGGCAGCCGGGAACCACATGTGCTCAGCATACTCACACAGGCAGAGCTTCATCCTCCTGCCTGCATCACGGGTCACGTGACGTGTCCCAACATTCCAACCTCTTCCCATTCAGACCCCCCAGCCACAAAGAAACAGAAGCTGAACTTTTATGCGGACCGCTGTAAGAAAGGACCATAGACTCCGGCGGTCGTGGCATTCTGACAAAGCAAAAGCGGGATTCATATGAATGAGACAGTGGGTAAGTTAAAAAACCAGTAAACCCTACATCCACTGAAGATGGAAGAATTCACTATGGTTAAAAAAAAAAAAAACACATATACAGGACTAACCCATATATGCAACAAAATACCTGTTTCTGCTGCTTTTTAGTGAAGCACATTTGAAAAGCCATCAAAGTGGCGGGTAGTCTCAAGGCCCACGCCATCGGCACCGTCTCAAGTTACGTTGCGAGCGCGGTAATGCTCTCCTTGCAGGCTGGCGTGGCATCGATCTCGCCCATTGCTGGCCTTTTAAAAGCCGGGTAAGCTCACTCCCACCTGCCCTTCGCTTTTATGAACTCTCATTTCCACTCCAGACCCGTAACTCTCCCCACCCGTAACCCCCCCCCCCCCCCCCCCCCCCTCTGGAGAGTCTCCGTACTGCGGGGCTCAGCAACCGTGTGAAGGATTTATTATCAAAGAACAGGAGGAGGGTCTCCAATGACCCCTAGCCCCTATTCCTGCCATAACTGGACTTCATTAGCAAAATAAATGACCTCCAATGACCATTACAGCGTAAGCAAGAATGCGAATAATGATAGAAGACCTACGACAGGGCCACCAACATTTCTGCCTTCTAAGCAATTCTGTGGACCTGCTGGCTAAAAGTAGCCAAGGAATTAAGCCGCAGGTCAAACGCACAGCTCAAAACACATCTGACAGATGGACGCCCCATTCACCGTTGCAGGTGTCCAGCCCGCTATGAAATGCCACAGCTCTCAAGAACATGAGGAAAACACGGTCCTGACTTTAAACGAGCCAATAATGAGTCATTAAGGAACATATTTCATCAAAAGTATGTCTGTGATGTTTTTGCATTGCTACTCATTTGAATGGTCTGTTTTAGATTGGCTAACACTCCTGCTGGTAATACTGCGGCATTTAACTGACTCTGATATCCAGTTAAAATCCTCCAGCAGCAGAGAGAGACTTTGTTTGCACCAGGATACCATCAACACCCGGATACACAGAAGCCTGTCCTCCGTGGGCCGGAGCGGGGCACGGATGAGTCAGTGCCGTCTGCTCTCACCCAGGAAGGGGGCTGAAGGCGCAGCTGATACCCCAGGTACTGAGACAATTACTCACAGCCCTGTCGTGCACTGACTGAGATTGATGACAATTTAGCTGCAGATGAAGGTGTCCCACTGGAGAGAAGATTGAGATAGGAGGCCTGGTTAACTCTCTCCATCCTGTCTGAATCTTATCCACAAAGTCACTGATGCTAATGCAGCTCTGGCCCGTCGAACAGCACAAGGCTGGAGGCTGGTGGGCGGTCTTGTACGCTAACTGCTAACATGCTAACCCCTCACACTCCAGTGCACGCACAGACACCAAAACACATGAGGTTCTCGTTCATCCCTGGCCCACCAGAGGCTAATTCCTCTTTTTGACAGCCCACACTTCACAGATAATAATGACCATCATGACAGATCCAATCTCCCAGCTTCAGTGCCATCTTTGTTCCTAATGAGCACTCAAACTGTCCCCAAGTCATCTGTCCCAGCCTGAGACATCCTCTCCTTCAGTATAAAGAGTTAATCCATCTATATTCATACCTTAATTATTCATACCCCCCTCCCCAGTCCCCTAGTCCTGTCACAGTGCCCACATGCTTAGTTAATGGACTCCCCCAGCTCCTCCTCCAGTTAGATCTGTGAGATCCATATGTCAGGCCGCAAATGAGCAGGCTGAGGTCACCTCACAGGCAAGGAAGTACAGTGAGGCAATAGGCCACACCCCTAGCGATAGGCAACACCCCCAGACAGTCACATGGGTTGTGAAAGGTCCACTACAGTGGACCACATCCTACTGGGATTCCCGATTCCTCATAGGACAATTCTGAAGGAATTACTGTGTGAATGAAAGCCATTTAACATCTCCTTGAAGTTCGGGGTGCACAAATATGAGTTCTTATTGGGTGCCGCATGACAGGTGGTTTAGTGGTGATGCAGGGATCGTGTGCGGTCAGGTTTTCTGCAAACCTGCCATTTCTTGTGATGGTACAATCTATCCTGCACCTAGAGTTGGTAACACTGTCCATTTTCAATACAAGTAATGCATTGTCTCAGTTTTTGTCTCAGAATGCGTTGCGAAAGAGCGGAGGGGAGTGACAGGTCAGGAAGCTGGTAGCTCTTAGCGGGGTGGCGGGTGTACGACTGGGACATGGCCTTGGTGACCCAAACATATGTTACAGGACTCCATCTTTCTGTGGAAAGGGTTCGCCGGCCGAGGGGCCTGACGGATAAACGCGTTTGGCCGCAAGTCGCGAGCAGATGCACCCGGGCACGTTCATCACACTGTTCGTGACACTCCGCGGGTTCAGAAGAACAGAAGCACTTCAAAGAGACGGCAATCACCCAGCGCCTCCCGGGGGTTTGGAAAGAAAAGACTGGAAATCATTCCGCTGCATCGTGCTCTTGGTTCTTTTTTTGGGGTGGGGTGGGGGGTATAATACAGCATTAATAGGCAACTTCAAAGGAATGGAGTGTTCCTAATGAGAGCAGAACAAGATGATTACAGCATCTTTTATGAGATTAGGAGAGTCGTAGGAGGTACAGCACTTACAGTCAGACAGCCGTTACGCACGGACTCCTTAGAGCGGCCCCGGGTTCGACCCGGCTGGCAGGTTTCAGAGGAGGCAAGGTCAAACGTGCCTGTTGAGAGGTCCACAGGAAGCACAGTTGTGCCCCAGGACATGGAGGTGGTGGGGGGGGGCCGATCTTTCCAGCACGTGTCTGAGTAAAGTTCACCTTCATTAACGTCGCTGGATAAACCCTTCACGATTAGGCGCCCCCCCCTCTCTCTGGGGGATCTCACCTACCAGGGCTTTCAGACTGAGGGCTTGGTGGGAGGGGTCTGCCGTAGCTGAGCGACCCGAGGTGGCGAATTTACCTCGACGGTAAATGGAAGCAATAAAGCGGAGAGTCCGGGCAAGGGCCCTGCAACGCGGCCCTGCAACGCAGCCCTGCTGTCTTCGCAGACAATATTGGCCCTGCAGCCAAGTTTAAAAGCTTTTATTGGTGTATTTATCATAACTGGGGAGAGTTGATCAGTACACATATGGACAGAGCTGCCTTTTTTTTTCCCCTTGATGCGCAGAACAAAGTGTTGGTAAGACGGTACCTCCTACACAGCACCGTCACCACGGCAGGGAGGGGGAGGGTGAGGGAGGGAGAGACTCACGCCGGCTGGCTCCCATGTCTAAAGGAGTGACAGCAGCACGGTCCGAGTGGGGGGGGGGGGGGGTGAGGAGGCCACACACCTGTTATCCTCATGAAGTGTCTGTTCAAAGCCGGTGAATTGCAGCATTAGCATATTTCAATAGCGAGTAACCCATCCCACCCCAGACACCAAGCCACACCCCCTCAAACGGTGTAAATACCCTTTTGAAGTGTGAGGCTTTGAAATTCTGGGCACGAGCGGCGCGTGTGCTGGGGGGGTTCTCTGGACAACCTGATTGTTTTGTTGGTGCGCTGATGATTCCAGGGCTTGGTGCAGCCTATGGGGCTCGCTGGTCTTTCTTCCTGATAAATAACACACCCCCTCCACAAATCTGCCCCGAGTCTCCTGTAATTGGATAAAATACCTCACGCTGTAACTTTGGCTTTCTGCCAGAGGACCAGGGAGCGAGGACTCGCCCACATCTCTCACACATCACGTGGTCTGAGCCCTGGTGCCACAGCAGCCTGGATCATTCACGAGAACTCTGATTGGTTACCCTGGCGGCGAACGGCTCACACCCAATGAAACGTTCTGGGGTTTGGCCCCGAGCTGCCCTGGCCTGGAGAACAGAACATCCCGATATGCAGAGCCGTGGCTCCCTGGCAGGGAGGGGGGGTAGCTTATCCACCACTTAACATTCATTGAACGTCACAGTTGAGGTCCGAAGGGACCGAAGGTGATCGCGGCAACCGTAGCCATCACCCGGTGACACTCTCAGGGAATCGGCATGCCACACGACAGCGGGACTTCTGAGGAGGCACCACTTATCTCTGGAGAGATAAACTAAAGCTCCACGAAGGCCCAGGCTTGAACGCTGTGGAGATGTCCTACAGATCTACCTGCATCTAAGGGCAGGAGCGAACCTGACAGGTTCAGCAGGGAAGATCTCATTCCAGACAGGAAGTCTCCCTCACGGGCTGAGATGCTGTCAAACCCCTCTTGAGGACACATCCCCCCCACCTCATGGTTTGCCATGCTGTGTGTCTTCATTAGAGGACAAACACAGTGGAAGATCATTAACGGGGGATAATTACCTACTGAATTTTGCATTTTTTGACCAAACAAATCGATGTGGCCCTCGTCCACATTTTGTGCTTTGCTGCTTCTTGCTACTGTAGATGAAAGATTATAAACAATGTGCTGCAGATAGAGAAGGCAGGGTGACAGAGCTCCCGCCCCACCAGGCCACCCATTCCCCCAGGGCCAGGTTACTGCTGGTTCGCATGGGAGTTATCTATAGATTACCAACCCACAGGGGCCCAGAATGACATTAACAGAGTGATTGGACTTGGGCAGTTGGAGATCCACAAAGATGTTTAAGAGCTGTGTGGGAACAGGGACCATGTCTATCCCGCCACACATCTCTGTTCTCTGTGTGTGTGGGGGGGGGGGGGGGGTTGAATATA
>JAODUD010000026.1:650538-669043 GCA_026784285.1 Stomatorhinus walkeri | reverse complement strand
ACACAGTATGACTGATTTTAAAAAAACACGCCTATAAGCTGATCCTGGTTACCGCGGCGACCACCCGGTCACAGTGGGCGCTTGTCCGCACTCGCCTGCATGCTCCGCTTTCGGTAACTAAATAGCAGTGCGACCACAGAGCCACCGGCATGTCACAGCATCAGACAGGGGGTACAAGCATTTGGAATGGAACCGAAACAAAGTGTGGCGCAGAGACAAAGCAGGAGGCGAGGCCATCGTCAAAAAAAACAAAAAATATCTGAAAAGCAAAATCCATATTTCATAAGCGCTGACTCCGAAACGGCAGGAGTCTAAGTGGAAACCTGAAGCCGCTGCCAGAAAAGCTGAGCACTTCCTACAAGCCCCGCTAAGCCTGGGGACCTGCACCCTGCCCCTATCTGGCCTGGCCGACACGGAGCGCATTCTGCCCCAAGAGGCAGCCCAGCGCACCCCACGTCGCCAGTGCACAACCCCAGGGTCGGAGAGGGGGTCTAACAGGTCAGCGCCAAATGGCGCCATAAAGATCCAAACCGCCGGCAGGGATTCCCAGGTCAGCGAGGGGGTCTGCCATACTTGCTAAAAGGCCCCACGTCTCACCTGAGAGCCGCTGCCAGGCCCAGGGGTGAACGAAGCATGACGGAATCACGATAATAAGCATGTGAGCGACAGTCGGCAAACATCCTAATCTTATACCGATGTTTACACTGAGGAAGAAGGAGGGAGGGGGATGACAGAAATAATCACAGTTCAAAAGCAGAGGAGGGCGGCTGCGCATCAAATGACACATGGAACTATTAACGAGAACTACCTGGGGATTTTCTGGGCAAACGCGCACACTTTAATCACGCCAACTGCACCGTTTTCTGAAAATATTTCACTGCGGGGCAAACAAAGCCAAGACAACAGCTGAGGAAGGGAACCCCGAGCATCGATTGGTTGGGAACGTCACTAAAATTAAATTGTAGGCTTTTTCTTTAGAGAACTAACACTGTGGCTCCATTCCAGTCACTAAATGGATGCCTCTTAGTTAAGCAAGGCTTTCAGAAAATAAAAACAAGTACTAACACTGAAATTAAACTATGATATGGGGGGGGTAGAGCAATCCACAACAGCCTGGTGTTAAACTGCTCGTGTTTATGGAAGAAACGGCAGAACAAGACCCCCCGCCGGCATTCCTACTCAAATACGAGATGAGAGCATTGAATTCTGGGACATTTACAGGTTTGTGGCGAGTCCCGTGTGCGAACCGGCTCAGCAGAGCACTCAACCAGCCCAGAACTCCACCCGAGGTGATAAACAGGCACGTCAGGGCCCCCCCGCCTGCACCAAACCAGCTACCAAGACCCTGGGAGGTCAGCCAGCATACGACCAACTGGGGGGGGGGCCCAAAATAGCAGCCCTGGCACAACGGTGTAATTAGCGAGTGGCGCAGCACCAGCAGCATGTAATTTCAGGCCTTTTGGAGGAGAAAAAACAAGGAATACTAAGACTGGAAGCAGAGCAGAGACAGGCTCTTTGAAGGCACCACTGAGCGGCGTGGAAGGAAAAGGAAACTGCTTTTGAATGGGGTGCGTGGAGAAGCTACCTCTCTGTGGGGGTGTGTGGACACCTGGGATATCCACGTTAAATGCCCCCCCAGGCAACGCTACTGATTGGTGCTGAGGCTGAGCCTCTTGTGGCGTGCAGGAGAGCAGGAGCCGCTGCGTGTGTTGCAAGCTCTCGGTCCATACTGATCCCGCCCCTCAACCCATGTTACTTCAGAAAAACACCTTAAAGGACCCATACAAGCCAAACAGGAAAGAGCACATCAAGCTCTGAATGATGATATCCTGGGGGGGAAGGGTTGGTTTAGAAGATGAGGCACAATATGGGCCAAAATGATAAGCACCGCTGCCTACTGTCACCCGCAGAACAGCCTAAACGTCACCAGATGCCACTGCGATTAAAGCAACTGGCATGACTGTCATCTTGGAGCTTGTCGGACACTCCTGATTCATGATTTGGTGGTGAGGAAGAGAACCCTCAAAGGGGAGCGTGTGGAGAGGAGGGGGACAAATAGGACGTCCGAGAGGCACGGGAGAGCTGCTCGAAATATTATGGAAAAAGTATTATGATAGAAGATAGAAGGGGCAATGACCAAGAATGTGCCGTCTGGGCATCTGCCGTGAAAATAAATGACAGATGAGATGCTGGGTGGAAGAATTCTGGAGCGAAATGGCTTGGGTACAATTTAGCTGCACCTGTTTTTCTGTTAAAGCAGAGACGACGAGGGAGGGAGGGAGAGAGAGAGGAGGAGGAGAAAGAGAGAGAGGAGGAGAGAGAAACACCAGGACAGAAGAGGAGCTGCTGAGAAGGTAGAAAAACCAGTCTGGATGTAGAAGACGCCCTCCATCGTTCTTGCCATCCGTGCTTAAGGCCACTGGCACCCCAACTCAGGACAAATGCTGCTCTTGTCTTTCTGTGTTTATCACTGCCCATATTTCCTGTGTGCTCGGGGGGTCCGGGGGGCCGGGGGAATGGGAGTTTACACAGGAATACACACAGTCAGCTGTCCCTGCATCCGGCAGCGGGCTGGTATCTCACTGAGCACGCTCACCGCTGGGGCCATGTACACACAGCTGGGTTCTGGGGAGCTGCCCGCCCTCATGCTGCAGACCCACCTCTAGAGCTGCGGCCGGCCAATCGCAACATAAGCACTGACCTCAGCCATCAAAAGACCCACCCCTAGAGCTGCGGCCGGCCAATCGCAACATAAGCACTGACCTCAGCCATCAAAAGCATGTGGATTTGTGAGGCCTATACGGCGGTAAATACCTCCCTCAGGTACAACCCAACACAACACCGGCGCACAGACAAAGGTCCTTTCAGCTCAGTGAGTAGCATCCTGCTGGGAACCGTAAGACAGTCGGAAAGATAGAGAAGACAAGGCCAACGTACCAACAAGGAGAGAGGCCGTCTTCCGCTCACAAGGAGACCTCGCTGTGCAGCACAGTGGACAGCCCAGAGCGACCTTGACGGGATGCTATTATCAACACTGGTCACGTCCGCTGTGCCTAGCGATTAAATCTGTGGTTGCACCTTTGCAGTACGGCGAGGCACAGCAGAGGGGAGAACACAGAATAGCTTACGTAGGAAAACAGAGTACAACCGTGAAAAAGTAGGGGTAAGGGACTTAGGAGAGGGCTCACATCAGGAGTATTAACATAGCAAGAGGCGGTCACACCATAATTCAAGGGCTCAGGGCTGAGATGGGAAGGCGTTCATTTTTAGAGGGAGATCCTGTTCATTCAAAGCTGAGACCAGTGAATTACAGTAAACAGCCGGTCCGAAGACAGCTGGGTCAGCCTGGCGCACGTCTCGAAATCCGCTTACCCTTGCAGACACACACGAAGCAGGCTGGTGTGTCATTAAGTTTTACTATCCCTGCCTCATTCCAGCCTTCCTCGATGAGACACAGAGATTACACACTTCCCACCAGCAGCTGCTCGCAGGCCCCATCAGCCACGCATCATCCGGCTGACTTCCTCCGCAGCCCACTGATTCACAGGCGCAGAGTCCTTCTGGACCACTGGAGGCCAGGACAAGTGTTCCTGCTTTGACCTGAATCGCCCCAAGTCTGTGTGTGTGTGGGCATAAATATATTACATTGTGGGGACCAAATGTCCTCTACAATGCGATAAAAACCTGTTATGTTGACCTTGTGGGAACATTTCGTCCGCTCCCCACAACAGGGGAATCAATTTTGTAAAAATCTGTGACAGCAATCTAAAAAATAAAAATTCCAATAGACTTGCATTTTGTTTTGTTACTTATGGTTAAGATCATCATTGTTAGGATAAGGGTTTTCCCCATAGGAATCAATGGAGAGTCCCCACAAAATATGAATACAAATGTATTTGTGTTTGTTTCGGGGTTACAGGAGGTTGGAAACTGTGGCTATAGTTAGACAGACCATTAGTTAGACAAATCTACATTCAGCTTAACAGGATAACTGGTTAACCCATGGGGTTGTGTTATACAACAATATGGCAGGACAGTAAAGAACACAGCAGGCTAATCACATGCTGAAATGAAGACTATCCCTTCAGGGAGCTCCCCTTATACAGAGAGGGCATTTTTGGACTCAGCAGTACAGCACTGCCCTGTTGCCCTGGGATGACAAGCTATGGGCCTCTTTTCCTGCAGTCTGAGCACGGGGAGGCAAAAAAATGCTTTAAAAAAAAAAAAACAGGAAGTGCTTGCTGCCACGTCCTCTTGTCACGGCACCATGGAGGAAACACTGGCTGCAGGATTGAGAGCGCTCCAGGAAAATGCACAGCTCTGCGAGAGTAACTGAACAAACCCTGGCTCACCACTGGCTATAATTACCTGGGTCAGTTGGTGTCTGCAGAATTGCCATCACAGCCGGAACCCCCCCCCTTGGATTTCTGCAGATTTATGCAGTCAGATAGCCCCCCAGATGCCTAATATAACTAGCCACACCAACCTGAAGAACTTCAACAATCTACTGAAAACTGTCCTACTCACATGAATGATGAGGTAAGTCCAAGGACACCCTGTGGGAGTGAGTAATTCTCCAGACTCCCAAAGAAATATGGATTATACTCTCACCACCTACCCCCCACCCCATGCCAGAGAACTTCAAAAAGGCCCTGAATTTCAGACAAACCCTGCACATCTAAGCCACTCCCCCAGGAGCCGGGTCAATGCAAATCCTCATGGGACTCCCAGTAAACTCCAATTAAAAAGCATTTCTACGAGTACAAAAGATGCTTTTGAGATCAGAACTTCTGATCCGTGAGCTTCACACTAAATCGCCTTTGAATCTCCTGCCATCAACAAACAAGATGCCATACTTTAACAGTTATACTCAAAATACATATTCTATTCACTAACAATATGACAACACAAAGGCTGTCAGTGAGCCAGACCTGGGTGAGAGGCTGGCAGATGGATGGACTAAATGCAGAGATGCTGGAGGAGTCCATCTCTCTGCAGCAGTCTGAAAACCCCATTTCTTTTTTTTTTTTTAAGTGGTCCTTGATCTACTTTGTTTTCTGTTTCCAGGCCCATTTAATGACCAAGGGCTTCCAAATCAGCAGGCGCACAGAAATGGGAGAGACATGAACTGATAAGGCAGGCCCTTCACTCCACAGTGTGCTGTAATCAGAGTACAACTCGCCTGCCAGTTATCGCTCACCGCTAGTTCACTCATAATAAGGCTTTGTTTTGTGGCTGCGGCAGTCCTCCGTTCAGCGCCAACCACCCCCCCCACACACCACTCCACATTGCATTTATCGTCAGGGAGACAGAAAATGAGCCAAGCTTTTGTCATATACCTTTACAAGACCTGATGGCAAGGGGGGTGAGTGTCAACCTGAAGACCCCAGGGCTGAATAGGTACATGGGGGGGGTGGCGGAGAAGACACAAAGACCACCCTGTCTACCAAATCTGAAGTGGACTGCATTTTACACATTCCCTACTTGCACCATCAGCATCACTGCAGAACATTTTCTCCATCCTCGTAGCCATACTTTAAACCCCTAAACAGGAATCTTTGGGAGGTGAATACCAGCATTTTTGGACCATGTGATTATTAGCCCTGCCTTTGTCTCTCCACAATGCTCCTGCAAGTCATTCTGAACATCTGGTAGGACACCACATCTGCCTTCTCAGCAATCTATACCGGCTCCCCAGTGGAGAGGTGCAACGTAAGCCCATCTTCCGACACAGCGAGGGAGCCCCCGGACCGCGAGAAAAGAGGACTCGCAGAACACCGGGGGACACGCTGGCCCCCATGGGAAACCGAACAATGCGGATGATAATTAATGCGTGGTTCAGGATGAGCCCGTCGCTGTGGCGCTGCTCGGACACGCCGACTGCTCTTCGAGCATGCAGACAGTGGGGCCCCAAAAAGGAAGATGGCTGTAATTACTCCCGAACAGCGCTGTTAATTAAAGCAGGGGGGTCTCAGCAATTAGAATTTCATTAATGGCACGTCTTTTAAAAAGGGGGTTGTTTATTCGCCTCTCCTGGCACAGCAAACCTAAATAATAAAGGCGTAAAACTAAGCGTTAGCTGTTTCCTTGAGTTCTTACCACCAATGTCGACGTTGGTAAATCTCCAGAACATACAAACCAAGGTACTATTACTCACACTTACAAATGTTAAGACAAAGAACAGCATATCCTGAGATTACTGGACCACAGCTCGTTTTTACTAAACCAGTCTTTTCAACTGTTAATCCTAGAGGAATTATGTCACTTGAGGGCCTTATCGGGATAACCAGTGCTGAATGAGGTGAAGGAAGGTTAGACTGCCACACAAACGGCATACAAAACAAACATTTATCTCCATAATCCTATCCATCAATAATGGGCTCCTCCGTATGGCTGCATTAGCCATCCTTGGCGTCAGCATAGGTGTGGGCCAGGCGCTGACACCTTCCAAGGGTGGGGATGGCCGAATCTTCTTGTAAACACAGGCTCAAAGCTCCTGCATCACTCAAAACCCTCCGTAACGCCTGGCCCTGAGCATGGCCACTCCCTGACCAGGATCTGCCGACATTCAAGGTAGGGAGGGAGGGAGACAGGGACACCAAACCTGTCTCGGTGGATTGTTTAAGCTCAGCTTTCCTAGGCTTTATGGTATACATTTCAAAAGTACAAACCGTCACACTGAATCACAGGATCACGGTTGATGAAGTCTCAGAATTACACCTATTGGTCCTTGCTTAAAGTGCTCACAGAAATTCTTGAGACGCTTGCTTAATTCAGTAAAAACACTGCGAATTTCTTGCTTTTATAACAAAAATCATTACTTTATTCATCTGCTTATAAAAATATATCACATTTGAAACAACCATTAGTTTTTAGTAAATCGTTAATTTCATGTAGTAATAAATTGAAACTCAAATTATAGCTGTAAAAGCTGTTTGAGCAAAAAAAAAAAAAAAATCATTGACAAGCAGTGTCATCAGATGGTTTTTAATAAGTGACACCTTTGCAATAACATACAACACCAAATATTTGTGGTTAGTCAGTCAAAAATTGACATTTAATAAAAAAAGACTTTTGTTATGAAACCAATGAATGTGTAACATTTTTACTGAATTAAATGTGCCAAGAGTTTCTGTGAGCACTGTACATTCATGAAAATCCACTTAATATTTCACCTCCCCCCATCCTGCTAGACACAGACACATTAACGAAGATTTTTTTAAAAACCAAATCTGGTAGATAGATATTAAATATCTTAGTGGTAGTGTTAGTGATAGTGTTTCCTCTGGCAGGAATTACAGCTGCAAATCCTTCTAAAACGTGCACCCGGCTCTGCACACAGCTGTGCTTTCATTCTTACTGGGTCTCTTCCATCTCACTCCCAGTAGAATTGGACTTGAGATTCTGACCGGGTCATTGATTTTCTTCTTGTTAAGCTCTCGCCGACCTTGCAGTCATGGTCATTATCCTGCCGGACAGTCTACACTCTCCCTCACAGACCATGACACGTCTTACCAGAAGGCCTACCCATAATGCTCCGCGTTTCCTCACGCGATCGCAACAAACATGTCCCTGACTGATTGGACTGCCCGATATCCCTCTAGCAATACCCCCCAGAACACAGTTTCTCTGGCCTGTGTTGATATACAATGTCACTGACCTGTTTTAATACTTCCTGTCATAATGATTTAACATTTACCATAAAAACACATTCTGACAGGATTTCAGAATCCGATGCCTGCATTATCGTTGTGCATAGAGAATTCAGACATGCTGTATGTCTGACAGTCTGGGACCCTGAAATGTATATATGTGAACACTTATGGGGTAACATCTTCAGTCAAATTTCCCTGCCGGCACATGAAGGACAGATGTGCGCATCTGCTGTTTGGTGTTGGACGTGCTTACACGTTTCCAAGATTTGCAAAAACTGGGTGAAACTACCAGACTGGATTTTTACATTTTTTCCATAGACTAAGGTAAAACCAAATAAACGTCTCCTGCATTCCACAGTAGCACATAAGTCATGTGTTGGGGCAAACACTGGCCCTCTACCTCATGAAAGTAGCCTCTTTTCAGAGGGCCTCCAACAAGCTAATTAAGAAGCTTGAGGAACCGAAGGTTAAAGCCGTAATAATGCTTGCACTGCAATTACAGCTCACAAGCAAGGGTACAGAGGAATGAATATCAGATGATGTAGCCCAGCAGGCACCTGTGAACAATGATTATGAGCCACACATCATGGGGGCACAGGGCTCAAGTGGCTTCAGAGCATTCTGGGAAATTAACTTATTAGCACACGGAAATAGCCCGCGAATCAGACCACCCACGTCAGCGAGTCTTTGGACGAGTGACACACTGTGCCAACTTTGCATTCAGACACGTGTCTCTTTGAAAAGGAAGTGGCCGCGAAAGGAGAGAGGGTGCGCTGACCATTACCTGTGGCGTCATGACCAAAAAAAGAAGAAAAAAAACAGCCATCTATTGATCTTCCAGTGCAGAGGCAAAGGGTCTACGCTTCTCCCTGAAGCTTGTTAGAAGGCAACACCAATCTTATACAGGTATACTGTAATTTCTTCTTTATCAAGCACTGTCATTACCAGGCTGACTGCTAACAGGCCTGTTATTAGCCTGAAGCTTTCTGTGTCTGATAGGTACAGCACAGCTCTGAGATGTGGGTAAGGAGAAGGGCAATAGAGGACAAAGTAATCCCACATACATACCCTTGTGAGTCATGTGTACTTACAGCTCTGCCTCTCACTCTGGGCTCTTCTGCGTCTTCAGCCCGCGCTGTCTGTCTGGCTTAAAAAGGTTCTGCGAGAGAAGAAACGAGAAACTCAGGGTGGAAAATAAAATCAGGCACGTTAGACGAGGCCAGCAGATGCATAAGGCACGCAGGCATTTCCCATAACGGGATTCTGACAAGGGACGGCCCGGCTTGAAAAATGGCTGGATGACACGGTGATTAATGCACCAATAACATCCAAGAACAACAACAAAAAAAAGTGTGTGTTGGAGGTGGTTTCTAATGAAAACCGGTAGCGGGTATCAAATCTGGGCAGTCTGGCTCAGGGAGCCTCAGGCACTAAGGTGGGAAGATGCCATTGCATGTATCACTTCTGAACCTGCCCTACAGCTGCCAGGGGTTACCAAGACCTGGGACTCCATCTCTGTCTCTCTAAGGATATCTGCTTAACCAGAAGGGGGACACCATGATTACCCAGCAAACCCCAGCGTAGATTCAGCTCGTCGCAGACATGGAATTTGGGTCTCAGGTTGCAGGAAGCCACACTCGGCCGAAGGCACATGCCAGGAGGAATTTCAGGCAGCCGGCAACCTGACAGAACTGCATCCTGGTAACAGATTTGTAAACACGCCGCATTTCCAGTCGCTGCTTCAGCGAGTGGCGTGACGGGGAGCGATGCGCACACAAGAGTCGGCTTGTTCTCTAAGGTTCGACGAGGTCTTGAGCAACGTGCCCGGAGAAGCGTCGCAGATTTGCCGGGTCCTCGTCACATTTTTCAATACCAGGCAGCCTAACCGGAGCCATATAATGTTACACCGACGCTGCCAAAAACCGGTTTTATACATTTCTCCTAAAGCTCTGACTTTCAGGTGTCTAAAGACCCCCCCCCTCCCCCCCAAAAAAACCCACCAATATCTCGAGCAGCTCAAAAAGAAGAACAAAGAGTTGAAGGTATCAGGCATCTGGACTTTTCAGAGCCTCTGACTGCCTTCAGGAATGGCACTTCAGAGATCTCATACCTTTACCACGCTCTCAATTAGTGCATTTGCTCTTCAGGACAGAAGCTCTTAGTTAACCATCTTTAGTGACTCCTCACTGGCAGCTGTTTAGCTTATATGGGAGGCACGAGAGCTGACACCCATGAATTAGCTGCCAAGAGTATTTATTTAAAAACATAGTAAGGTGTGACTAGTTATGATGCAATATATCAGAATTCTCCAGAACTATTCAACACTAACCACAATAACAGAAAAGGTATGAAGTAGAGCCATTTTAAAATAAAACGACTAATTTGCTGAGATAAAAAAGAACAGGCTAGGTGACTCTTTTCAAGACTCGCCATCTCTGACTAAGTCCAGCAACACAAGCACTTCTGCTTCAGTGACAGAGGTCTTCTTCCTCTTAAATTGACAGCATAACAAGTTTGAGGCTCAGAGACACTTAACTGTCATACATCCGGGGTCTCTGGAGGATAGACATTTGGGAGCGGTAGCTGGTGACTTCCAGAAAATAGAACATGACTCTGAGGAGTGCCTTGAGGGACCGACAAGGGATTAGAGTAGCATTTAGGCTTTTGTGAGCCCCCTCTGTTAAACCCATAGCACCCTGAACACTGGGAGCACATTTTACAGCTACATTCACAGCACCGCTGCCAAGGAAAAAGTTCAGCCTCACAAGCTAGATGACTGGCCAGTGTCAGATAAATTCTTGCGTTTTACTCCTGTATCCCATTCAGGGCTAACAGACATTATATTCCTTGGCCCACTCCCTGGTTTCATTTGTCATCCTTCCAAAGTCTTCTCAAAAGCATCTGGGCCAATCTGCTGCAGAGTGGATCAAAACTCTTCATCTTGGCTTCGAGACAAATTGTATATTACAAATAGTTTAAACTTGGTCTACAGGCAGACACACAGACAGACATGGCAGGCCTGCAGACAGACAGACAGGTATCACTGTTAAACAATGCCGAAAGAACAAGCTCCCCAGGTCACCTTCTTCTACAAACTCAGCGTCAGGAAATACCAAATTGGGGTCTCCTACAGCAAGCAGAAAAGCTGTTTGTCACCTGCTACACACTAAGCAATACTGTAGGGGACAGAGTCAAGACTGTTCTCTCTATAAATAATAATGAAGGACCTTCCGCAACTTCCCAAACATTAAAGAGGACCGCCGACGTTACTCCAGTTATCAATACCAGATTGTTGACTACCTGGAGGAGATGCAAGGTGAAGCTACACTGACACACACACACTCATATACACTGAAGGGCATCTCTGCAGTGTAGGCTCCAGTCCCACCACCCTTCAGAGAAGACAAAGCCAGTGAGGGTGACCGCGGGTTCATTCCTTCAGTTTACTCGGCGTTGGCCGTGGTGGTAATGGGGAATGGGAACCGTAAATCTCAGGCTGTGCAGCTGGGCTCGCCGCTTAGGAACTGGAATGGGAGCTGGGACTCGACTGCGGAGATTGCTTACCAAGATCAGAAATGCAGTGGTGGACTTTCTGCAGTAAGGTGGGAAGATCTTGAATAACTTTAGCAATTAATCAAATAATACACTGGAGGCAAGAAAACTATTCTCTAAACACAGGCAGACTGATATTCAAAATTAGGTTACTCAAACGGCTAATAAAGTATGCACTTTGAGTTTTGTCAAGCAAAAGGAACAGAAGAATCCCAACATGCAAAAGGTATGGCGTGAAGATGCACACTGTGACCCCAACTTTGCCTTTCTCACTTTATAAGGCCGCACTAATTCCCCGATCATCCAGCATCAAAAGCATCAGTCGAAAACAGCACGCGAAGCGGAACAAAGCAGACAAGAGTTCCCTGTGGCCGTGGCCTGCCAGTCACCCCTGCTACCGTGGGCAGGCCGGCATCTGGAGGCCAGAAACAGAACAAAGTGGATTAAATTACAGGCCTGAAAAACGAAAAACCACATCGTGTGAGAAGGTAAACGATGGCATGCAGGTATAGACGTTTTCGCTGCTTCCCCACACCCACCGAATCCACCACTGCCATTAGCACGGAAAGGCTCGACAGGCACGCAAACACCTGCTGCCACTGATGAGAAACTACATCTCCCTGACATCACATGCCCCCACTCAACAGCTGCCCCCCTCCCCATCCGGATGAACCTCCATCTGAATCGACATACAACAATTAAAGGGTTGTAATGACTGCTACTCAAGCACCGGAGGAAAGGTGTAATATTATATCGAAATACCATTTAATTAGGCAGGCCTTTTTCACGGTGCCGATGGGCTTTTCTTGATCTACATACGAGAAACATTTCAGCAAATTATAAACCTCACCTGTTCACTTATACACCATATATTAAAAATATATGCCAATTTCTTAAAAATGATGCCCAACCCCTGCTGTCATTTTCACTCAGGTTGCCAGGGAGACAAGCAGGCGCTCCATTTTGCATCGGATTCCTGGGAACCCTAGGCATGCTGGGAACTATTATATCAGGCAGTAAAAACCAGAGGCCAAGCAGGCAGGGATAAATCATTCAACACACAGGAAGCCAGCCAGGAAGAAAGGTCTGGAAAAGCACGGCTGCTCATTTGTTAGCGTGATTCATACCCAGCACCTGGGGAAGGCTGGGAATTTTCCCTGCATAGACAAACACATAAATAAGAGCGTAAATAAAAACTCGGGAGACTGAGGACTCACCGTTTCATATAGACTTTTTAATTGGACTGCACTTTCACAGAAGGTCATTGGCTAAATTTAGAATGGTACGCTGACTGGCCTGACTGTTCTCATTAAGTTATCCTTTAAAAGCATAGATATCTGTGTCGGGGTGTTTCCTTGGAGGTGGTGGCGCACAGGAGGGGGTGAGATGCTTCCAATGGGTGAGGAGACCTCACTGGTGAGAAGGGCTAATGCTGTCCAGAGTCCTCAGCCCGCAATCAAATATTTGGGAGGTGATTTGTGGAATTTCCCATGACCCTCTCCTCTAATGCCAGGCAGGAAATGATTACATTCAGAAGGAAGCCCATACAGCACTCAGACAGGAAGAGTTGCTAGTGTTTGCCCCGCGAGTTGCCCAGGTGTCAGGAAGAGAAAATGTTTAGTGGAGTAAGGTAAATTTCTTTCTTTACCAACCCCCCTCCAAACTGAAGTGCTTCCACTGGGCAAAGCAGAGTAATGGGAGCACTGGGCTGGTCGGGCAGGTAAACACCTGATACTAAGCACGATGGAAATCAGCTCTACCCCCCCCCCCCCTCCCCCATCCAAGTGCGTCCTGGACCCGCTGTCCTTTTGTTTACAGCTTTTCCTCTCCCGCAAAATGGACAAACTCATGCCAGTGAGCTGAACGCCACCCCCCAACTACCCTGCCTGAGCTCCTGAAAAACAAGCCCCCCCCACTGTTATCTTCTTCGGTTAACAGCCCACCTAACGAGCCGAAGGGAACCCAACAGCCAAGATCAAAGTCGCAGGTCCACCTCGGGCCGGAGCTGTGGAACAATTCCCCCTTCCAGCCAACACACGGGTCATGAAAGCGACTGCGGCCAAGAAGTCCTGCGCCCCCCCCCCCCCGGATGTGGAAATATATGACGGGCATTGGGCTCCGGAAAGGGAATGGAATGCTAGAGATCCTAAACACAGGAACGCAGCAATCCCACTATAGACACAAACAATAACAGTGACGTGCAATCCCACACCCCACCGTCGGTGTGCTGATCATCACCCTCTCGTGTATGTGTGGGGTGTCGGGTCGGCTAACTTTAATATAAAGCCCCGCTGATCACCTCGTTAAGGGTGTGAAGTCGCACAGAAAGCCTTAACTGCCTCACACCTGTCACCCCATCACAGGATCAGCCCCATCAATCCCTTAGGAGACCATGAGGCACAGCCTGTGAGTGGCCACACCCTGTCATATCACCAGTGGACTGTGACTCAAGGGGAAGATAGTCGGGGGGGTGGGGGTGATCACCTGAGATAAACAATGTAATCGCTACAAGCAACGTCGCCACAAAGACCCCATTCAGTCACCAGCAGTTATTAACCCGGCTGCAGGTCAGCAGCAGGGGGCGGGACTATTGGTTGACATGGAAATCAAACGATAACGAGACTCCGTTGAACACAACGACCTCACTTTTGGGGGGGTTCGGTCAGTGTAGGCGGGGTTGTGGATACAGCCCCAAGCTTGGGTGGGGGGAGGGTTCCACGGTCACTGAAAACGACACACTGGAAGAAGCTTTAAAACAGACCGTACGTCCGGTGCCCACACGGCTGACCAACCTCCATGATGCCGTGTGGTCCCTGCTGCGTACCCCTGACCGCTGCCTGGGGCCTCTGCAGTGCACACCAGGCCAGAAGTCCGCCTATACTGGAAGTCAGCCAGTGTCCTCCATTCTACCCCCTCAAGTCAAAGGTCATCTACAGCCACACAAAGCACCCAGCGAACTCTCCATAGGCTGAGCCAAAACGAGGTGCGGTTTTAAGGGACCAGTGCTTCATATAAGATGTGGTCAGAGCTACCACCCCTAATGCCAGATTTCCAGTCCAAATAAGCTAAATTAGCAAAGAAAACAAACATGCTTTGCAGTGCAGTGCTCAGCTGCCAGATCCTTTGAAGGAGACAAAAAAAAGACATGAAATGGTGACGCTAAAAGTAGGGTGACCAGATAATCCATTTCAGTGAGGACACTCTGAGCTAGGACAGGAATCGTAAATCACCATTTCAATTAAACGGACCTGGATTTCACTTGAGCACTGACTTCTTGCTGTGTGCTGATTGGTCAGTCTCCTATAATCATGCATGTGTCACTAATGCTAATATGAAACAGCTGGATGAGTCTTTCAGTCAAGGAAACGAACCAGTCAAAGCACAAGAAGAGCTTAACTATACAGCCAATCACAGGAACCTTTCAGTTTGAGAGTAGTTTGTAAAACCCGAAGTAGCTCAAAGTGTCTCCCTGACATGGATTATCTGGTCACCCTAGCTAAAAGTAAAAACATTTCCCAATCATAGGTGGGGTCTTATTTCAGAGCTCAGAAAGCTTCTCTCTCATGGAGGGGGGGAGCCACTATCTGTCCACATCCAGGATTCGACAAACTGGCCAGCTTCAAAACTTCCACCCACTTCCAATTGGGGTCTACACCTCAAATGGGCAAGAAGACACACTTCTATTAAACATTGCTCTCTACAAATGAGCCAGAGATCAAGGCAGAGATTGCATGTTCCACCCATCATTTTCCCCAAATGATTTGTATGCTCTACAGTGATTTTGGGGGATTTGGGTGGAGGTGTCATTTACAGGCATGGAGGCGGGGTTTTTCCATTCTCTTAGCCAATCACATTGTCCTTTTGAGTAAAATATTCCCTGAGACCAAGAAAGGCCTCTCTGATCTAGGAACTACAAACCGAAGGAGACCGGCTGATCTAATTGGAGCCATCTTCAAACAGGCGGTGTGAAATGGCTTCGTGAAGAAAATTAGAGAGCAACGTTTCAGCTGGAATAGACTCAACGGCAAACGGGAACATAGAGACATCTACAAGAAGCACTAGAGCTCTTCTGGGCCTTGGGGTCAAAGGTCAGCAGCTAGGACGATGACAGGAAACAGTCCTTGCTTAAACAATTAGTTTCAACACTGTTGGCTGGCCGAAAGAACAGGGTGTAACAGAAACCTGTTGTTGCAGAAGCTTTTCGATGTGGAGTAGGATGGCCGTGGGTGGATCACCTGGCAGGAACGTCTTGGAGCTCATCAGGCTTAAGTAATTTGGGATTTTGCAGCACAGGGCACAGTGCTTAAGTTTAACAGGTCTGATTGAGAATTACTCCTGCAGCCCTCCCCATACACACTTTCCAGTAGATGAGCATCTGGCTGCTCTAGGGTGGGGGGGGAGGGGTTGCCGGGAGTTGCCGCATCCACAAGCGGAAGAGCTGGGGAAAATGAGCAGGCTCTGCCTTTCAACAAGGGTGTCCGCTAACAATGTAATTTGGTATGGTGCAACCTCAGTGGCATTCCCGACCTAGTGTCAGTTTAACTCCTTCGCCTCTGGGCACCGACTCCCTCTTCAGTCGGTAGGCAAGCAAAATTTCCACCAGCAGGGGGCATTGCAACGTGAGATCCACGGTCCGAAGTGCGACAGAACTCACACATCAAGGCACTGTAGCCGTCGTGTGTTCTGATCAGTGGTGGGGCACAGTGTAACAACCCAACACAACAGACCCTAAAAGGAACAAGGGCCACACCC
The DNA here is from genome assembly GCA_026784285.1 of Stomatorhinus walkeri. Classification (NCBI taxonomy): domain Eukaryota; kingdom Metazoa; phylum Chordata; class Actinopteri; order Osteoglossiformes; family Mormyridae; genus Stomatorhinus; species Stomatorhinus walkeri. The sequence continues at coordinate 653,084 of JAODUD010000026.1, read as the reverse complement.
CCCCCCCCCCATTCCAATAAAGCACGTTGTTCAAATAACAGGTAAAGTTCCAAAGTACAACCAAAAGTACTGAAATGCCAAACCACACCAAACAGCACACACAAAAAACTCTGGACCACCCACAGAGGGATAAGCACAGAGCGTCGAAAACCCAGTCACTCCAACTGATAGCGAAACGCTGCAAGTCTCCAGGATCCTGACGATCATCGGCCCGCAAACGCGATGTCACATTCCATGCGAGAGTGTGGTTGGCTTGTCGACACAACTGCCGACGCGAAATCGACCGGAGGCACCTGTGTGCTTGAGCTGTGCCACCTGCATCTGAGCACACGAGCTGAGTAAACCAAAAGCAGGCGACTGCAGAAACCAGACGCTGACCTCCGCAGCCTGGGAAAACCTGAGCAGCAAATCACGTAAACAACATCAGACCATCTGGTATTCACTATTACTCACCAGATTACAACGTCAATATGGTTCTGTTTTTTTTTTTTTCTTTTTCTTTTTATTCAGTAGTCTAAGGAAACAAAGTTGGAGTACGTTTGTGAACAGCCAAGGTTGTAAAAACCAGTTTCAGCTCCCTCTAGTAACACCAGCTGCTCTCTGGCACCCCCCAATTCACAGGGACCTGTGAAACTGCTCTAGGCAGTCACTTCATTAAAACAACACGAGTCCAATTAAAAACAGTTGTGCAATTAATACGCAGATCTGCAGGGGGGCATTTGTGTTTGATGGACACATGTTACAGTAAATTACAAACAGAGTAGTGGAATCATGTTACTGGGCGCCTACACTAGGGGAGGAAGGATGGGTGGGGCAGGTGCTTAGCATGCAGTGTGATGAAGCTTAGACCATCATTCAGAAGGCCAATGACTGAAATCACCAACCCATGCCCCTCCATAAATCACTTCACAACTGCAACTGCAACTGCACGCCACCACAATAAACAGCTTCACGTGGTGGGGAGCGGCAGCCCCAGAAGGAAGAAGTGGCCCAAACCAGGAGGTGAGATCATCTTTGCCAAAACCAGCCCATAAAAACCCAGGTGTGTTTCAGGGGGGCGTGGTGGTTGTGGTGGGGGGGGGGGTGTCAGCCTTGTGAGTCACAGTTAAGTACAGGACACACTGCCATCACTGCAGATGATTCATAAAGTTAGGAGTCTCAGCATGACGATTCAGACATGAGAGGATGACAGGTGATAACATTACAGGTGAGGGTTAGACAGAACTCTGGACCCAAGCGGAAAACCTGCCAAAAATGATCTAGAACAAATTTAATTACAGCACACAAAGCAGCACTGGTCCTCGCCAGAGAAATATCACATGCTTGGTTGGTGCAGTACAATTTCAGAGTGCACTTCATGCAGCAAGCAAATTGCCAGTACTTTTCCGATATCGGCATTCACCACACGTTTTCCCTTTTAATCCATGTTTCTCCATTTATCCATGTTCTGGGGTTAGGCTACATTCAGCACTACCTACTAAATAGCCATTCCCCAATTTTTTGTTTTGTAGGATTGCCTATGCAAGCAGTCAGCATCGTAGAAGAATCGTGTCAATGAGTCGTGATTCACATGCCAGGAAGCAATAAAAATTATTTTTCTATGCATGATAGTATGTTAAACGGTAATTATGGCAGTGAACGTGAAAAATAAAAATCAATGTTTGGTGTTCAGTGGGCTGCTCACAGTGCAGAACACTATTCAACTGGAAGCTTCTGGGTGAACAAATCAATGCGAGAAACACAGAAACAAGGAGCAGTCCAGCAGACCAAAAAACCAAAGACCCAACGCGCTATTTTCAACATAATGCTGCTTAAATCGAAAAGGTGATCACTGAATGAAAACAGGAGTGATTTGTTCTGAATGGCATCACCCATTAAATATGTAAAGATGGCGTTCAGCCAAGTCTTTGTTTCAATAACAAATTACAAGCTCAGCTCTAAAGAGGCAAGAGTGCTTATGATGAGACTGAATCACACATACTGCACACCGCTCGGAAGCCCCCAGTGCACCTTCCAGCCAAACCGTGCTGTTCACACTCAGTCCAGGGGAGCAGGGACGGGTATCCAAAGCACTGATACTCTAGTCATTTAGGTTTTCATCTCTCTGCCATCTCAGGGTGACTGAAACACAAATGTTCTCAGGTCTTTGAAGAAGTTAGCAGGTCACGAGTATATAAACACGTGTAGCTAGGTGAACATAAGAGAACACAATGGGATATGTGAGAAAAGCACTCCAATGCACATGGGCAGCAGCTCTGGAAGACGCCAGCTTACCCCTGCCTGTCCAGCTAATCATTACACTCCCAGAGTAAACGTTTACTTAGCGTTTCTGTAAATTGGGAGGCTCCCAAGTACTCTAGCGAGAGGCGAAGGGAGGGGCGGGGTGAAGTGGGGTGGGATTTACATGCTGCCCACCTCATTGTTCCTCTTGCTTGTGTAAATTTGCTTTCATCTCCGTGCAGCAGAGCAATGACCTCATCCCTATTGTGTGGGCATAACACTCTCGTCCCATCCACGGGCTGGCTTGCTGTGCCAAAAGTGGGCGG
>JAODUD010000026.1:604692-629912 GCA_026784285.1 Stomatorhinus walkeri | reverse complement strand
CACTAAAGCAGCTGAAGCTGATTAATTACCCCCTCTGCTACTTAACTGACCAGATGAATATCCAAGAAGTTTAGTTTGCTTGATGCTATACTCTGATTAATAAGCGTTCCTTTAATTTTTTTGAGCAATGTATATTAAAGTTGCCAGGGTAAAGATGTAAAATATGATATTAAAGGAAAAGTCTCAATATATTATACAGCATTCTACTGTATGCTATATAATATTACATCTGCTAGATTTACATTGAAATACCGGGGGTGAAATTACAATACTCCGAAGCACAGATCCTAGCAGCACTGAAACATTTTTCATGGAACAACTTATTTGGTTCTTGCAAACGGATCTAGTATCCATATTTAACGGTATCAGAGAAACATAAACGGATAGAAGATGTCCTCAGTATCAAAACGACAGGAAGAAACCATGAGTGTGCCAAGAGACTGCTGCCACCTAGTTGTGAAATCTGTGAATTACATGAGATATTCTCTCTTCCAGCATGAGATTGAAAAGGTGCAACAAATGTAAACGTTTCTTTACAAAAGAAAAAAAAAGCACCAGCCCCCTTGAGCAAGTACATATGAACAATAAGGGTTTATAAACAAAGGAAAGATGATAGGTTAAAGGATTTGAGGAATATATGCATTTCAGAAGTTGCAGCAAATGAGATGACCCGTTCAAGATAACATTGTCACAAGGATTCGACGATACTGCAAGAACGTGGTGGGTCTATAGCGGCAAGAAGGCCACCTAGCTCCCTAACACCAGCAGTTCTTCTGGGAACCGGCGTCGACATCGGTCTGGTGCTCCTCCTCCTCCAGATCCGTGACAGAGAGCTCCTCGCTGAAGGGGACTCGCAGGACATCCAGCTCCTTCTTGTTGGCTTGCAGCACCAGCTCCGTCAACCGGGTGAATGACTGCAAGGCACAAGGAGGTTGGAAAAAAGTGATGTCCACCATCACCAAATGCTGCAAGCTTGAAGAACTAAATTTACACCTTGAGGAAGTACGTAGTCTCTGACTAAATCCTCAGAATGATGAGTAGAATCGCCCTCGACTGAAGGCCTTGCAGAAGTAAAGCAAGCATTCTGTCCATGGGAATCCTACTTACTTCCTTAATGTTGTAATTGGTACAGGCACTTGTCTCAAAGAAGTCCATTCCGTAGGTCTTAGCAAGCTGCAGGATCAACAACAGTCAGGACAATGGGCTTAAGTTATACCTGGAACTAACTTTGCTCTATGTCAAAATGCCAAATAAAACATAATGTTGTGCAAATGTACAGATTTTACAACGAATGAGAGGACATCGCCAAACTGCAGTACATCATATTGCTGTAATACCCAAAATGCGTAGCTGAGATCATTTTTCTGTTTTTAAGCTGTCATAGGAAACAAAACTTAGCAAGTTAGCAACTTAGCAATTTTGTTTCATTGATTGTTTCATTATTAATCAGTATACATTTTAAAAATGTTAATTTCTGCCACTGCTCTTGCATGAGCTCTGCACACGCTGCTGTGCCTCTCATAATCATTGTCGTCCTTGCTGATAGACTCGCCCATAGACAGTGTGGAGCCTTTGTGAGAAACTTAACAAAAATGAGTCATGAGGACGAGAAGAGAGAGAAAATGCATTTTCCTTCCACAGCATGGAAATATTATTGGATTCCATAGAGACGACATTGAGAAAAGCAAGTGATTTGCCGGTACTGCTTGGTGTCCATTGGCAACATCAGCATCTAATTGAACAGACTATCTTGCAACATTACCAGCTAATTCAAGACTGATAGATAAAAATTTCTATTTGGCTATAGTTTATTACGTGTAAATTTTCAGCTCTTTATTGTTTTATATGCATCTCGATATTTATCACAAAAAATAACATCATGGTAATTTTTTATTGTGCAGCCCTACTGTATAAACATTTATTTAAACACCACGCTGAGTTATGTGCCGTTTCATGCGTCACAAATTAACTGAGGTAATAACAGGCCCGGGGGCTGCTCTGATGCTCAGTTTGAGAGTCAGTCCTACCTTGTTCCCCTGTTCAGTGGCCACCTGCCTCTTCTGATCCTCGTCTGATTTGTTGCCAATCAGGATCTTCTGCACCTGATCTGGGGCATACTGGAACACAGAAGAGGGGGTGGGGCGGGGCTGGTTACGAGGGCTTTACAGTCAATGTGGAAGTTAATGCCAGGGCTGGCTGGCTCCGAGAGGGTGACACGGGACTTGGCTGATGCTGTGTGGCTTCTCACCTCATCCACGTCGCTGGCCCACTTCATGATGTGCTGGAACGAGCGCTCGCTGGTGATGTCATACACTAGGAATATCCCCTGTCAGCATACAGAGGCAGGGGGTCACCACGATTTGGCTCCAACCACAGGGGGGCAGTGTCATTACAGATGTGTCCAATTTATCTCAGTTGTAAGAGGAAATGAAACATAAGCCAAAGCTGTGGTTTACTGGCATCCGTTCTGCAAATGGATTAAACCATTCTGGAATATAGAGGCAGGTGTGCTCTTATGGACTCACTTGTGCTCTCCTGTAGTACTGCTTGGTAATAGTCTGGTATCGCTCCTGACCCGCGGTGTCCCTAATGGACAGACATAGACGTGCGATTTAGTTTATGTTAGCTGTTTTACCAGAGGAGCCAACAAATAAAACAAAATGTAAAATACAATTAGTTGTATTAATGTAATCTAAATCTAAAAAGGCTCTCCTGCGTTTCACTCACCATATTTGTATTCTCACTTTGATGCCATCTATTTCCAAAGTCTTCATTTTGAAATCCACTCCTGTGACAAAACAGAGCCTTGGTTACAGAGACATGACAACCACAGTTTCCGGGAACAAATTATTAAAAGTGTGCTATCCAAAAATACTTATTTGTTTTAGTCATTCAGCCGTATCGCTTATTTTAATGCGGGTTGGTGTCTCGAACATGGTTACATCGTTCATTCTGAATACGGTTCTCATACATCATGCTATAAAGAGCCCGTGGCTTTAGTTCGTTGCAAGAGTCACACCAGCGCACCATCTATTGGCTCAATCTGTAAAGGAAAAGGGTTAAAGTCAAGATGGCCGCCAAAGCTTCACTCTCCTCCTTTCCTTTAACAGTTTCCATGGAAACAATTCCCTACTGAGAATTGGGAGCAGATGTAGCATGCTGAAGCTGTAAGGATATACGTTACTCTCCTGACTGTGTCTGACTTCAGCCGCCCAACACCTTAGACACCAAGACATCACTGGCAGTTAGGATTAGAAAATATGGAGGAACTTCACTTGGTTCTGGCACAACATGCTTTGGAAGCTGGATTTTGCCTTGGCTGCAGCAGATCTGCCAGCCGGAGGAAAAGCCTTTTTAGTTGTTTGATCATCTTTACTTTAGCACAGTGTTTCCCAATCCAGTCCTTCGGGACCCACAGTCGGTCCATGTTTTTGCTCCCTCCCAGCCTCCCAGCTCCCTGCCAGATAGTCCACATTTTAGCTGGGAGGGAGCAAAGATGTGGACCGACTGTGAGTCCCCAAGGACTGGATTGGGGGAAAAAAAAGAATGACAATCCAGTGCATGGCCAGCATGTGGTGTAGTAGTTAAGTAAACATGACCTGATATGGGCTGAGTGGCAATGGACTCTCAATAAAACATACAGCAAGATTAATGCATAAAGATCTTAAGACAATGATATAGTTGGCATTTAAAGCACTATGACACCTTTAACAAGGAAATAAATGCACTGTGGTTTGACAGTCAAGGAGCGAAAACCTTTATGTTTCAGAGACTCCCCAACAACACAGTCAGTCAGAAATTCAGTTTTTTATGCCTGGGAAACATAGTTATCACAGTATAGTGATGATTCCTGAAGTGCCAGATGTCTCAAAATAGACAAGCTGGGCCTCATTACACAGCACAGGTTCAGCTAAGCAGTTCTCTCCATCCATCCTGTCTGTGGTAGTGGATCCAGACAGACACACGCCATGTACACTTGTGTTATGCTGCAGTGTTTGTTTGGGATTGTTTGTATGTATGTGTGGTAGTACAGTTTACATTGGTGGCTGTGTTTTTGCTTGCTTGTCCTTGTTAATAAACAGTGCAAGTGTTACCCACAGTGAGTTGCAGCTCCGGGTGTCACCCAAGTGGCATTTTCTGTCCGTGTAACTTTGTGACAAACACCTGTGGAGCAATATTATTTGACACCGGTAACGTTAACTAGCGCCAGAAAAGGACAGCTGCTCCTGAGCTTTGCTCGGCCGCCAGTCGGGGCCGGTTGCACATTTTCCACTTTTTTTCTAGCGCCGGTAGGTTATGGCGTCATAGTGAGCTAGTTAATTATGGGGCCAGCTCAGTGTTTGCAAAATGATTGCGCTTCTGGATTCTCGCATCCAGTCGGACTTCACCTGCAAGCGATGTCAGCTGATGGACTCACACATGGTCAAGGTTTGTGACCTTGAGGAGCAACTAGTGTGTAGGTCACAAGTGGGGAGGGGGGACAATGAAGAGCAAAGGCTTGGGTGACTGTAGGTCATAGATGGAAAAAAGGGAATACACACTTTACAGGGGCGGTATTCCCTGAACTGACTGTGTCAAACTGCTTTCAGGTGCTTCCACCTTGAGAGCTGGAAGAGACTGGGGAGGCAGGTGGGCCCTTGGAAGGTTGTGGTAGTGGGGGATTAATTATTAGAGGTGTAGACAGTTATATGTGCACATGTGACAGAGGGTCCTGGTGCACAGGTAGGGTACATTCCGGATCATGTGCACAGGTAGGGTACATTCTGGATCATGTGCACAGGTGGGGATCCAGTGGCCGTGGTGCATATTCGCACCAACAACTTAGGCAAGGGTAGGAGGGCTGTTCTGCAGAAAAAAATTATAGAAGTCACAGATACATTTAGAAGCAGAACATCCATGGTGGAATTCTCTGGAATACTTCCCATGCCACGTGCAACCCAGACTAACTTAGCTGAGATAATGAGACTAAAGGCGTGGCTAAAAGGGTGATGTAGGAAAGAGGGGTTCAGGTTTATTGGGCACTGAAGGACCTTCTGGAACAGGTGGGACCTGTTCATGCTGGACGGGTTGCATCTGAACCAGAGGGGAACCAGTATATTGGGGAGGCGTTTGTGTAGAGTAGTTATGGAATGTATAAGTTAGGGACTGGGGGGGCTGGGAGTGTAGTTAAGAATATAGGTGGGGGGGGAGACAGAAATCCCCAAATAATAATGAAAATGGGCTCTCTAAAAGGTCTACCCTATGCTGTTAGGAGTACTAGAAACAAAATTGCAGATTTAGAGGCTTTTATTTCATCAGACTCTTATGACATTATAGGAATAACAGAAACATGGTTGAGTGACCATGATGTTCCGTAGGGACCAGATAGGCAAGAAGGGAGGTGGAGTTTATGTAAAATAAAACCTGCAAGCAAAGGAGCTCAGTGATAAAAGTACAGAAGCTGTATGGATAAAACTAGATGCTTAAAACTCAAATGGGCTAATTGTCAGAGTTTTTTATAGAGCACCTAATGTAGCTGCAGAGGAAAGCAGAATATTATAGAGCACTATCAGGATTATGAGTAATAAAAATGATAATCATGGGTGATTTTAATTTACCTGGGATACAGTGGGTCATAGTCTCGGGCTCTACTGAAAATGAACTTGAGATGGTGGAATTAGTTCAGGATTTTTTTTTTTTACTCAGTTTGTTAATACCCGTACCAGGGGAGAAGCCATCCTCCATCTTGTCTTCTCTAATAACCAGGATAGGGTTAGAAAATTCGAGGTTATAGAACCACATTACAGTAGTGATCATAATATGGTTAATTTTGAGGTTAATTTTAGTGTCGGAAGTCCAAAACAAACATATACAGTATTAGGAAGGCTAACTTTGATGGCATGACACTGAAACTAGAAACTATAAACTAGATGGAGTTAAATAACAAAATTGTTGAATAGTCACGGGAATTGTTTAAAAGCACATTACACTGCAAGCACAAAAGGACATCATACCTGTTTCCAGCAAAAAAAATGTAGGAAGGTGGTTTACTACTGAATTTAAGAATAACATCAGGAGGAAAAGGGATCTGTTTTACAAATGGAAAACAACTAATGATGTTGGGATAAAGCAGGAGTAAGTTTCCAGGTTGACTAAAAAAAACAATATTCATCTCGCCAAGAGGAATGTCGTAAGAAAAACTACACTGACAATTTTAGCTCCAGAAGAGCTCTAAAAGCTGAAATCACAATTCTGCAGGATAGTAAAGGTCTTATAGCTGAAAATGAAATTGATGTAGTTAATGAGTTTAATGACTGTTTTGCAAAGTATTCTCTGTAAAGGACGAGTAACATACTGACTCATTACTAATCCACTGTCATCCAAGACTAATACAAGTATACTTGAAGCTGATGTGCTACAAATTCTAGCTAAACTAAAAATAAATAAATCACAGGGCTCTGATGGCATCTTACGTATAGTTTTAAAAGAGATGAGAGGTATTATTTGCCGATCATTAGCCTTCCTATTTCAGAAATCCTTATCTGCTGGTCTGGTACCTTCTAACTGGAAGCATGCTAATATAATGCCCATATTCAATAAAAGGGGATAGATGTAATCCATAAAACTATAGGACAATTAGCTGGTTGGTTGGTTTATAGCTAAGTTACCAGTTATGCAAGATAAATTCAGGTTCAGAATACTTTATTGACCACATAATTTCCTCAGGGATCAATAAAATATTCTGAATCTGAATTTAACTTGCATAACTGGAAAATTAGCTCTAAAACAAGCAAAAATGGTTGATTACCTGGATTCAAATAACATTCTGAGGGATAGCCAACATGGATTTAGGAGAGGTAGATCCTGTTTAACTAATCTACTCGTGTTCTTTCAGGAATTTGATCACAAAATTTGATCTAATTAGATTTCTAGAAGGCCTTTGATATTGTCCCCCGCAAGCAGCTCCTGGTTAAGCTCAAAGCAGCAGGGATTTTAGGAACTGTAGCAGCTTGGATTGAAAACGGACAGAAAGCAGCGAGTAGTTATTAGAGGCACAATGTCATAGTGGGCCTGCGTTCAGTGGGGTACCGCAGGGTTAAATTTTAGGACCACTATTATTCCTAATTTACAATAACGATATTGGCACCAATATATACAGTAGACTGGTTAAATTTGCAGACGACACCAGGATGGATGGCTATTGAACTAGCGGCGCAGAGGCTACAGCAGGATCTTGATTTAATTTGTGTCTGGGCTGATACCTGGCAGATGAAATTTAATGTAGACAAATGTATGGTGATTCATCCAGGGAACAGAAATATAAAATACAGATATTTTATGGGTTCCACTGAAATAAACATAGCTGGGCATGACATTAAACTGCATCTGGCCCTGCAAGCAGTCCTCCAACTTTCAGGGAAACAAATTTCTTTGGGTGTTGGTGGTGGGATTGGCACTCCAGCCACTGTAAAACAACCCACAACTGCTCAGTTTAAACAAGCATAATACTCTACTGCTCTCCATGGGAGTAGCTCTGCTGTAGCCGCCTGTAGGAACACTGCACGCACCATGAAGGGGATGGGGGTCAAGTCGAAACCATTGGAGAGCCAAAAGGGTCAGGCCTGTTGGGGATCGGGGACAATGTGGTGCTGAGGCATCACCTGCTGCATGGCGGCACTTAGGTCCCAGTTTGAGGCGACCCATCCGGGTAGGCACATGGAACGTCTTGTCTCTCCAGCAAGATGACCATCTTCTTCTGCTGTCAGAGGGGCTCCATAAACAGGGCTAATTTCGTTTAGTTTCTGAGACAGCACTCTCAGAACGAGGAGTGGCCAGATCTCTGAACGCGGGTATACATACTAATGGTCTGGTCGCTCTGATGGCTGCCTTACTCGGGGAGTAGTTGTTACTGTAGAGGATTGGCTCCTACTGATGGTGTCTGATGTCACTCCTTTCAACGATCGTATTATGAGTCTCAGGCTAAGGCACTCCTTGGGTGTCTTGTCTGTCTCAGTGTATGCTCCGACCGCAGTGAGTGAACTCTCATTGAGGGAGACATTTTAGTCACTTAGTGGTTGAAGGGTGCCCATGAGGTGACATTCCTCTCGTCATAGGTGATCTCAATGAGACCACTGGCACTTACAGGGATGGCTATGAGAGTTTTATCAGTCCCAATGGGTATGGAGACCTGGGTGAAAGTGGCTCCATGTTCCTTGACTTTGCGAAAGGTCAGCGGCTGCGCGTCGATGGATCCTGGTTCCAATGGCCTGAGCCGCATTGGTGGACTTGGTACTCCAATACTGGTGGTGCAGCAAAGGAGATCAATCACATCCTCGTGGGCAGATGTTGGAGGCTCCTGCAGTAGTGCACGGTCTACAGAAGTGCCCAGTTTCTGAATTTTGACCACAGACTTGTTATTGCTACTTGTTGCTAGACTTGTTGATTCAGCTTAGATTCCAGTAGGCTACCACCTACTAGGAGTATGAGGCTGGACTCTGATCAATCTACATGTAGTTTGTGTGAGGAACTTGCAGACCTGGGAGTGAATGCTGACTCTAATGTGATGTGGGAGACCTTCTGTGATAAGACCCTGAAGTTTTCTAAGAGTGTCGCCTATGTTCCCTGAAGGAGGTGTTTCATCTCACAGGGCACCCTAAATATTATCAAGAAGAGTCGCAGCACACAACTTGGTGGCAACTCAAGTCTGTACTGAGAACTGAGAAGGACAGCTGTGAGGGTTCTCATCGATTTTCATAAAGTGTTCGACTCAGTTGATCAAGTTGCCCTGTAGGACATCCTGAGACTTTGCTGGATCCCCCCCAAAGTTGCTGGATGCTATGGCCGGTACTTTGGTACCATGAGTGCTAGCAGAGTGGAGGGAAAACCTCTGCATTCTTCCCAGTTGATTCTAGGGTTTGCCAGGGGTGTGTTCTTGCTCCTACTCTGTTCAATGCTTGCATGGACTGGGTGCTGGGCAGGGTCGTGGGGTCCAGCAGCTGTGGGGCACCCATTGGTGAACAAAGATTTACTGATCTTGACTTTACCAATAATGCAGTAAATGGAGGCCCTGGGATTGGGGCTCTTGACAGACTGAGCGAGGAGTCTGAGTGTCTGGGATTGTGAGTGTCCTGGACAAAGACCAAGATCCAGGCATTTAATGACTTCTTAGGCATAGCCATTAGTAGTGTGTCTGTTTTCGGGGAGAATGTTGACCTTGTCGAGAGATGTACCTACCTTGGCAGCGACATTCATATCTCTGGTGACTCTTCCTATGAAGACAGCAGATGGATTGGAAGAGCATGGGGGGGTCATGAGGTCACTGGAAAGGGGTGTGTGGCATTCCTGATATCTTTGCAAGAGGAGTCCAAGTCTTTGCAAAGTCCAAGTCTTTAGAGTCCTGGTGCTCCCTGTCTTGCTGTATGGCTGTGAGACATGTACACTATCCAGTGAGCTGAGACGAAGACTGGACTCCTTCAGTACTCTGTCTCTTCGGAGAATCCTTGGGTTCCACTGGTTTGACCTTGTGTCGAATGAGCAGTTGGTAGAGGAGTCCCAAATGCGGCACATTACCTGCACTGTGAGGGAGCATCAGTTACGGCCATGTGGCGTGGTTCCCTGAGGGTGATCCGGCTTGCAGGACCCTCACTGCTTGTCCCAAGTTGCTGGACCAGGCCATGGGGACACCCACATAACACCTGGCTGCGACAGATGGATGCCCATTTCTGGAGGGTGGGACTGGACCATGTGTCTGCATGGGGGAATCGCTGGCCAGGATCCGAAGGACTTTCACCGTGTTGTGGGTACAAGAAAGGAACTGCATCAATGCATGCTCCCCAACTGACCTGACCTGACTACGGGAAAAACCTTGATGTGTATGTTGATGCTTCCATGTCCTACTCTCACCAGTGTGGGGAAGCAATTATAAGGCCAATAGGATGTTGAGTTACATAGGTGTGTGGAGTTTAAGTCCAGGGAAGTGATGCTAGGATGATACAATTCCTTAGTAAGACCCCACCTAGAATATTGTGTGCAGGTTTGGTCACCTAACCTTAAAAAGGACATTGCTGCCTTAGAATGGGTTCAACATAGGGCTTCAAGAATTATTCCTGGTCTTAGACGAATGAGGAGAGGTTAGCCGAGTTGAATCTGTTCGGTCGCAAGCAAAGAACACTAAGGGGGGACATGATCCAGGTATGTAAGATTCTAACAGGTCTGGATGCTGATCGATCAAATAGTTACTTCAATATTAGTTCAAATACAAGAACTTGTGGTCATAGGTGGAAGTGAGCAGGAAAACACTTTAAACTAGATTAGAGAAAGCACTTAATGTGTAGTTAGAGTATGGAAAAGTCTTCCTATTAGTATAGTGCAAGCTAAAACCCTGGGTTCCTTTAAATTAGAGCTATATAAGATTTGAGCATGAAGCTATTAACTGAGTTCTCCCCCAAATGAGCTTGATGGGTCAAATGGCCTCTCGTTCGTAATTTCTTATGTTCTTACATTAGAAATCCATCACAGACAGACCAGGCCAAAATCCGGGCAGGAAAACAGATTGCATTCCTAAACCGATGGACCGTGGTGGGGGTTGCCTGGATACAAACAGCCCTCAGACAAATATGGCAGGTGGCCTTTTCATTCGTGTGTCAGGCCACCTGCAAATTATGTGCAGTTCATCCCCAAAAATGAAATTAGCATTATTCACCGCTGGAGGCTCTGAAAAACATGGACGGTGATGCTGTTCAGATGAACGTGAACATGAGACAACAGACGGTACTGGTAGAGAACTCTAGAAAACTCTAAAACTGTGAGCTACACAGGATACATGACAAGTTAACAGTGGCTAATGTGAGCCTTCTGCAGGGGTACCTTCAGCTTCACAAAAATGCAATAGAGAGAATAAACAAATTCACAAATTACAGGACATTCATTAAAAGAAGAACTACAAGTGTGGCACAGTGGGTAAAAAGTATTAGGATTAACTGTCTATATTCTAGAACAACCAGCAGAGTCTAACTGTTGGAGCCATGGACTTTAATATCTCAAAAGCAAATAACTAATTTAATAAGTTAATGAAGGACTTAATTATGTACCGTTTACATATAGTCACAGCTGTTATTTACATTTATGAAATGGTTCAGGCTTGTAACGGGATTGGTTCTTCCACAGGGCATTGGAGTTCATGCAAATGACCCCAACCTGCCTCTGGGCAACACCCACCTGGACACCTGGTGGAACAGGTGTGGGTGAATTTAACATAGGCCACGCCCCCCACTATGCCACCTAGGGGGCGTATGCCAGCTGGCCTTCTCGGCGGAGCGTGCAGTAGGCCGGAGGGCACCTGGAGTTTCCATAACGGCTTTGAGAATTCATTTCTGCTTTTGGGGACTGTAAATGAAGTTGATGACATCTCCAGGAGTGACAGGAATGGCCAATCGGTTTATCATCCTGCCTCTGATGTGCTAGGGGAGCACATTAAAACTAAACGACCTTTAAGAACGCGCTTCCTTTGTCAGCCCCAGTGTCATTAAGCGTACCCCTTGGATAAAGCGAGGTGCCCTTTTCCTGTGCACGGTACATGACGGATATCCTCCCCCGAGCACACTCAACACCTTCAGCGCAAACAGCGGTAATTGTAAAACAACACTGTTACGGCGGCCAGCGACGTCGCTGCGCTGTGGCACACGGTTGGCATTTTGAGCCGCATGCTGCTTGTGCGCCGCTCACGCATCCGCTGGTTCTCCAAAGAAAAGAAAAGCTGCTTCTCACTCACTGACACCACCTCTCCTCTTATCTGACTGTCGCCTCACTGGCTTCACAAATAGGAGGCACTGTTCAGGCATGCAGAATCCCCATCCTCATCCATTCTGAGCCTGCAACGCAGTGCCTTTCAATGCACTTTCGAAATTGGAACAAATTTTTTTAATCGATATCCATCTGTACTAGGTTCCTCTAAATTTTTAAATAAAATTTGTATTAGTGCTTCCAGCGAAATTCCAGTTCAGTTCCCAACCCGACCCCATCCACAGTCCTGCCTGCAGATTTCATGTGTTTGCATCTGTGTGGTGCTGAGTCATACCGGGTGAAACCATCCCTGAGTTAGAGGTGACTTCCCCATGTTCAAACCCCAGTTTAAAATCACAACCCAGCCTGGTGTCCAGGAGACAGTTTTCATGACAAGGCTCTGAAAGCGGTTGAGCTACCATGGAAAAACAACATGGTGGGTGGGGGGTGTCAACAAAGTACCTTATGGAAGAGAGATCTTCGGGATGATGTAGATTACAAGAAACATTAGCATTCTATGTTCATGCTACAGGCCTACAATTACAATGAACAACACATGGTATTTAGCCCTGACAATGAAGCAGGAGAAACTTTTAAAGCATGTGATTTTTGTGTTCTGTTTGCCCATTGAGTTATTCATGTTGCACTCTGGGGGAAAAAAGTTATCATGTTTCAAAATCCTAAGAATAGATGGAAAGTGAAACCAAACCAATCAGCTGTACGGAAGGAGGAAGGTCGTTTCCCTCATCGCCATTACAACCAAGGGAGTGACAAATCTAAAATGCCCAACCTACGAGAGGCACTGAAAATTTAGTAAAGTAGAAGATGGTACATTGAAGAGCGGATTTTCATTTCAAAGGAAAAGCTCTGTCGATCTGCATTGCGGCTGGACCGCGAACTGGAAACGGCCTTGGGTTTCTGCACTGAAGCTGGAGGTCTGTGCGGCAGCCGGGAAGCACAGGTATCCCAGCCCCAGGCAGAGCCTTTGGAAGATAGTGAATAACTCAGCTGGAACTTACGGGCCTCCATCCATCACGGTGGTGAAAAAAGACAGAGGAACTCTAAATTAAGCCAGCAGAGTGTGGACGCAAGCTTTCCCAATGCCTAACGGTGCACTGCAGGCTCTGGGCCTCAGAAAAGTCCATAAATCCAGCAGGCCCCTCCCTGCGTTGAATGGCAGGGGTGGAGGGGGTTGGCTGCTGATGGCCACCAGAAGGGGTCATGAAAGGTGAACTGATGCTTTCCAGGGTCCTGGGGGAAATCAGTCATGGCTTCTGCCTAAACTTGCCTAAATCAATTTCATCATCACCAACTGCCTCAATATCCATACTGCATTTCCCAGAATGCCTTAGGCCTGACCAATACGCAGCAACACATCCATCCATCCATCCATGTTATTTAAATGTATTGTTATTATAACCAAGATCTAAAGGAACATACCATTATACAGTTCAGCAATACGTCCCAACACAAAGCACATCAGGGGTTACATGAAAACGTGCTACAATACATGTGATCTAATTGAAAAGGGAGGAGAAAACCAGATTAAGAAGCATTATTTAAGGCTTGTAATTGACAACAATTTTTTCACCAGAGCAGTATTTAAAGGCAATGGATCATACCATTTCTGCATAAATAGGGACTGTGCCTTATGGCAGGCCCATACATATACGTCAGGCACTGCACTGTTTGCCATTGGACAGTCTGCCCCCTGCTGCTTGAATGCAGTGGAGCCCCAAAATAACGTACAATGCTCAATGATATTTACAGTGTCCCGCTATTCATTTTCCAAAGGCACAACATGCTGAGAAACTTGTCTTACTGTCAGTAGTTTTCACCTCTTACCTCCTACCTCAGACTCAAAATAAACAATTATTGCTAACACACCCATGTCTAGTTACAGGCAGTAACATTACCTGGCTGGTATTTCTTGCTGTTATAGTCATATAAAAATAGCTTTAGTTCTGTAATTCTCTTGTTGAAGTGTTTGTACTCTACACCTATTAATTTCACTCCCTTTGTTACATGTTCTGGTTCCCCCCCATCCCCCCCGTCTGATCTCAGAAGTATAATTAAGGCACTTGAAATGCCAGCATGATTTCCTTGAGAGTCCAGATACCGACAGGGTTGCAGCCGGGCATCAGCTGTGGCCCAATGCTGATCGCTGTGATCAGGCTGAATTTGATTGTCATCTTGAATACGCTTTGGAAAAACAGGGAGATTAGTTCACGGGAGTGGACCCCAAGGGTTAACCCCAAGATTAACCTGTGGAACGTCTAACATGCGAGTCAGATGAACCTGTCACCCACTGGCTGATTTAAACCATCTGAAACCCTGTTATGCTCTATGCCTTAACACACCAGGTGTATCCGAGTTCATCATCTGAATCCATATAATAAACAGGCAAACATTTTTTCCCAACAGGCCCTGAGAGTCTGAAACTTTCCGCTCATATTCTGATCAGGCCACTTTCAAAAACCCAAAACCTCCTCTTCCCTTGCCAACAAGCAGTCAGTGATTTAAGATCTCCCATACTGCAGGGGTATGATGGGTGGGGGTGACTAACTGCTTACAACCCAGAAGAGGACAGAAAGAATACAGAAAAAGACAGAGGGATTAAGTCTTCTTATATCTAAAAGTCCACCCATCATGAATGACAGTGACTTGCCTTCCAGTTTAGACTGTGGTCTCGACCATGCCCTCTGTGGCGCACCCTCGCAGGAGAAGCATGTAAAGATTTATTCCAAAGCACAGTCCAGTCAATTCAGCTGAGGGCTACAAGCAAACACAAGTTATCCATCAACAGATAAACAATATAACCTAGAATAAAACACATTTGCCCAGAAGTCTCACTTGTACAGTATTTTTTCTCTGTTCCATATATAGTCATAACAAAATTAATTCTCTGTCTAAATCACAGGTGCAACTAACAGGCCTTGAGGTGATATAGAACGCATGAACTCTTATAAGAATATAAATCACGGCAGCTAGAGTCAGATTCTGAGGTGATCATTTTCATCATGAGTCCTTAACGAGGAACAACCGTTTCTTGGTGGAGTGGGTGGCAAACCACGACTCTCTAATAATGGGCAGCACAAGATAAAAACTCTCATATCAGTCAAAGAGCGTCCATGCCTTCATTTCTAGCACACCTCACATTATGCCTTCCTCCGGCGGAGCCTTATACTTCATTAAAACACCTCAACATTTAAAATGCAGTTAAACCTTACATAATAAAATCTCTGGAAGGGGGCCTCGTCTTCCTTAAAGCTTTCGACACGGAGAAGCTGTGATACAGTGGACAAGAAAAGTACGACAGCGAAATCTTCCTCAGACAGTCAAGTGTGATTTCAAGCCAAGCCAAGTGTACAAGGTACACAAGCATTTGGACACTTTTGTGCTATTGCTCCTGTGCCTTAAACATTTAATAATCATTCCATTAAGCAAAATTTACACGTTGCCTGGCAGAGGATAATGAAATACGATACATGCTCGAGGTTAAGATTTAACAATGTGGCAGCTGATTCCAAAACAAAACACCCGATGCCGCTCACGTTAGAAAACCTGTCACGAAATAACCCATAGACATCACTGGCGGTGCACCGTACAAATGACGGTACGTATAGGAAGACATCAAAACACTTAGCTGGGAAATGATGCAAATCGAACGACCGATAAAATGAATTAAGACACATATGATGAAAGAGCTTGCTTACCGATTGTGGAAATGTGTGAAGAATGAAATTCATTGTCCGTGAACCTGCACAATAAACAGGTTTTCCCAACGCCGGAATCTCCAAGAAGCAGCAGCTTGAACAGCACATCGTACTGCTTGGCCATAATGTTAAACCCTGCAACGGATCTCTAATCCCTGCCCATATCTGCAGAAATGCAAGACGAGCTCCCCTCCCTCCTTACTGCTTCTCTCCGACGCCGAATGCGTTTTTTTCTGTCCTACACAAACGATCGTTGTTTGCTGTATTTCCACCAAAGGGATAGGGCTGGATCCGGGCGCCCGACGCTTAGACCAGCGTGAGGCAGCAGGGATAGGCGCTGTGGCCGCTGTGGTTTGCACTCCGCCAACAATGTATTCAGTGGGAGGGGAGACAGTATTTGGGGTGCGGAGTAATTGCGTTGATCTGTTCGTATATATGATGTAATATATATCCATGTAAATATCTCAAAAACTATAACAAGAGGAATAATTACATTCCTCACAAAACTACAGCAGTATAAAGTTTACAGCACTTCCATTCTATACGAGATAAAAGTCTTGAGTAGGGTAATATTGGATTTGCTTGTTAATCTAATTACTATAATCATCACACCCAATAATCAATACATAAGACATTATACAACGTTGCAAGACCTCGAAGTTGTATTTTAAGTCTAAAACCAGCTGGTTTTAAGTGCAACTTCATTTGTCCGTTGATGACTTAATATCGCGCATAGCAACACTGAAAACAAGACAGGCTAATGTCCTAAGTCATGTTATAACTTTTGATAAAGTTTCATAAAACCTAACCATTATCCAGTGGCCAGAATAATGCTTCTATGCTGTGTGAGCATCACAAATGGACCGTACGTTAGGATCCAGTGAAGACTCGTACAAGACTAAGGTTATTTCCTACTGTACCTGCGCCCTGGCTCAGGAAATGTAATACTCGTGAATAATGTAACAGTTCCCCAGACCACCCGTCATTTTTTTCGCTGCCTGTTCATCAATATACATATATGGAGTAATACATGACTTCAGAAATAACTAAATACTTTTAAGACTGCTTATTTGAACTGCATAATCATTACGAGATTTGGCCTGTGTGCTGAACGTGAGAAGCCTGTTTTTAAAAACGCGTGACTTGTTCTTGTTAAACGATAATTCAGATAATACAGCCAGGAAAACAGAGACACACTGAATGCGTATTAGTTGTGCAAAATAATCAGTGATGTAGCCCTACAAAACTGTGTTTTAGACGTGCGCTTGAATCGGGGTACTAGGCCTCTGTCGATTTATGCTGTTATTCGATCATGTTAATGTCAAAATGAACAATTCCTTGTTTGAAATAGCTGAACTAGGCCTATTTTAAAATAACCGTGTTGTTTAAACGTGACGTTTCTATTTACATTAGCATTGTACCGACTAAATACAAAGTATTTTTGCAGTCACAAGAGTATACTTAAATAAATATCTTTGGAAATTGCCCCCTGCGACCCTGATCAGGATGGAAAGAAAATAATACACAATGATTTTAAATTTAAAGTCAACTCTTTTCTTTTTGTAAGCCAGTAAAGTAATCATCAGCGATGTTAAATAATCTAAAAACTAACAAGCTGCTCAGCCTAAATGTACATAAATCCAAAACAAACTGTACTTAAAACGAGTGAAACAACACCCGTCATTAGGTTGTACAATGTGTGCCTGCTGGCTTGCCGTACTCCTGGCTCCGCCAATCAGCGTCCAGTTTCGCAGAAGTGCATGACAGAGGTATTGTAGGGCTGTAGTGGAATAGCCGATTAACTAAAGTGGTCGTTCTCCACTGTCGTGTGCTTTTTTTCGTGTTTTAGTAAGTATGGAGGAGGAAGTAACCCAGTTACGGTGTTTCCGGGAATATCATAAATCTGAGTTATTTAAGGACGACGGCGTGGAGACTGTGACATCAGTCGAACAGGTAGCTTCTTAAAGAGCTAATTATCTGTCCGCTACCAACTAGTTTGTAAAGCGCAGTTATAATCAGATGCTAAAGCCTGGCTACCGTACGACTGTTCTGCTTTGCCTCGGACATTTTTAGGGGAGCGATTTATTTTTATTTTACACGGATCGTTCAGTACTAGTGCTAAAAAGACTTTCCCGGCAAATCCACTTAGCAGAACCCCGCTGTTAGTGCTCGTGTGTCTCTTGCTTGCTACTCTTGGGTCCCCAAGTCTGTCTGTAGGATTAGCGACAGGGTTTCTGATCCATCCAGAGCTGTCAGCTGCTTGATTTACTACTATGTGTGAAATGGTGTGGATGATCACGTGGTGGCTAGGTGGCTAGCTAACTACCAGTTCTTTAATTTCACTTAAGCACCAGGGGTTGACAAAAAAGGGCATTATCACCTCCAGGAACGAGCTTTACCAAAGCTACAGTATGAATTTCTAACGTAACGCCGTCTGATTTACAAAGGGGGGTTATTTAGCATTATTATTATTATTATTAGCAGTTTTGCCATGCCTGGCAGTCCGTCCCTAGCGGGATTCGAAACCTTTGCGTTATTAGTTGTATTCAATGAGCAGATAATGAGCAACTACTAAGTTTAGTTTGCATTGTTTAGGCAATCACCTTTAGTATATCAATTTGTGTCAAATATAATTTTAATGTAGAATAGTGAAAATTACGCAAATTTCAATTTTTATGTTAAATTTAATTTACATGTATTTATTTAGCAGACCGAACCTTTTATTTATTTAGTACGAACCTTGTTCAAGGGCCAAGTGGCGACATCAAACTGTCGCTCATGAGATTTGATCTGGCAGCCTTCTGATCACAGGGCCAATGTCCTAACACTCCCACCAATTCCACTGGCATAAATGGTAAATGTGTGGTGACTGTGATGAGAATTCACAC
Source organism: Stomatorhinus walkeri (assembly GCA_026784285.1). Taxonomy (NCBI): domain Eukaryota; kingdom Metazoa; phylum Chordata; class Actinopteri; order Osteoglossiformes; family Mormyridae; genus Stomatorhinus; species Stomatorhinus walkeri. The sequence continues at coordinate 611,548 of JAODUD010000026.1, read as the reverse complement.
CTGCATCTTTAAAATGTCTTCAGCGTGTTATGTTTTAAATCCAACAGAAAAAAGTGGAAGGCACCATCCAACAAGTATTAAACGCCTACCTGCAGAATCACAAAATACCACAGTAAGTCTCATGTTCTTTAGTTTGACGTTGCTCTTCAAAGCCTGAGATGTCATAGCAAAATCTTGTATAATAATCTTGTATTTTAGTCCCATAATGCACTGGGCCATTTAGCCGTATGTGTAATTATACAGAGGTGACTGAAAGATTAATGTAAATAAAGAAGGTCCCCGCAGGGAGCTCAGCCCTCGTGGTGGGATGTTCAGCTTGTACCCATATAAATCCTCTCATCTCTGGGCGTTGGGAGAAAATTTTGGTAGCATTTTTTTTCCGATTGAGAGCAGAGCACTATATTTCACAAGGCTGCTGTTGGCAGTGGCTGAGGACGACAGGTATTAAAGTCTTTTTTCTGTGTCCTGAACACACTACAGCTAGTAAATGCCTGAATTGAATTAAAAATAGTCACAACTGGCTTTTTTGCAAGGGGTTGAGGGTGTGTTATTTTCAAAGTGGATGGCCTGTTTATTTCAGTTGCTCGTTCTGTCTGGTAATGCACCCCAACCCTGAAGCTTTTCCCACACTTTAAGGTCACCCTGTGTACTTTAAAGCACAATCCATCTTCTGTTATCGCTCATTAGTTATCCCAGTGCGTTGGCATGATTCAGGAGGTTTCCATGGCAATGCTAGGGCTTAACGCCAGTGTTGGGTAGACATTATTGACAGGTTATGAGTCATACATGACTGGACCTTATATTGTGTTAGTTTGCGCTGCTTTTACAAGGTACATTTGATTTTCAACCATGTCCACAGAGGTGCAAAATAGGGCCATAGATTAGCAAAAGGTCCAATTACGCAAACCATTTTTTATGTTAAATTTTATTTACATGTATTTATTTAGCAGGACCCAGTGGTGACATCACTCTGTCACTCACGAGATTTGATCAGTATGTGGTCCACAAGCACAGCAGGCTGTTCACTTGGGATTTTTGGAGTATTGATTGAGCCTAATTAAGAAGGTCTCCCTACGAAAGGCGAACCTGCTATCATGTACTGGCCGTGCTGGTTCTGTCCCATATCCTGAGGCACCCCAGTGGGGCTCTGCAGGGTGCCGCTGCACAACACCACATTTCTCCACTGTGCCTGTTCATGTCCCCCGGCCTGTCCGTTCGTGTCCCCCACCCTGTCCGTTCGTGTCCCCCGGCCAGTCCGTCCGTGCGCCACCCTGTCCGTCCGTGCCCCACCCTGTCCGTCCGTGCCCCACCCAGTCCTTCCGTGCCCCACCCTGTCCGTTCATGTCCTCCGGCCTGTCCGTCTGTGCCTCCCCCCAGTCCGTCCGTGTCCCAGCCGGTCTCACTCCACTTTCTTCTCCAGGCCTGAGCTTCTGCGAGATCAGCACTGTGCTTATCTGAAGAGAGGACTACGCCATCTCTCAGATGCATATGAGGTATGTGCTAGTGGGTGTGCTGCGTGCGCCTGACCGGGGCCAGTTTCCTGCTGACCGGGGCCAGTTTCCTGCTGACCGGGGCCAGTTTCCTGCTGACCGGGGCCAGTTTCCTGCTGACCGGGTCTGCTTTCTCCTCTAGTGTCTGGATGCTAGCCGGCCCTGGCTTTGCTACTGGATCCTGCATAGCCTGGAGCTGCTGGACAAGCCTGTGCCCACCTCCATCTCCTCAGAGTGAGTCTGCTGCCAGCAGCCACCACGCCAGCCGTCAGATCTGTGTCGAACAAGAATAGTTTGTCCATTCATTGAAAGGATTTGGTTTCCTGAGTGCCCCGCTGCCACCTCTTGGCCCTGATTGGCTGACGTGGGGACTGTGTGGAATGTTGCCGGGCAGACTTTGTGTGCATATATACCAGTGGTCTGAGCCATGATGTCAAATTTGCTGTAAATAAATGTAAGGCCTGGCTGTAGCCTGGGAAAGGGGTGGAGTTTGAGAAGATGGTCCAGTAGGAGCGCAGGCCAACTGTCCTACAATCTTTCAGTGTCTGCCAGTTCCTGGCGCGGTGCCAGTGCCCGACAGGCGGCTTTGCCGGTGGCCCAGGTCAGCAGGCTCACCTGGCGCCCACGTACGCGGCCGTCAACGCCCTCTGCATCATTGGCACTGAGGAGGCCTACAGTGTCATAGACAGGTAGGGTGCACATTTGCCGTTTTCTGGGAAGCACTACTCGCACAAACAATGACATTGCCAGGGAAGCCACCGCCTAACAACGCAAAGGCTATGGGTTCATATCCCACAGCCTCTGACACAAGTGAGTGAGGGGCCCCTTCTGGGGTCATGCAGTTAAGAGGCTGACTGGCCGCATTCCCCCCCCCCCCGGTAGACAGAAGCTTCTGGACTTCCTGTACTCCGTTAAGCAGCCCGACGGCTCCTTCGTCATGCACGTGGGCGGCGAGGTGGACGTCAGGTGAGTGTCCCAACCCCTCCAAGTCCCTCTGGACGCCGGAACGCGGTCTGAAGCTCTCGTGTCGCTTTCCAGGAGCGCGTACTGCGCGGCCTCAGTGGCTTCCCTGACGAATATCATCGCCCCCACGCTGTTCTCCGGGACGCCGGGCTGGATCGTCAGGTGGGGCAGCCACCTGTTTGCCGGCCAGCGGGTTGTGCAGGAATCCCTAAGGGTTTTTGGTACGGGACAGCCCAGCTTGATGGGGGTGCCCTTTCTTTACACAGCTGCCAAAACTGGGAGGGGGGTCTGGGCGGCATGCCAGGCCTGGAGGCCCACGGTGGGTACACCTTCTGTGGCATGGCAGCCATGGTCATCCTGGGTAAGGAGGACATGCTGGACCTCAGAACCTTGCTGGTAAGTCAGCCGGTCCCCCGAGAGCAACCTTGTGTTTCATGGCACTTTTCCACTGGCATGCAGGGACCAGGCTGCACCCGAGCCGTACCGCAAAGAGAGACAAGTCGCAGTGCGGCTCCAGCTCGCTCCGGTTTTCCACCGCAGCAGGGTCGGCGCAGTAAAAGCGTTGCTGAGTTCGGAGGAGAACTCATCGCGTAAAACCGACGATGTGCTAATTTCTGCTAGCACATGAGAATCGCTGTGTTATGTTTGCATCAGATGCTGGAAGAATTCGCATTAGATTGCATAAATTCGTGAATCCTTTCCGTTCAGCTGTTCCGTAGTATTTTTTCCAAGTATGTGGTTGGAAAAGTTCTGAGTTTGAGGGTTTGAGAATGCATCAATACATCACATACTAATAATGAATTATATATAGAATATGCCCATTTCCCCTTTAGATAATCCATGTATATCAATGCAGAACACCAGTCTCCATGCATTTCGACCAAGCTTGGTTTTCTTACACTTTCGGCCCATGTTAGCGTGGGTATGGCTCATGCAATTAAGCTCCTTCTCGTGTAGTTTTATTTTCATCTTTAAGGTAACAAGGAAAAAATGTTTATCCTTATCAGTAAGCATGATGAGTATTAATCACTCCAGAGGGAAAAAAATCCAGCTATAACCTTACTGAATATTCAGTCTTTTAGCTCTGATCACCACAGCTGTTAATGGTGTGATGAAGTACGACCTCTCGTAATGACAAGAGCCAGCATCACACAGACCTGCTCTTTAAAGTGATGGTGATCTCAGTCCAGACTTCCCCCCCCATCATCTGTTTTGCTGCTACAATCGCAATGCCAGAAAATCTGAAGTTTGACAGCAGCAGGGCTGATGTAACGTCCCATTAGGAGCCACATCCACACCGGGTTGGCTGTTTGGGTTCCCCTGTCGCGGGGCTCATGGAGGGGTCATGGTTTCCATAACGGTGCCTTTGGCCGGTCGCACTCGAAAACCAGCAACGAAAACAGCCCATTCATAAGGTCGTCTGGACAGAGGATTCAGGGTCATGTCAGGGTTAGCAGGAGGGCCCTTGGCTTGGTAATGAGGACGGGGGCACTCCAGGGAGGGGGCAGGGCAGCCTCGAGCCATTTCCAAGCCTGGTGTCCATCTTGCAGGCTTGTTAAATTCCTTTTTTTTGAAAATAATTACTGGAATGCAAAATGGTGTCCCTCTCTCTGTCATTCAGATCAGAGATTGTTTTTCATTTTACACAGTTTTATGTTGATGAAGAGCAAAAAAACAACCACTAGTGGTTAGAGTGGTTTCAGCCTTAGACCCCTTTCTAACTGTGACTGCCCCCCTCCCCCCCCAGCGCTGGGTGGCCAGCCGGCAGATGCGCTTCGAGGGGGGCTTCCAGGGCCGCTGCAACAAGTTAGTTGACGGCTGCTACTCCTTCTGGCAAGCAGGCCTGCTGCCCCTTCTACACCGAGCACTCTATAAGGAAGGTAGGCCAACTGTTTCTCTGTGTTTCAACTTTCGTTGCCAGGGAAAATGTAAAAAAAAAAAAAAAAAAAGTGGTAAAGATTTTTTGGGGTTGCAGGTGAGCTAGCCCTCAGCCAGGCCAGTTGGATGTTCGAACAGCAGGCCCTGCAGGAGTACATCCTGCTCTGCTGCCAAAACCCAGCCGGTGGCCTGCTAGACAAGCCTGGAAAGTGAGTGCTAGTGCCGCCCTGGTGGCTGCCCAGCTTCTGCCCTCAAGTGTTCTGTTATCCAACCCAAACGCTCTGTAGGGTTTTTTTACAGGCATCTGAACTAGCAATATGATACCAGCTATGTAAGTTGCACATTTGTATCTGTTTATATCCAATCAGATCCAGGGATTTCTATCACACCTGCTACTGCTTGAGCGGCCTGTCTGTAGCCCAGCACTTTGGCGGCCGGGACGTTCACCTGGAGCTGGTTATCGGGAAGGATGACAACCGCCTGGTATGTTATGCATTGCACTCTGTCCAAGAGACTTATGGGAAGAAGCTGGAAGATTTTAGCAAACCGGTTAAACGAGATCCGCCCCCCCCCCACCCCAAATTTGTAAAGCACCATTTCAGAGATAATCTGACTGGGAAAAGTCATCTTTAGATTAACTGGTATTCACATGCCTTACTGGTATGAGATAATGTAAATTAGATGTATTACGCCAGAGGTCTCCAACTCCGGTCCTGGGCTACTATCCAGTTGGTTTTTTATCAAACCTGGCTTCTGATGAGCCTAACTAGTTCTCAGGTAAATACCATGGCCAGGTGTGGCTCATCAGAACCCAGGTAGGATAGAAAACCTACTGGATAGCAGCTCTCCAGGACCGGAGTTGGAGAGCCCTGTATTACACAATCATCAAGCACTGCTTGTGTGTCAGCTTGTGCACGAGCCCAGCGCCCCATCCTTAAACGTGACGTCATGATGCTGAAACCGGGGCCCCTCTTTCTCTGCACCAGGAGCCCACGCACCCCGTCTACAACATCTGTCCGGAGAAGGTGACTCAGGCCGTCACGTGGTTCCAACAGCAGCCTGCCCCCATGTACAGGGAGCCGTCCGACACCTCATAGGTCGCCAAACGCCTTTTTTTTTTTTGCTCCCCTGATTTTTGCTACAAACTTTATACTGAAGCAGGTGCCACTTTTCAGAGGCACCAAGAATCCACCTTCGTTCTGCTCCGAACACAAAGCACCCTGACTCCAGCTGAAGAAAAAAAATGCGATGTCTTTATTTTTAGTTACTAATAAAAGTTCAAAGGTCCCGACTCTGTGAGCTTCAAATGTAAAACATTTATTTATATATATTACACACACACACACTAAAAATATAAAATATCGCAGTGGAAAGACCGAAACCATGCAACAATCTCAGTAACCAAATTGTATTCTGTCCCTTGTTGAGTGTCAAGTTTGGATGCCAGTAAAATAGGGAAACGTATAGTTTAGTTTTTGTGTAACATGCTATATAGGAAACCTGCCTGACTGCCCCATGAACTCCCAAAAAAACATGCATCGCCCTGAACGGTTGCTGCAAACCCCGACCCCCCCCACTCATAAACAGGACGGCACGCTAAAGGATAAAATAGCTTTTATTTATAGTCTCATAGTAAAGGTAAGCCTTAACTTGCAAGACAATTGTCGGCAGTATGTACAACATACCTGTAATTTCCATGGAATGGAATCAGAGGAACAAAAGACCAATTTCATAAACACTACGTCCTAATAATGGAAACACACACACCCCAAGGCTTACGAAAGCGTCCTGGGGTTTTTAATATATAGAATTAAATCAGCAACATTGAGTTTACAGTGTAATGCACAACACACTGGTGGACAGTTTTTTTTTTTCTCCTTTAATAAAAATAAAATAAAGGTTTACTATTTTAAACTGCATTGCTGTAACATTCAATATCTATTTCATCATTCTGGGAAACTACATGTATTTTATAGGGCCTGTTCACAAAGAAATTCTTTTAAAACTTATTGGTGAACCTGTTGGAAAGAAACCAATGCAATTAAAATTTTTAACCTAAAGTATTCGGCCATCTAACGCCATTCACTATCATAAGCTAACAGACAAGATACAATACAATTCTGGAGGTTGGTACAGCGTACGACGTTTCATATTGGGAGTTTTTTTTTTTTTATTTAAAGATGGAAATCTACAGCCGTGTGAAAAAGGCTTTAAAAGTAGGCTGCCAGTACAAACACTCAGTTACTTTCACATTTTTCATGGAAAAGAACAAGATCTAAAAAGCAAGACTTCCCCACAGACGGTTTTCCCCCCTATAGTGTTCATTTTAAAACATTTTAAACAGGTTCATATAATTTATCAAATAAAAAATAAAGTACTTTCGTTTTTGCCTTTTTCTTTTTTCCCCCCGAGCAGTCCACACTTCCATGTCGGATTAAGATGATTACTGAGGTGACGAAGAGCAGAGTCCTTCAACCACAAAGCTGCCGCACTTCTGGATCGTCAACGTTGCTGAGACGAATTCG
>JAODUD010000026.1:544998-575334 GCA_026784285.1 Stomatorhinus walkeri | reverse complement strand
GGGCAAAGCAGGCCGTCCTCAAACTGCCAGCTTGGCTGTGTGCTTCACAGAGCGGCTGCATCGGGGTGGGTGGGGGGGTTGGTGAACAGCCAGGAGGGTCCTGCCGAAGGCATCAGGCTTCCTTCAGTAGAGGAATATCTGCAAGGCAAGGAGGAGAGAAGGAAGGGGTATGGGGGTATGTTTAGCTACAGTCAACAGAACCCTAGTCAGGAGCCCCCTGCTGGACTACCACTGTATAGCAGACAGCTAACATCCCCTATGAGGCTATATAGGCTCTGCATTTATTATGAATACCATATACCATTATAATTATATTTATCCTTAATAATAGCTCAGGACAGGTGAACGCATATATAAATAAAGCCCTGGAATTTTTGCCCAGTTAATTATGCATAGTCGAATCACAAAGGGTAAATGGTAAATGGACTGCATTTATATAGCGTTTTTCTACTCCTACGAGTACTCAAACCGCTTTACAATTTATGCCTCACATTCACCCATTGATGCACACATCCACACACCGGTGGCAGAGGCTGCCATGCAAGGTGCCAACCTGCACACCGGGAGCGATTTGGGGTTCAGTGTCTTGCTCAAGGACACTTTGATGGGGTCAGGAGGAACCAGGGCTCAAACCCGCAACCCTCTGGTTGCCGAACGATAGCACTACCTTCTGTGCCACCATCTTCCCCAAAGGGTCTTAAACAGGCACCACTTCCATGCATGGAGTAAGCATGCAGTGTTTCATCGGCAAGGTGTGAAGAGGGCATACCATCAGCACAGTCCTCCACAGAGGCCAGGGACAGCAGACTGTGCTGGTCGCTGCTGTCTGAGTCCTGGCGCTGGGGGCGTGATGCCTGCCCTGGGGACCAGGAGGAGGATGAAGATGAAGGCGCCTGATGGACCAGCACCATCTCGGAGTGCCGGGAAGAGGTGGAGGTGGAGGGGAGGCTGCATTCAGCCTGGGCAGCGGCGGTGGCCCCGTCCTCGTCCCCCTGAGCAGGGGCCCCAGCTGCCTGAGGGCCCTCAGACATCACGATCTGCACACGTGACTCAGGGGGCGGAACGAAAGTGCCAGCACTGCCGTACACAGCTTCCTCGTAGGAGGGCAGGGACACCTGGACCCCCTCCACCACGATGGACACGGGCTGGCCGGACACACCCTGCTCCCGGCTGGAGGCGGAGAAGAACGGGGGGTGTAGCAAATGCAGAAAAACCCGATATCACTGCAGCTCACTGCAGAGCGACGGGAACCTTGAAGCAGACCGAGGAGCCATGGCGGCTGTCTGGTTCTCACCGGCTGTGGTGGAAAGACTTCAGTTTGGGCTGCAGCAGGACAAACAGCACCACCAGGAGGAGGATGAGGGCCACGGAGCTGGCGGTGGAGGCTACGATGGAGAGCGTGGGCATGCCCAGGGGAGAGGGCACATCCTTCCCTGTGGGATGGAGGGTGGTGAGCGAGCTACATCTCTCAACACTGGATGGCGTACACTTGGCCATCATGGCACCGAGGTGTGGGCTGACTGACCTTGACTAAGACGACAGCTGATCTGCATGGGGGAGTCCCACTCCCCATTCTGGCAGGTGAGATACTTGTAGTCCCCCTTCAGTGCATAGCCCTCGTCACAGAAGTACTCGATCACGGTGCCCTGGGTCAGCCGGTGGCATGGTGACGGGTGACACATATAGCCCCCATTCTCAGGCTCGAAAGGCGGCCGGCAAACTGCCAACATCAGTATGGGAGTTTCAGTAATGATGAGACTGTACACACACGCAAAGGGCAAAAGACTATATCTGATACTACTACACAGCCACTGTGACTTTTTTTCCAGTCTGAAAGTGACCAGGTACACTCACGACAGGTCTCTCCCAACGTTTGAAAGCCCTGTCACCTCAGGAGAAGGCGAGCCAGACATACACCTCTCAGATACATGCGCTCCGCTACCCTACCCCCCACTCTTTCTCGCTTAACAGACTGAAGGCTTTGCCAAGTGACTTGACGCACCTGGAGAAAAGCAATATTTGCTGGATTCCGCCTACAGCCCTACAGGCGCCCAGCCAGCGGTAGATGTTACCGTGCGGCGATGAGAGGGAGCCGTCTAACCCAGTTGATGCAACATGAGCCAGCCTGTGCTCTAAGGATCACCTTGAGCCACACTGCTAACCTGAGCCTGGTTCCCCACTGCATAACATCTTACTGATGCAGTATTAGAGAGGACCCTTCTTGGTAAAGAACCTGGACCTGAGGTTCCACAGCACTACTCCAATCATAATAAACACAGGAGCGATGTCATTGGCTCACCATCTGAGCGCACGCAGCTGGGAGGTTCAGAGGACCAACGGCCCGAGGACATGCAGGAGATAACCGTAGGACCATCCACAGTGTAGCCCTGGTTACAGCTATATTGTAGCACCGTGCCCTGGGGGAGGAAGCCCCGGTTGGTCTCTGTCAGGTTCACCCAGCTGTGCAGGACACTGGAGGGCTTTGGACATTCTGGGGCAGAGAGAGGGGACAGCAATACAAGTATTATCACTCGAACCTTCAGAAGTCTTACAAAGAGATTATTATACCTGAAGAGCAAAAGAAGTCTAATGACTTCTCATATCTTATCCAAGACAAGCATTAATAAAGACATTGTGGCTTAAAGGACTTTTTCCAAAACACTAAAATTATTTAAAGCACGTTCATTTAAAACACATACATTCATATCCAATCTCATAAACATCCACTGGAAGCCATTAAGTCACGCGACCTCTCAGAAATTCAGTCGTGTGAAAATCGGCAGCAGTCAGTCAATCTCTGAGCTTAGAGGCGACTGAAGCCACAAAGCCGGCGATGACATTACAGCTGTGAGGAGTGACAACCTCATCCAGCACCCTGTGTCCTGCTGCCTTACGAACTTCACAGCACAGGAGCCCAGAAGCAAAGCTTCAGAAGTGGTAGCTCAGCCAGACGCCTGGGGCAGGCTCCGGTGAGGCCACGGCTGAGCGCTCCACGCCCCACCATCTGTCAGCGCCACACAAACACATACCGGCGTTGTTCACGTGAAGACCACCTTTTTGGCCCATTGAGACATGCTGGAGGAGCAGAGGTACTGGGGGCCTTGACACATGCTTAACAGTAGAGACTTGTGGGATGATGTCAGCAGGCAGCCACTTTAAAAGCTGCCACTCTCAGACCAATGCTGAAACAGTGTCTCCACTGTAGCAGTAACCATGATGGAAGAAGAGACGTAAGGAGCGTGCACTGATTACAGTGTGTTGCTGCACCCACCACATGACAAACACTTCAGGGATGAAAACTTGAGAGCAGCCAAGCACTGGGTGATACCTCAGCACCACGCTAGTACAAATGAACCAGTGTGTCATTTTTCTGGTGGATGGATGTGCCAGTGCTGCCATCTACGCCCAAGTTTTTCCCTGTAAGTTGGAGGACCTCCTTATAGGGCTGCATGTAGATTAATGTCATAACCTGCAATTGCTTCATCCTGGGTAAGGGCCTTGCTCAAGGGCCCAACAGAGTAGAATCACTCTGGGCATTCATAGGATTTGAACCAGTAACCTTCCAGTTGCTGGCACAGATCCCTAGCCTCAGAGCCACCACTCCAATGGAATAAGAAGAAGAAGAAATGATAAATGTGGCTGTTTAAGTGCAAAGCCTATAATACTACAGGTAAATGGGATGGTGAAGGGTTTCCCAGTAAATTAAAAACCCAGCCACTTTTGACTGACAGCAACAGAACATACTAGATCAGTGTTTCCCAAGACGGTCCACTTCTTGCTCCCTCCAAGCTCCCCACTGGCATGTGGACTATTTGGTAGGGAGCAAAAACACGGACCCACAGTGAGAAACACGGACCGACAGTGAGAAACAAGGACCGACAGTGAGAAACACGGACCGACAGTGAGAAACACGGACCGACAGTGAGAAACACGGACCGACAGTGAGAAACACGGACCGACAGTGAGAAACACGGACCGACAGTGAGCCCCCGAGGGCCAGTCTGGGAAACACTGCGCTAGATGTTAGAGGAGTGGGGGTTTTGCGATATTTCAGGCAGTAACCAAGACTATATGTTCAAAGGTGCCTACCACAAGTACAGAGGGGATTCCCCACAGTTACTGGGCATGTGAAGCCTGAGATGACCAAACAGGACATGCCTACTTCCCCATAACCATACCATAAAGCAGTACTAGGCTCATTACTGCTGCTCTTTCATCAAACATCTTGGAAAGTCATAAAAGGACATAGCAGTTTATAAGCACAATAAATATACACAAGAACAGACCTAGTAGCTCAGATTGAGATTCTATACAGAAAGGTAACATTCCAGGGGTGAACAGTAAAGGGTGAGTACACATTCAGGAAATACATGTCCTTCTCCAAAACCGTGGGAGAGATTCCCTTCCAAAACAAGTAACTGGGTGTTATGACAAAAACGACCCGACAAAGATTCCAAAAACTAAAAAAATTGGACGGAGGAGGAGCAGGGTGCTGGGTGGAAGGGATGCAGCAGCCGACAGCACCAGAAAGTCTTCGGTTACAGCACACTCAAAACGCAAGTAAGGCTCAAGCGGGCGGATGGTATTACGGTATACCCCAGTATTTAGAAATCATGAAGGTATTATTTTTAATGCTGTCAAAAAATAGTTACTCTTTCTATTAAACTGATACAGAATTGCTGTATGGAGGCAATGCATTGTGCATTAGCAGTGACTGGAGCTTCACTCAAGATGAAAAAAAAAAGTCAAAGAATAACGCTAATTGGGACTGGGAATGTGCCATGAACTGCTGGAGCCTGTGTGGCATTTGTGACAGCGAGCGTGCGTGCGGCCACAGATGGGGCAGTGACAGTAGTGTCAATAAAAAAAGGGCGACCTTCTTGACTCTTCAGAAAGGAGCTCTCTCTTCGTTTCCATAGCGCTCAGCTCCCAAACTGATGAGCCTGTTTAGGTTCTCTCTGATTTAGGAGTCTACAGTAGCCTACATGGTTTATGTTTCTGTTTCTTTTTTTCTTAAATACAGATATATACCGTACTCTACAGTGAAATGTCAAGAAGCTATGATGTGAAAAAATAGATACCATGCAAGTGTAATGCACACCATCACATATATATGAATAACTGACTTTTGCTGCTATGAAGGAGACACACACATTAGCAAACATGTACATGAAGTTCGCTGCATGGGTTTAATAGCAAGCATACCATTCTGAGCTCCCGCACCCTAAGTGACACAGTAGAAATGATTACGCAGTCCAGTGTCAACGAATGTGAAGGAAACGTCAACGAAGAGGCGAGGGAAGTCCGAGATGTGACAAAGTGCGATTTTTTTTTTCTTAAATCCTAACAGGTTTTTAACCTTCCTCATTAGCCATAATCCTTCATCTTTTTGGCCAAATCTGCCGTTTTTGCGACAAAGAGCACAAACCAGCCAATAGCTGCAGATCCAAGCCTGAAAAAGCTTGAAGGTGGTGGACTCGCCAGGAATAGTGGATGATTATTGCAGATTATTGCACATCTAGGGGTGAGGTCATTACCCTACAGATAAACAGACTTAAATCTGTAGCATGGAAGTTGGGAGGCATAAGTACACATCATTTATTCTAATATTTCCTTGCATTACAATTCATGGGGAACAGCTTTGGGTTTTTGGAGAAAATGCTGTTTGCATGAGACTAAGCATCCGGGGGAATGCAGAAGTCATCGTCTTCCTGTGAAATCACCTGTGCGTGTAAACAGCTGGAAGCACATGACAAGGTACCAAAAATAACATAACGGGAAACAACATAAGCATGGTAAACATTTGGGTAACCCCAGAGGAAAAGGTATTTACAGTCAAGCTAAACTGGGAAACTACTAAGAATTGAGAGTGTGAGATCTCCACACACGTGGCTTCTTTTACCAGAAATATCTATATGAATGCAATGCTTTGTCAATACGCACTGCCCACCGAATGGGAAGAAAGGCAAAAGTTCCAGCCTTTCTTTAATAAATTTGAAACTATCTTGCAAACAACTCAAGAGTTTTTCTTGAAAGGGCTGCCGGTGTGTGTAATGTCACCTGTGTTTAGAGGACAGCCTGAAGCTGGCTACATCAGCCCACAGGTGTGTAGGACTCCTGAAAGAGTATCTTTATTTTTACAGACATAAGATGACATATTCTATACCAGGGTTACCTCTGCAGGAATTATGAGCTGCTTAGAGAAAGCGGTGAAACCTGTCCATACATGCAGCTCATACATGCCTTTGGGTCATATTTTATGGAGAATTTCTTGATAAATTCCATCCAGCTAGCTTTCAGGATTTATCACCATGACGGTACAATAACTGTTGCCTGCACAGTTAACAGCCACAATGCCCACTGCATTCCAAAGGTCACAGATCTACAGCTTGTGCTTAAAGTGGCAGATCACAGCTCACGACCTAAAAGGTGAATGCACCCATCTGCGTATGGGGTAGGAGGTGTCATACCGTCATGTGAGGCTCAAAGGAAAAAAAGAGCCAATTGGGGTGATGTGGGATAAAATCAACAGGCCGCCCAGCCTGGGAACCACAGTGATCCCTGACCACATTTTTCCTTTCACAGATGGCAAGGCTCAGATTTCAAGGCGAATTGAACCAGATAGGTCTCTCGGTGCTCAGAACCATGACTGCCACCCCACTGACTCGTTCTTCCCCTAAATTCATAATTACAAGCTGCTTGCCGAATGTCTCTTACCTAAGATGCATCAGTACCGTCACACTGTACAAGACCACAGGACACACTTGCTACTTCTTGGCAAATGACAGCTGTTATCAAATCCTGCAAGTTTAAACCAGACTAAACCAGATGCTCAGTGCCAAAATGTAAAGGGGAAAAAAAAGAAAAACTATTCTAGGGCTGGCAATGCAATTCTGCCCCATGTGGCTGTTGGAATGAGTGCTACTAGCAGCCGTACATGGTTCATAACCCTGTTAAAACTTCTGTTAACATGTAACCCGGGACACGTGCACCCGGCTGCCCTCATACATGCAGATTAAACTGCTGCTGCTGAGCGCATTTCCAAAGGAACAAATGTTCATTAACTAAACGCCCCTTCCCCCAACTCAGCTTACAAAGACAAGAACAGTGAATCTGCAAATCCAAACCTATGGTGGGGAGGCGAGGGTTTGTCCCCATGCCCCCCCCACGGGCTGGCCTCACTGGAGCAGATGGGTCTTGCTGCTCCTTCCATCTTCTTCAGCTCAGCCTCATGTCTAAATTCACACCCAGAGGCACTCCCCGATACCTCCCCCGTCAAACAGCTGCAGTGCATAAATGGCCCCCCTGCTTAGTTTTGGCTCGGACAAAGGGTCAGAGCTGAGTGAGGTTGCTCCACCCCCGGCAAATGTGAGACAAGGGACAATGGGGNNNGTGCTAGCGCTGCATACATTCAGCCCCCAGGGTATTCAAGGGATTGGCAAAGAGCAACAGTCTGTTCTGAGCCCATAGACCACAAGCCGTGAACCATTCTTAGTGGCCCTTGAAGTCAGCAGTGGTTGATGATGGCCCTCATTGGCTTAATCTCCACTTACCTCTTGTTTTCTACTACAACACCAGCTCTGAACTTCATCTGCAGCCCAGGAGCATGAGTTGGCACCAACAGTATAATCCTATCAAGGAGTATCTCACTGCAATTCCCCCAATGCTACAAGACATTGATCAACTGCCATAAGAGGACATTCTTGTGCCATCAGTGAATGCAACTGGATTTGGTCTATAATGCCTGATTTTTGGCTGATGGTATCATCATAATCACTACCGCCATCACAATGGAATGACAACATGCTTTATCCTCCATCTGTCTGTGTCAACTCTGCCAACAGCCACAGCGTGACAGTGTGACTGAATCCAGGCTGCCATGCCTTTATGTAACAGACTGTCACACGAAGAATGTATCAGGACAGAGAGAGAGAAGGTGGCATCAGTAATAGGATTCGGCAGGAAATGGAAGATGGATATGGTAAAGAAAAAGTGACAATTTCACCCAAACTCCACCTGCAACCTGACATTTTCAGAGTACCAAATTAATAGGCAAGTTCTGTCATTATGAAACACTTGTATGGTACACGGCAGTAAATTTCTGAAGGAAGGCCAGGGTCAAATTCATGAGAATGAACAATAAGGCATGGCTACAATAACATTCTTTTGACTGGAATGCAGCCGTACAGGCGATACTAAATGCCAGAAGCACACCAAAATAAAAAATGGCATGAATAAGATAAAAAATCTGGAAATAGCTCTTTTTGCCTGATCACAATGTTGTATGCCTAAGATAAGAACAATGGAGAAAAAAAAATCTGCATTACTTTGCTGTTAATCCCTGCTTTTTAATTCCAAATCTCATTTACTCAGCAACACAACGGTTTACACTTAATCAGGTTAAATATAACCAGACTGTTCTTCGTAGAAAGGGTTCTCCTGAACTACAGAGGGCTATGGTGAAGAGAACCTATAGCACTTAAGACTGCAGAGTATACAATACAAGATCATTAAAATTACCGGTGAGATGGTAATAAAAATTTTTTTAACTTTGGCAGTTTGGCTGAACTGCGTGGAACAGAATGTGCTGGAATCACAGAAAGGGTGAGTCAGGGACTAGTATAATTACATTTTGATAACTTCAGGCCAGCCTACGGCAGTGTCACATCCATGAAAATTCGGTAAGAGGGCAAAAATGTATGAACCTGCGGCCTGTGGAAACAGCAGTGCTGATGGGTAAGAGCTACCAAGCAGCATGACAGCTGAGGTCACTGACCTTGGTCTGTGACTGGGTGACAGCTGATCTGCATGGGGGAGTCCCACTCCCCATTCTGGCAGGTGAGATACTTGAAGTCCCCCTTCAGCACGTAACCCTCGTTGCAGAAGTACTCGATCACGGTGCCCTGGGTTGGCCGGTGGCATGGTGACGGGTGGCATATGTAGCCCCCATTCTTGGGCTCGAAAGGTGGCCGGCAAACTGCCAATGGCACACGAGACAGCTTCGATAATCATGGGGCTCCCCGCATACACATGTGCAGACACACCAGATGACGCTTTGGTACTGATGGGGATGCACACACACACATGTTAAAGTGCTCCAGATATCACGAGACCACACACTGCCAATTATAAACAGGGAGATCAGACACAAAAAGGCATTCGGCATTCGCTCGCACACACATGCAAAAATCATGGTGTCAGTGGAAAAAGGCGGCTTTGGTAACCATAGGACTAAAAAGCAGGGCATGAAAACATTTTCCCACAACTGCCTTGTGCAGAGCAGAGTTTCAGCTCCTTTCTGTTTGTGTGTATGCAGCCATAACACAAAAAAGTTAAATAGCGTTTTCCCAGGGTAATTAAGAGTCTTGCTATTGTATTGCTTATAGGAATATCAGATACAACAAAAATGTTGAGAAGCAAACTAAATTTAAATGCTCATAAACAGGCCTGTAACACCATATAATATTAAAATGCAGCATAACCCCACTTTTTTGGGATTAATGTAGAAATAATTTTTAAATTATTGAATGAAAGTTTGAATGAACTTGAATAAAAATATTACAGGGACACGTATTTTTTGATCAACTTAAGTGCTATAATACGCCCCCCTCCTACAGCGATGGATGCTGGGCTGTACAATTAAAGTGAAGCAGTACCAGCAGGAAGACCAGGTTCCATCTTCTGAGGTGAAACTATTCAAAGATGGAACTTGCAGTCCAGCCCCTACAAGTATCTTCTGCCACGTCATGTTTGAATAATGTCTGGAGACTAGCCTGGCTGTAAAGGTTATGGTAGAACATTAAAACACTGACAGGAAGTGGGCGTTGTTTTAACAACGTAGTGTTTGTGGTGTTTAATCTAGCTTAAAGATCTTTAATCTCTTAAAGATCTCTGAACACCAGGCAACTGACCCGAGTAGTGTCTATGTCCACCCAATTAAAAGTAGAAAAAACACTAGTAGCATAAAACTATTATACTTATAGGAAGCAAAAATGATTCCAATTTTTATTCTGATGTAATTGTTCATTAAGCTACCGAACAGTACAGATTAGTCTAAAACAGATTCAATTTCCTACAAAAAAATGTGACCGCAACATTAAGATTCCTCAAACCTTGCTACAAAATACACCATTGATCACACACAAGCGCTTCACTCGTGCCACGTTAAACCATGCTGACAACTCATGCATCTGCCCCATGAGAAGAAATTCATAAGAGGCAGAGTGCGGCAGCTTATAACCAGCGATGACCGACTGAAATAAGCACTGACCCAGGAGTTCAATCGTGAGCTACAAAGGCGGTGTTGCCGTAACATGCATCATGACTTGGGGAAGGGCTGCGGGCAGGGGGACATTATTGGCTCACCGTCCATCCGTAAGCAGCGGGGCGGTTCAGAGGACCAACGGCCCGAGGACATGCAGAAGATAACTGTGGGCCCATCCACAGCGTAGCCCTGGTCACAGCCATATTGTAGCACCGTGCCCAGGGGGAGGAAGCCCCGGTTGGTCTCAGTCAGGTTCACCCAGCTGTGGAGGATGCTGGGAGGCCTTGGACATTCTGGGGCAGGGACAGGGAAGCTCGGTTAGCGATGCTTCCTCAGCCCCCACCCTCTGCCATGCAAAACTCAAAAAACAAATGAGCAAACGTCCAGCGCACTGCCAATGAGCACAGGAGGGTGCCGCTATATCTAGGGTGAATGACAAGGACAGTGACTACGCAGCACGGAAGCCAGTGGGCCTCCATCACTGCCATAGCTATAATACATAGGTTCATCTATCTTTGTGGGGACTCTCCATTCATTTATATGGCGAAAACTCTAATCTCAACATGATGACCTTAACCTTAACTAACCAAACAAAATACAAGACTTTTGGCATTTTGTGTTTTTTGACTACATTCACAGATCTTTTTCCAAACAATGTCAAAATAACATGTGTTTATCACACTGTGGGGGGATATTTGCCCCCCACAATGTAATAAACATAATTCACACACACACACACACACACACAGCTACCAAGCCCAGGGCAGCACACTGTGGTTAAGCCAAGACAAAACCAATACTCTGCCATCTATAAAAAGATCTATAAAAACTTCCTTTAAACTTCTCAGTTCATTCAGATCACATGTGCACCAACTGGAAAATGGGCTTCTTTCAGCAAGAAAATATAGACGAGACGTTTGGTCTTGCCTTACTTGATGGTCAGACTTGCAATTTTAAAATTCTACCCTGGAGTCTAGCTCCAATCGTACAGCACAAGTCTGGAGACCTTACAGAGGACGCCTCACGAGTAACAAGGAAAACATGCGGTAAAAACGGCCCACATCAGCCATATTACTTAACCCTTGCACAAATTTGGAAAAAAGCAGCAATGCAACATCACAGCAGTAGCAACTTCACCCCCATCCCCAGCCTTCCTGTTTTCAGTACACCAAGTGAGAAGGTTCAGCGTGGCCTCCCCCACTGACAGGAAACCACACACTTAGCTGTGTTTAGCCTTACAGTGATGCAGAGGGAAGGGACAGCTTCCCAAAGTAGTGAAATCAATCACATTTCAACCTTCTGTAGACAGCATAATAGTGTTTCTGGGAATTACACCCTATTTCCATGATGTTTTCCTCTGGAACAATTCCATTTTGGTTCTCAGGAATGAACACTTTCCGTATTATAACATTTGACATAACAAAAGGTTTAACAGCAGCCCTGTTCCATTTGCATGCAGGCCTGAAAAAGATAGTCAGGCTGCAACAACCAGCACTGAAACTCGTAAAACCAGGTATTGCCCATATGCCTGGGTTGCTACGTAAAAAAGGTTCAACCAAATATAATTGGTTTTCTCAAAAACAGGCCTCTAATAAGGCAAGCAGTTACACAACCCACAAATGAAAGAATGAACAAAAATAACTTAATAATAAACCACATAATGCCAAAGGACAAACCCAAAAGGGCCCCAAAAAAGCGAAAAAAGGCAGAGGAATAAGGATAGAAGGGAAATGGCAGAGAGAGCCTTGAAGGGAGCATGGATCATAATTAAGGTTGAAAGCACAATGTGGCACTCAGACAAGCTGCTGTGCAGCAGAGAAGCCGAGCACCACAGGTGTAAAGACTGCTCTCCCAGAGCCTCAGCTTCAAGATAAAAACCAGTTCCTTTAATGTGGTGTTCAGGGAGACTGCTGAACATCATTTATGTGTTATGCTGAAATAACACCACCTCTTGCAGAATGCAAACTGTTTGCACAAAGCAGGCCGAGTTTCACTTCCTACTTTGCAGAGAACACAGTGGGAGACTTTAGCAGGTGAGCCCACTGCTCACAGACAATCTAGAAACTACCTTGAGCAAAATGCAGATAGGTTTCTTTTTGATCAGCATAAGAATCTCCTTCCTACTGATCTCCTGAATAAAAGCATTGAGGCGTTTTTGAAGCATATAAATATCCTTCTAAAAGAAAAGCTAGAAAGTCAAAAATCCATGCCCACTCATTGATTTCCCAACAACAAAAATGATTGGTTTCCAGAGCTGCATTAAATGGTGTGTACAAGAATGCAACGATGAGCTACCACTTATAAACAGGCAGGAGCCTAGGGCCTACAAATAAGCACTGTACAAATATAGGACAGCCAGCAAGACTTCAGGTGGGTAAAATTAGTCTCTGGTCAGTGTCATTTCCAAGTCTGAACTTCCAAAAGCAAACAAAGCTACAGTATGACAGCAAAAATAGATGCCTGTGTGCTTCCTTCTTAGATTGGGCAGTGAACAACCTCATCCCATATCCTGTTTTCGGTTGTGTCTCTGAAGTCTGATGTCCACTTCCTGAGTAACAAGACATTATAACTCAGCAGATGTACTCGTGGTTTGTTGCTAGGGGGAGAGGCAGAGACTGACTGTGGGGTTAGAGGTCACCAAATAGTGCAATAGTGCCAATATGCAAGATGAACAAACAGATGAATGAACAGAACTCTTGCTTCTAGGGTTAAAATGCACTAAACAAACCCCTTGTGGGAATAAACACCTTAATCTACAATCGTGCCAAAACCATTACTGGCATCATATAAAAAAGCCTTTGGCTATGGTAATGCTTTGCTAACAGCTTTTGTCCTTGTCCAAGATATTGCAAGGACTGTGACTGACTCTATATATGGCTTAGGCCTCTCAAAGCCCTAGGCGGGCATTCCCGTCAGACATAGAGCCAGCAATAAAGCCAGATCATTCAGACCTTGTCTCTTTCATTCTAGCTATGCCCTTAGGACGTGGTAGCGTAGAATCACAACCTCCTGACTGTCCATCCCATATGACGCTACAGCACGCAGAAACTCAATCCCACCAAGGACACACAGGGCATCTCCAGCTCCTGGTTCTAGAGTGGAATCATACTGAGAGCCCGATGGAGGAGCAGCAGGAAGACAGAGCTAGGAGGACCTGAGGGGGAGGGGGGTCAAGTCACCAGCCCTTGTCAGGCATTGAGAGACAACCTCATCCCCTCCCACAATCTGTTCCAATCCAACATCGGCACACAGAGGGAAATCTATACACCCCTTCCAAACCGAAGCCACGTGGGCTGTGGCTAAGAGGCTGTCGGTATTGGTTTTGAGGGGAACACTGGGAAGCCCCCTTAGAGACACAAACAGATTATGTTTCCTTAAGGGAAACGACAGCCTCATGTCCTTCGCATATAGCAAGAGCCTGGTAGCCTTACCTGAACCGCGACCAAATGTGGTAATGGCCAGTAGGACTAGCAGAGACCAGAGTGGTCTGTTGATGTGTCCAGCATGGACGCGGGAACTTGTTGCAGGCACTACCATTCCATTGCTCATCTTTTATTCCAGCTGCAGAACAGGAATACTTTATGGTGGAACCTGAAGGAGGAAAGAAAATATTGACATTTGGAAAGCTCTCAGATGCAAAGCTCACATGCATACTTTCTCTCTCTGTCTCACTTTCCCCACCATCTGTCACGCAGGTCCACCAAGTAAATGTTAATGCTTATTAGATTTAATGCACTTTCCAAGGCTGGCATCCTGTATTGCAATGGTGAATATCTCCCTCAATTAGGCTGGCTACAAACAGCCTACTGCTCTTAAGACTTAAGGTCAGTTAATCCACAAAGACACTGCGCTGGCCTCAGACTAATCCAGACAGAGCCTCAGTCAGAAAGCTCATGCACAGAACAATAAAATCAGTTATTTTTCTATTCTCCTACTCCCCCATATGAACAGTCACGGTTTTCTGTTACAGTCGGAAATTAAGTATGTTTTACAAGGCTGGCTCATCGCAAGGGAAGGGGGAAACAAGAGGCAGGAAGTTATTAGTAATCATTTACGAAAAAAATAATAAAAAAAATAAATTTTATCCAACACTATAGACCATCATACTTCAAAAAACATGCATCGTTCGCCCTTCCTGATAATGGCTGCTAGGTTACTCCAATGATCTCACACTGAAAAGCCACAGCACATGGTAATTACAAGAAAATGGGATCCAGGTGCAGTTGCTTGTCTGAGAAGTAAGCTATTTAAACATCTCTACATTACTTCAATCCTGGTGAGGCCTTCTGTTGAATTTCTAAATACAATATACCCTAAGCTTACAGTAAATAAGTTTCATCACCCAATGACAAATGGTTGTGGAAAAAACATCTGACAAGGATCAACAGGCCCCCCACAGGGGTGGATATGTATCCCTCTGCAGAGGGTGTGATGCAACCAACTGTGCCTAGAAGAGGTTCTGAATTCTGCATTTACCAATCAGGATCTATCTTGGGCAAGATCAGCAGTGGAGAAGGCCACTCCTAAAACTGAGTTAAACTGAGTCAAGGATGTTATTGAATCTCAACACAATTACTTAAAACAATGAAAAATTTGCCTTTTTAATGAAAAAATGTTAATATTAACTTATTTTAAATTTGTCAACACAAAGAAATCGGAAGGAAATAGGAAGGAATTCATAAAAGTTTAGAACCCGGTTACAAAAATTAAATGCTTCTCATTGCTAACACAGCTAATTAATGAGGGACTCTGCATCAGTGAACAGTACAGCAGAGACATAAGGAAGTTACAGAGGTCACAGCTCCTGTTTTATCAGGTTTAGCTTATAAAGATATCACACTTTATGGTCCACAAAAAAAAAAAACTGCTGTACCAAGCACAAGAGTGAAAGAGTTCCAAAGATTTAACATGAATGATAACTTCTGTTTGATCATGAATAATCAAAGAAAAAAGGAACTTTTTGCACCAGTATGCTAGACTGACTGATAAAGTTCCTACGCAAGTAATTTTGTCCTTCTCTTTTTTTCGTGTTTCTGCTTGTACACACAGACGGGTTCCTGTACAGACTTCTCCAGATTTGTTCCAGAGGCCAATGTGCTCCACACCCAGATTTGGAATGACACAAAAGGCTGCGAAATGTTTCCTTGTTATGGTTCCAGGGTGGAACACACGTGATTCCATCACGGACCTGCCCTACCACAGACGCTTAACCCTTACCTCAATAAGACCAGAACAGCAGCACTGCCATCACTATAATGGCAATTACACATGCTTACCCTTCTCAGAAAGTGAAAAAATAATTTGCGAGATTTTCAGCTTCAGAGAGAGAGGCGTTTAAAAAAAAGGTACAACAAGACTCACAGCTAAAAGTACCAAGACCTCAAAAGGGAAACGGGGAGTAAAATACTCTGCCCTGGAACTGAGTCTGAGTTTTGGAAGTGAGCAGCCACTAAGAGATTGCTATCTGATAGGCCTGAGCCAATGCCCGCAGGTCTGTAGGGAGTCAGTTCAGCCCAGCAGAGCCATAAGATGGAGGCCTCCGCAAAGCTGTGAATAAAGGCCTTTTGTTGTGCTGCATTATGGCACGTTAGCCCCCGTGGGGTACCCTCTTCTCCGTTTTATCGTAAAGAGCAGTAATCTGAGGTGCTGCCACACGTATAGTGTGACTGAAGTCAAAGCCCTGAGTAGCACAGCCTTATTTGGCATGTTGGGGCTTTGCAGATTAGCGTAGGCACAGCCTGCGATAGCCGACCGGTTCTGCTGTCAGAACATCCAAATCCTGCCTTTCATGCAGGATTATTCTGCGCAAAATTTTATTAATCACAACCACTGGCAAAGCACTGTGAATCATCTTGAATCATCCCACAACTATATCACCTAGAAATATTATATATGAATTTGAGCATAGTGAACGACACTATCTACCCATTCATAACTCATTTCTATTCTATCATCCATAATTACTAGCAGTTCCATCTGGATTATTAGAACATGTTCAACTGAAATAAACCACAAGCCGCTCTGACTGACATGAGGCAGTAAAATGCATTTAAATAAATACGCAGTGGCACCAGCATAGCGTTGGTAGTCAGTCTGAAGAGTGGACAACAGGAAAGAATAAAATAAGATGAAACCATTAACAAACAACTGATTTAAAATAAATAAATAAATAAAAATTGTGCAAGTGCAAAATATACAAGGGTAATGAATTTAAGATGCCTCACAGTGACAAAGCTGCAATGAACGGCAGACACCAGGGGGACAGCATTTCTAACAGCTGACAGGCAAAGATCTGAAATGCACGTAGAATTTTTAAGGCAGGAAACTCCTGAGGGAAGTCATAAGTCTGCGGTCAGACTTATGTACCTTCCTGATATTTACTGGATGTTTCAAACGGTCAATGCTGGCCAGTTTGCTGTCCCTCAACCCTGTAACTAAGAACCTAATGGACCAGCTCGCAAACAATAAATTCATTAAAAGACGATTAAAGCTCAGGCTTAGCAATCTGCCCGTCATTTCGCTTATGCATATTGCGGCCTTGAATACTCACCGCCTAATGGTGATGTCCAGTACATGTAGGTGGCTGTCTTGCTACACAAAACACGGCTGCGGATCTCGGTTTTCGTGTTATAAAGAAGAAACGTAACCAATAGGCTACCTGTCAGTACTAATGGGAAAACAAAGAACCGGTCTGTTAACTGTTACGGCACACGGCGTCATTTAATCAACGAAGGCAGGATCCCCCGATATTCTACGACGGACAAAAGCAGACAAAAAAGCTAACGCTAGCCAAATAGCTAAGAGTCACCCGGCTCGAACGTCAAGAAACGCGTTAACTACGTACATGCTAGTAGCTCGTTAGCCCTGTATGCGGAACTAGTTTCGAACGTGACAGTTGTACCCCCAAAACGGTGGGCGACAAACATTTAAAGTAAGACGACAGGCAGTCTCCTACGTATCTTTATGCGGTATGGGCATAAAGCAAACGCCTCGTAATAATGTGGAGGTGATGGTTAAGTTAAATACACCATGACGCCGCCCAGTTAAAATAAGTTACAAAAAACTAAATTCACAGCCGACGGAAAATAGCGACATACCGACCCGGTCCCATATTAACTTCGGACAGACAGAGGGGGGAAAGGGCCTGTTTTTAGACCGAGGAAGAACAAGGAAATACGGCAAAGGCTATGAGGCGGATAACTGTTAGTAAAGCGCTCCGTATGGCCACTTACCAACTCAACTGCCAGCTTCAGGGTCCCCCCCTCTCCTTAATTTACTTCCGAGACATGTACTTGGATTATCAGACAGACGGAAAATCGACACAAAATACCCGACGTGCCCTTTTTTCCCCACAAAATAACCAAGCCTACTCAAGCCGACTGCTCCGGTCCCTTCTGCTAGCTAATGGCAGTATCGGAAACGGACAGCCTCCCGCTTGTCAGGCTCCAGCAGCTGCCTCGCTTTCGTTCGGTCTCCATGGGAACTGCCACGAGCCCGAGAGTACGCCAGTTGCGGAACTGGGAAGGGGGAGACAGACGCACGGTGCGTAAAGGCTGTCGGCTGCTCTCTGACAGATCAGCTGACGGGCGGCTTTGCGCTGGCTCGGTGCCTGGCTGGGTGACCATAATGACGACGGGTTGCCCTTCGCATGTGCAACAGATAGCATTATTTGCGCACGCAGGGTGGAAAGCCTAGTTAGTTGGATTTAACTCATTCCTATCAAGAATGTCAATTTAATTTTCTCTGAAATGTAGATTCATAGTTTAACTTTAGTTTTTAGAGAACACTAGGCGACACGCACCAGTTGTCTTGAATATATTTATTTCTATCATGATCTGTCTTACAGTAACTCCAAACTATTTGCCATGTCAGTATCCCACCTTCTAACTTAGGAAGATATTATGTTTGGTATTTGGTAAATGTTTTCTGTCTACGAAATCACAAATACTGTTGTTTAGTATAAAATATACTTTATTGTATTTGTTCAGTTTTTCTTGTATAAACCGGATTACGCGAAGTGCAATGATAGATGACTGCCGCCACCTAATGGCTAATCCCGCAGATGAATTTGCTAGGATGGTATGTACAATATTGTATAAAGCAGTGGTTCTTTGTCCCACCGCACACATTTATGAGGATGAAATTTCTCAGGCATTTTTTCCCCACACAAAACACTGACGTATGCGTGCTCGTAAAGGTGTAATATATTATTCATCAAAAGTATATAGAAGCCATATTCCATCTAAACAGACACAATAAAAATAGTAACAATAAATACTTAAAATCATATTTTAATATTATATATAATATTTTATTATCAATTACAAACAACTAGGCTAAATGAAGTGTTTTAAAAACATTTTTATTAGGCTAGTTATTGTTAATTCTATTAACAATATTAATTTAAGTGCTATAACACTATAATGCTCATTTAGCCTACACTGGTTAAATTTCTGTTTAAGTGTTCAGTTGTTTTCTATTTCTTAATAGGATCCATAATATAAAAACTAGGGCTGTGAATAGATTAAATACATTTGACTAATTAATTGTACAACTTTCTATTTTAGCAAACTTGAACTTTGGGGTAAATTCTGTACCAAGCAGAGATACCATCTGCTGACCTTCCTGCAGACAAATTCTCCAAGAAAAGTGTAAAGAAAGAAACAAAGGATGTGGTTCATTAAAGCCATGTCTGTCTGAGCTGGATAAGAGAAAGAGCAGTGTTGAAGGCGTTTGAGGAAAAATACCAGTGGAGCTTTTTGCAAGTAAATGTTTCTGGTAATTTTTCACCAATATTCTGTTGTTTTCATTTCAGATGTAATATATGGTAACTTGATTATAACTAATAGTTGGCTTTAATGACTCCTTCAATCATTCATTTTTCTATACCCTAAAAGTACCTGTAGGTTTAATGGCCAGGTGTGAAATATTATCTTAATACATTTGAAGAAGTTGAAAAAACATATATTTACTGTATATAATTATTTTATTAATTATAAATGACATTTGGAGTGCAAAATTTGTAGACTATGTCTTGCACCACGTGCTTTGGATATGGTGACCAGTTTCACGTCATGTCTCTAATTCCATACCCTTAAAAAAAATTATGGATTAATCAAAATGCCGGATTTGATTATATTGGATTATATAGACTAATGAAGCAGCATCAGAAGAAATTAACTGAAGATATCTTAAGTCAGGGGTGTCAAACTCTAGCCCTGAAGGGCCGGAGCTCTACACATTTGTGGGTTTCCCCTGATTTAACATACCTGATTCAACTACTTGCACCTCCTTGTGTTAATTACCACACAGCTCTTGAGCTGAATCTTTTATGGTGGATCAGGGAAAGAATTCAGCTACACTGGACTCCGGCCCTCCAGAAATGGAGTTTGACACCCCCGTCATTAGTTGATACAAAATATCAGGGACTAGAATTATCCCGAAATGTGGTGTTTTATAATTCATAAACCATATCTAACTCATCCATAGAATTTGCTTTATACTGGTCATAGATGGCAACACTAGTGTTTGCAATGAGTTATTTCTTAGCCGGTGCTTCACACTTGTAAAACTAAGAAAACAGTGAAAATGAGGATAGAATTACCCAAGCATACCCTACATACTATTCATTTCCAGAAATACATGCTGAATGTCAATGGTTTCAGAAAGGTTAAATGAACAGATGGTAGTAAGAAAAGAGAGGGTATCATATTATAAATAGGTCTTAAAACCACGATTAATTGCACAGTCGTGTCACTGGTGTCACAAAAACATGTTAGATGTAACACCAATGACTGTAACATCGACATTTTGATTAAAGTGGAAGCCTGTTTTAATGACTCCCCCATGTAGGATAAGGTGACCATGTGCAACTATTTTAAACCAATGATATGAAAGATAAGCAGCCTTTACAGTGCATAACACCACTGACCAAAATCTGCGACAAATATATATTTTGAATAAATTCCATATGTTTTTATGTAGTGTAATGTTAATAATGTATATAGTAAAAAATATTATTTTGTTTATACAACTTCATAGTCATACCTTTTCAAAATATTGTTTTATATTATATAGTTAGAATGGTTTCTCACATTTTAAAATTTGGTTGTGTGACAAGCTGTTTTACAGGTGTACAGCAACTATGAATCATGACAGAAAAATCATATCATGAGGATAATGTGTTACTTAATCATACATCAACTGTGTGAATGTACAGGCTAACCCTTGGAGGCCAATATTTTAAGCATGTTTGTAAGGCCTGCAACCTCTGTAACATGATTTCCTGCTGCATTAAGAGAACAGCCCATATGCTGAGTGTCTGTCAGCTTGGTGTTAGTTTCTGTTTTTTTTTTTGCTATTTCCTGTTATGTCTCATCAGTTGCTATAATTATTGACTTGATCCTGGCTGAAAAATGTACACTCGTGCAGAAAGAAAATGTAAATTTACAAATCAGATAGCAAGAAGAAACCTGTAAAGCCACCTCCTGTCTGCTGCCTCCATAACAACAACCAGTCCCGCGTCGCCGCAAAAGCATTTATTCTCGCAGCGTATCGTTGCAGTCTCAACTCGGACCCGCACACCGAGATGGCATGCGGACGTGAAGATTTAGGGCTGAGTTTATCCAGTTGTCCATCCACTTGGATAATCTTATCCAGGACTGACGCCAGCCATCTCAGCTAATACCCAACCCTCCATGGTGTCCTGTTGCTCTTCTCCTGACAGCCTCGTTTTCTCCTCAACCACAAGACAGAGCGGCACCCATAAAGCTGGGGAGACCTATAACTCCATCAACAAAAGCACCTCAACAACAGACTCTTCCTGCATTATATCCCCATGTCCCTTGCGTCCACCACATCCCTGGGAGAGAACACTGGTACTACCCAGATCAGAACATCTGTCATCCTGGATTTAGTTCATAAACAGTTAAACATGCCTGTGAATTTGTTCACTTCCTGCCTCCCGCTCCCTGTCCTTTCCAGGACATTTTCTGTAAAGCAAATGCCACCAAACTTCCACCACGCTGTCCTTGAGACTGGCAACAGACCTGCTCCTTGGTTCTGCTTTTACAGAGTTTACCCACCCGCCCCTCCGGAGCTTCAGGCAAAGGAACAGTTCATTGAGGAAGCACTCTGATCAGAATTCATCCAGCCTCCGTTTTGTTGTAGAGAAGAAGGGTAGTGGACTGCATCTAAACTGTCAAGATTAGCTTCCGCCTGTCTCTCATACCGACTGTGTTGGAGCAAATTCGAGCAGCTAGTATTTTACGAAGTTGGACCTATGCAAAATGCATAATCTAATTCACACCCAGGACGGCGATGAATGGAAGGTGGAATTCGTAACAATCCACAGGCAAGATGAATATCAAGTTATGCTGTAAGGACTAGCTAATGCCCCAGCAGTGTTCCAGTCATAGATAAACACCAAGATATGATTGGCTGAACCCTCACCATATACGTGGACAACCACCTTATTTATTCATATATACTGATTGAACATATTGACCACAACCGATAGGTGCTCCAACGACTTTGTGATCTCTCGCTGTTTGTCAAAGCTGAAAAGTGAGAGTTCCACATCCAGTGTCTATCCTTGCTGGATTATATCCTCACTTCTGGTACTGTTTAAATGAAACCCTGGGAAGACTTCAAAGGTGTCAAAGTGGCCTTTACTAACCTCCAAGAAAAAGCTTAAAATTGTTGTTCTGCAAACTTCTGTACAAGGTTCATCTGCGCACGGCGCTGACCCGTATATCTCATAAACTCATCTCCTAGAATTCAGCCTTCCACCAACTAAAGAAAGCATTCATGCAGGTTCTCATCTTCCAACAACTGAACCCCGATCTCCGTTTGCTTCCGATATGCTTCCAGTATTTCGGTGACGGTCATAATGTCACAGCACATAGGCACAACTCCCAAGCCACACCCATGCTCCTTTTGTTCCCAGAAGTTGGCCAAAACGCAGTAGAATTACAAAGTACAAAACCATTCATTCTCAAAGAGTGGAGGCAGTGGCTGGAGAGTCTTAAATATCCCTTTCAAGTTCTAGCCCTATGTCAAGATTTCTGGGCCATGTTTTTTGATAACAGACAAATTTTCACAAATGTTCCAAAAGTACCCTCTCCCACTGAGTTTCATAACCGTTCACAGACGCCACTCACAACCATGGAATGTCCGAGGTCACTGTGAGTGATCCTGGCCCTCGGTTCACTTCTCGTGTCAGGTGGGCTTTTTGTCACCAATGTGAGTGGCTTGTCCGGGAAATCGGAAGATCCCCCCACTTGTATGATCTGAAGGTCTCTGGAGGAGCAGCCAAGTATGGGAAGCCGATCACGTCCACCCGACCCATGCGTTACGCCACCTGTAACCAAAGTGGATTGTCAATGGGTTTTGTAAGGCACAGCTCCAGTCCTCCATCGCCACCTCCACAACCACGCTCCCCTCTTCACTGCTTCAACTCGCCTAAATATAACCACCTGCAATTCTTTTACATTTTCCATGATTTCCCCCCTGCATATAACCCTGTCATTCCCCACATTTCATTGCAAGGAATTGTCCCCATGAGCTATTACTGAGCCTTCCATTATCTCCCTGTGCTTTCCCGAGTGCTTGTATCTCCTTCGGTGTTCTTCTGTATGCATGTGATTCCCAGTGCCCATCCCAGTAAGCGTGACCCCCTGAACCACTCCCGGTATAAGTATGTATCTCCGCTTCCCTGTTTCTGCACATCTGCCCGCCTTTGCCTTCGTAACGTGCTTTTGACTCCACCTCCCATCTCTTGATTCGGATTCACGGCTGCTCTACATTTGGATCCCCGAGGTCCCCATATTACATATATCCATCAGCTAGCACAAGCTTATACACCCAACCTTGATCTAACCATGGTCTTAATAATCCAACTGCAGTCGCATATAAATTAATTGATTGATATTTTATAATGATTGCAAAATGGAACAGACGTAAGCGTAAGACGTAAGACGATTAAATACTCTAGTTTCTGTTTCTACAAACACCCAGCATGTAAAAATATTAAAATGTGGCTCAGTTTTTCAGTTATACTGATTTGTGATTTGTGGTATAAGGCTTATTTTCTGAATGCAACATTCTTAGTTTCTTCAGGTGAAAGAAAAGACTCTTCCAAAAGCTGGGCGTGGCACTAAAAGACAATTTTTTGAAGCCTTCAGTCCCATATCTGATGGACTGATTGTGTGACAGTAGCCCAGTTAAATCATTTTTGTTTTCTTGCCTAATTATTTTTCTGCCTGAGACCAGATGAACCAGGTTTAAGAATAAATGAGCCAACAATGAGCCAAAATGTTCTAGAAATATAGAAATTACAGCTCTTGGCTTGCAGTAAATGATCAGCTGCAGACCAAAAGGAGTAACTTCTGGTGGATAGTGAATCTATCCATCCATTTTCTTTACTTGCTTATCCTGTACCCACAGACCAAGAACATGCTAAACTGAATTGGAATTGCCAAATTGTCCATAAGTGAAAGTGTGTGTGTTCTGTGTTGGGTTGGCGCCCCATCCTGGGTTGTGAGTCATGTCTGAGTAACAGAGGGAAAACACCCCACACAATGGAAAATAATTGCCAGATTCTGTGTGTCAGTGTTTTTTGAGATACGAAAACAACAACCAAATCAGGAAAAAATAAGTGCAATTTCCTAACTTCTGCTAAAATCACCCTAGTATTTGCAGCAACCATCTCACACCTCATATAGCCAATCAATATCTCACTGGCTTTTTTAACTAATTAAATTAATTAATTAAATAAGCTGGTGGTGAACTTTAATAAATACGTGCAATGGCTGGGGTGCCCCTGAAGAGAGGTTTGGGATCTGAAGCAGTGTTCATCTAGCCATACAACTGGATATCAGTAACTTCTTGGGAAAACAGACGAAATTCCAGTTTTTATTGTTTTGCTCTTCATTTGTTCTAATGCTAAATTATATTTTTTGTTCCAAGCAGTATTTTCAGCAAAATGTGAATATTGGCCATATTATAGCCAGGTGTATGGTGACCAGATAATCTGTCAGGGGAACACTATGAGTTAGGACAAGATTTTGTAAACTACTAAACGGACCTGTATTTCACTTCTTGGAAGCATTTCTTGTTATGTCCTGATTGGTCAGTCTCCTATCATCATGCATACGTCATGCATAATTTTATTGCAAAACAGTTGGATGAGTCTACTATTTAGTGAAGCACAGGAGCCTTTCAGCTTTAAAGTATCTTGGTTAACCTGAAGTAGCTCAGTGTCCTCCATGACATTATCTGGTCACCCTAACTGTGAATAAGTAAAATGCTTGCTGATAAAATCCTCTGAATACAAAGAATGTGGACAGAACACCCATCGCAGGATATAGGGCTTGCCAAGTAAGGCAGAGTGCCTCTGGATCCCTTAGAGATGCCTCATTGAGCCAAATAGTTAGTAAGGCCATGTGAAACAGGAGCACTGTCGCTCTCTTCCTGTGTTCAAGACGTCCAAGTTAAATATGCACTCCGTGTATGACACAGTGACCTTCCAAAATGTGCAATTTAATCCAACTACATTGAATAATTTAGCGTTTGTCAGATATAGCAAAAACTTTAACATTTAAACAAACTTTTGCGATGGCCCATAACATTCTCATAGGTTGTGAGGCTGTTTTCATTTTGTTTTAGTGTGGACAATGAACAGTATTTCCTGGGGAGGCATGTTTTATGCATATGTCGTTATATGTAGTCTGTTTGCTTCCAGCAAGCTGAAAGGAATTTCTCACTGACCTATAATCTTTGTGTTGTGTTTGATCAAGCTGTGTATCCAGCCATTACTGGTGTCACTGATAGGACGTCAATGATTTTGCATTCGGTCCATCTGCAAAACAAACGTCGTGCAAAATAGATAACAGGGAATAAAAAGAAAGCGCATATGGCTTTAGACAAATAAAGGACAACGTTGTGTGTGTTGTGCAATTTACTGGCAAGTATTAAAGCGGAAGGAAATGTATAACATAATTATCATATACTTTCATGACGAATATCAAAATAATATTACATCGAAATGCACGTGTGCAGGTTGCGGATCTGCTCGAGGGCTTCTGAAATGGTATTGCACGGCCATGAAATGCATCCCGATTCCACAGATTTCATTGCAACTGACAGAGACACCAGTGTATTCTGCTTAACCCACCGCACCCCTCCCGCATCCCCGCGATTCACGGCGCTCGGAGGAGGGACTCAACTCAGCTCCGTTCAAGGACTGAGATCACATTATTTCAAAACGCGAAAACCGCCGGGGATTTCGTGCGTTTATTGCGGCTAAAAGAGATTTAGCGGAAAACAGCGACGGTATCTGAAAGGGACACTGTTTCAAAGCATAACGTGATTACCGGTGGCCTTGGTCAACTGGTGCAACCAGTGGAGCACCTTGAGGTGAGTACGTGCGTCTTTACCATCACAAGACAGCCGGCACGTTTGGCAGAATTGAGCGCAGTTTATTTAAAAAATGTACTGCAGCAGTCGCGTCGTACACATCACTTATGTTAACCAGCCTTTGTTATGTTTAAGCTATGCCATTAAATGATCAGCTTTCACAGACAAGTGAATTGTACGCGGTGCACAGTTATGTTTATTTTTTACAGATTACAAAATGTTACACACTTATTAATGTAACGTGTTTTTTAAATTGCAGTAACACATACAACGTGACTGAATTTTACTACCGTCTTATAACTGTAGTAAAACCCGTCACTGACCTGTCAGCAATAATATTATGTTCTAACTCGGTCCTAGTCGGACATGAGTTGTGAATAGCATAGATCAAGTCGAACAGTATAGAAAAGCAAGGTGTGATCTGTTGATTTCCTTTAAAACCAGGCACGGCATGAGAATCATCCAGGATGTAGTCGAGAACGTCAAAGAAGAGGGGGAAATACTGTCGAACGAAATAATCGTCAACAAACTCCTCAAGAGCCGTTTGTATAGCGAGTAAAAGTGATGGCACCCCATGGTTTTGAGTGTAAAGGGTAATGGGGCAGAATGAAGGAAGAAAATCAAACATTTTAATTAAAAATATATTATTTCTTTATCCTAGAAACTAAAATGACTGCGTTAACTAAGTTTCTAATGTTTTCTTGAAATTAAGCAATCGTGAAAAAGATATGGGTAACACTCTAGGTCACCATCATCTCTGTATGCTGATAAAATATAACAAATTAATTCCTGAATTTTTGCTTCTTATAATGTACAATTACCATAAATTTTTGAAAAACGATTTATCCTTTTTGATAAAAAAAAGCAAGTCTATTAACAGCTGCTAATGGGGCCAAGAGATTGTCTGTTGCATAAATCTCCCATGTTAGTCACGTGGTTTAAGTAGCTGAGTGAATTTTGCCTCAATGGAAGAGAGCAGTGTTGGCAACTGGGTCTCCATCATGGCAAATGGAAGCAGCATTCTCACCCCAGCAAACTTGGTCCTCGACTCCCGAAATGCCTCCACTCCATCAGCACGGTGGGGCAACACGAGTGCCAAAGAACTGTTTCTGGAGAAGCAACTTCACAGCCAGGAGCAAACCTACAGGGACTTTGTTACCACCATTCAAGTCTTCATCTTTGTAGGATCCCTTTTGGGTAAGAATCTCATTGGCTACTTGCTTGTCACATGATCTCTAAATATCCAGGTATTAATATAGTCTCTCTTTTCTGTCACTAATATTCATTTGATCAGCTAATCAGGATTGCGTGTGTTGATACTGAACCTGGGCAGTTCTGAACCCTCTTGCAATTGTGAAAGTTGTCTGTAAGACTGTTTTAATAAATGGAAATATCACTGGAGTTAGGCTACCTGACATAGGCCATCTTGTGCTAGGCTTGTCTCACTTTTACCAGAACCAGCAACCTCAACAAGAGGAAGCTCACCATTCATACTGGACAATAACAAAAGGATGTATTGGTGTGTTGGTGGCACTGAAGCCTTTCAGAGTCAGCCTGGGGCTCAGGGCCTTTTTGTGGTCTCTACATCTTGATAAGGTGCCTGGGTGTTGCCCAGGTCTCCTGAAAAGGAGCCAGTATCCCTATGAAACAAGTAATCAGCCATGGCAAACGCTTAATTATATGTTGGAAATGTAAGAATTTGCAAGGTGATTATGCTTAGCCCAGGTAGCCTCCGCAGCTGCTGTTGTTTCGGAAGAGATAGCTGGTGTCCCTAGTTGCATCACTATGCATAACATGGCTGTTAGCATGGCTGATAGCGATCGTAGGTCATTTTCCACATTCATTGATGAGCTTCTAATGTACATTTGTCATTCCTGGCGTTTACCTGACTTCTCTTTACCTGAAGTTCATAAATGGGCCAGTTGAGTCCATTAATTTTTTTATAGCATATCTCCCATTTCAGATGCTAACTAGATGCTGTGAAAACGATAATGTATATCCCTGGATACCCCTGCTACCCTCTCTCCCCGATGTAATCTGTACATCCCCCTACCTCTACAGTCTCTAGCCCCTCTACATTCTCTCCCCACCTCTCTGAAAAAACTTTATTAAAAGCACTTTGTGTGACTTGTCTCAATGTAATCAGGTCTGTCACTGTCCCTTCATATAGGACTACTAAGATCAGCTGGTTTAATTTTGGTGTGAATTGTCTCAAATAAAAAGAGGCCCCCGATCAGAGCTGACACTAATGACTATTTTTCTATAGATTAATCTAACAAGTATTTTACCAGTTGGCTTTACCAATTTTATTTTCCTCCAAAAAATTCGAACTGCTTTTTATTTTCACAACAACATACTGTATGCCACTGAAGGGTTTTCGATGATGGACACCAGCTTTTCGGAACTATACGGACACTGTTTTCACTCACAATTCGATATTAGTGGTATGATTGAAATATTAATGAGATGCATATTGTGATGCTCAAAAGTTCTGTATAAATTTGGCGTATCCTTATGCTTAATAAATTAATTTAGCAGAGCGCGCCACATTTGACTGTTATGAAAGTAGCATACTGAAGTCGTGGAGAAGAAAGGGATGGCTCAACGGCCACAACATCTTTTACAAGAGGAGAGATTGTGGTTAAACAAGGTAAAAGATGTTGCCCAGAGACAGCACTTTTTGTTGTCCAATACTTTTTTTGGTAAATATAGTTTTCATGTTTAGTCCATTTCACAAAGTATTTTTTTTTATTTAGTGTCTGTTTGCGCTTAAGTTTTACTTCACAATAACAGCACTGGTCCCCAGGGTTGTCAGCTTTCATGCATGTGGCTTCACATTCACGCGAGAAATCTTACGGCAAATCTGTCTTATTCCATTATAAACCTTTAATTAGCAACACCAAACAAGCAAACATAGATTAGTTATATTTAGCTTAGTGGTGGGTCTATTCTAGCATCATATGTATTCCCTTTGTGGGTAATACAGGAATTCTTGTTTTATAGGGTCAGCTTTGGCATCCACTTTCATGGCCTCCTCACAAAAAATGTGGATGTGACACCCTTTCCTTGGGAGAAAGGGTTGTAGGGTGCTGAGGAGTGGTCCAGCCAGTACTATAGGGTTGCCACCAAAGACCATAGATGCGGCACACGGGCCGAAACGGACTAGTGGAACAAAGAGCTCTTGTGCTGATTCTATTGTGTTCGTGTCATGACTTAAGATTTTGTAATTAGTGCCTGCTCAGTTTGGCCCAGCTATATGAAACTCTGTTTATCTCTTTTTATTTTAAACCAAACCACTTGATTATAAATATCGCAAATAATGCAGAGAGACATTTGTTAGTGAAACGGAGTTTACTGACATTCAAATGAATCTCTAGGTGTTTATTAACACATGAGATTAAGGTGGAATCATAGGAACCGGGGCAGGGGGGAATGAGAGGACATGCACCCCCCATATCTAATTTGACTTCATTTGTACCCCCCCGTACACAGACCGGAATATTTAAATTCTTAAGTTGTGTGCCAAGAAAAGCAGATATCTTGGTACATAGTATCTAATATTTCACTATGTTTGTCCTTCACTATGCATGCTTTAAAGGATGCATGATACATGATAGACTGCATCTAGCTTATTTATGAAGGATATTTACCATTTAATGTGTTGTTTACATATCACATCAGTGTTAAACAGAGACAGTGACCACTCAGTGGGTGTGCTTCACGATCTAGCCAGTAGTGGAAGCCTTCAGAATGAATTACTTCCAAGTGTGAATTAGCTTTGGTGGCCCGTACAGTTCCAGCTGACATACACTTCTGAACGTGGAAGCCCACTTGGGATAATTTCAAGTGACGTTTGTTCACATTGAGTGCTGAGAAAAGCTTGAGGTGTTTTCTGCTGAGCAGAGCTGGATTCCAGAGCGAGTGAGAGAGAGAGAGAGAGAGAGAGACCTGGAAAGTAATAGTATTGACTTTCAGCCTGCCAATCAGTCAAAGAGACAAAGTTGAAGAGAAATTGATTTCATAATCTTGTTTCCCACCAAGAACATAAGGGAATTCTAATAATGAGAGATGATTATTATGATTATAGGGGAAAATACCTTCCCACTCGTACTTTAAGGAACTTTTTCAGAATAAAAAATAAAACATTGCAGACTTGTAGTGAACTTCCCTTGTATATAACACAGCCTAATAGGACTTTGAAGCCTAATAGGACTGTAAGAGTAAATAGGCACTTACTGCCTGATAGGTGTTTTGCTTGATATCAGACTGGTGGTCATATGCATTTGTGGGTAACTGCATTGCATATCATTTTCATGTGGATCCCATAAAGGTCTTCATAGACATTCAATTTTTTGTTTGTCTAGACTTGTTTGTTCAGTCCTCATGTCTACAAATGAATGAAAAATGCCATTGATTTTTGTTTGCTTCCTGTGACTGAAGGGTACCTTTAAACTCAGCTGGGAGTGGAGTGAATTTGGTAGGTCTGGGTTGATTTTTTTCAGCGCTCCCTAATATAGTCCCTGTAATTGTTTACTCTGGCAGTCAGACACGGTTCTATAAATAGTTCTATAGTTTCAGAACAAAATTACAGGCAAACAGATTGTGACTGGTATAAGTCTCCTCTGAACTCACAGATGATGTGAGTTACTGACCCC
>JAODUD010000026.1:526383-543988 GCA_026784285.1 Stomatorhinus walkeri | reverse complement strand
CCACCCCCATGGTCACCACCCCGGGAGCCTCAGTCCTGCATGTTCCCTGGAGGCTGGAAGCTCAATGTACACTATCAGCTTGAGTTTGATTGGCAGCGCTGACATGAATACAGTGGGTTCCATATATTTACTTTCACCGCTGACTGAAAATGTACTAAAATACTACGAAATACAGACATTTAGTGCGATATGGCGATACATATCGGATGACGAAATAAAAACGTCTATCGTTTCATGTAATGTTCTGTCGTTATTTCGTGGTGTAGCAAAATACACCGTTTACGGCAACATTTTTTCATCATTTGGATAACAGTTTCAGGGTCACACGCCTCGTGGAATGTGCCGAAGTTTTTACTGGACTTCATTATTTGTAAGCCACAGAAGACAATTCACAAATATGTTCAATGATCCACAAATATTTAACTATCCACAAATATGTGTTTTTAAAATTCTGATGGGTAAAAGTGTTTTGCACATTAGTGGATCACATCCAGTCTATTTGTGGACCTTGTTACATTTGTGAAATCCCTTCTATAGTTTTTTTGTCCAGTTTCTACCGCGACGTACAGAACCCCTTGGATGTCTGAGTAGGAAAATATTTTTTGTAATAATTTTATGTTCCCTCTCAATAGTTTTACGATCCCAGTATACACTGGCCCACTTCCTTTTTCCTGTAACGTGACGGCATTGACGAATAAACCTAAATAATGCATTTATGAGCTTCCCTCTTTAGTTCAGCCCACAGGTTTTCCATCCGATTGGGGTCTGGTGACTGAGAAGGTCATTGCAGAACCTAGATTTTGTTGACTCTTCGTCGTTTCCCATCCCGTCACAGGCAACTCCATGGTGCTGTGGTCCACGTGCCGCATCACGGCGTTTAGGTCAGTCACCAGCCGCTTGATCAGGAACCTGGCGTGCACGGGCATGTGTGCCAGCCTGGTGTGTGTCCCCTTCGACATCCTCCTGAGCAGCAGTCCAGGCTGCTGCTGGTGGCTCCACACGTTGCTCCTCTGCAAGGTCTTCAAGTTCCTCCACAAGCTCTTCTGCTCCGTCACAGTCCTCAGCTTCACCGCCATCGCCCTGGACAGGTACAGCGACCCTGGACAAACGCATGGCTGGACTTCGGTAAAAGAGCAGAGAAAATTTAATTTCTCACATACAGCATCATTAGAGTCAAAATCTATATATGTTCTGTAATGTGTTCCTTGTTATTATGAACCCCAGAAAAATGCATTTGTTCTAAGACACCGTTTCTCAAACTCGTCCTCGGGACCCGCATTGTTGCTCATACAAATGTCACTGTGCTGCTTTAAACAAGGAGGGTGGACCAAAGAGGACCCTGTGAAAGGTACACATTTCTGTGGTCACATGCTTCCTCGTATGAATTTGGGAAGTGGCAGTGAGAGAATTTGGAGCACCTACAAAGAATTAGAAATGACTCATAAAGAGGAGAATCTTCACGTCTATGATTTGAGGTATTTAGGTATTGATTCGGAATTCTTTGGGCTGTCGATTCAGAATTTTTTCCCAGACCGGTGTAACACTTTCAAATGGTAAAATAAAAGATTAGCAGTTGTAACAAAGGTCAGTTCCACCCACATTCAGACCAGTGGAATAAATTCATCAGTTCTGGAACTGACATGGAGATTTCTCCACACACCTAAGTGCATGCAGGTTCTTTATATAGAAATAAAAATTAGCTATACACTAGACTAGAAGATTCTGCTGCTTTTGAAACATTTCAGAATGCAGCCTTTTAACTTGAATGTGTGATGACTCCCACCTCACAGCCCAGGGCTTAAATAAGGAAACAGTCCACTGTGGCTGGGGAGAGATGTCCACTAATATGTTCATTGATTAGATCCGTAGTGTCCCACTGGTGGAATAAGCAAATCCAATACCCAGAGCTGGCATTTTCACACCCAGAGCTTAGTTTGCTCTGTGTTATGATGTTTTCAGTCAGTCACCTTAGCCAGCCACTGACTCGTTGCTAATGGGATTATTTTTAAGCATCAGGCAGGTCCGTGAGTCTGACGAGTCCACATGAAATGCGGGTGTTTGAGGAGAGCGGCTGCGGTTCTGACCCAGTCAGAATGGTGATAAAGTCTTGCTTTGATGGGTGACACAGCTGGTGTGGCTGCTGCTTGGTGCTGTTAGCATGATGCAGGACGACACGGGTTGCACGGTGGCGGATGTGAGAGCTGACACGACGGCTGGCAGGAGGTCGGACACGGGGGCAGATGATTGGCTGATGGCGGGGTGGGGGAGGGGGTTGTCAAGAGAGAGAGGCCGCACTGCAAGAAACCACATAGATTCACAAGTGAGGGACACCTCCCGCCCCGCTTCGCCGCCGCGTGAATAATTCATGAGGGAGTGTGGTCTGGATTTATCACGCTTATCTGTTGATCTGTGCCTGAGGGGGAGAACATGCTCCGTGCTTCCCAGTGATTGACGGCGAATTTAAGGCGAGCGCTCCCGGGGGCACGAAGACTTCTGAAAAATTCAAAGGAAACGATCTGTTGCGGTAGACAAGATTGTTTTCACATTTATCGACGAAGGATGCCAGCAGTGGAAAGATGTTGATTGTATTAGAAATATTAAAATTACTAACAGGGCACCCTTAGCTCCCCAGTCTTTATAACACAGCATGTAAGTTCTGGCTGGAAGCGGGCAGGTATGTTAGTCGCTAATGTGGAACTTCACTACATTTCTCGGTTGATTGCATGTAGCTGGGGCTTCACGATGCCGCTTCTGCTGCTGTGCCTGACTGTGAATGTTCTTCACTGAGGTATGGATTCCCTGTCCACCCTGTATTTTCTTTTCCCCCCCCCCCAGGTACTACTCAGTTCTGTACCCGCTAGAGAGGAAGATATCAGATGCTAAGTCCAGAGACCTGGTTATCTACATGTGGGTCCACGGCGTGGTGGCCAGTGCGCCAGTGTTCGCTGTGACCAACGTGACGGACGTCTACGCCACTGCACTGTGCTCGGACGGCCGGAGCCGCTCGCTCGGACACCTGGTCTACGTTGTGGCCTACAACGTGAGCACGGTCATCCTGCCGCTGGCGGTGGTCTTCTTCTTCATGGTCCTCATCCGGCGAGCCCTCAGCGCTAGCCAGAAGAAGAAGGTGATCATCGCAGCCCTGCGCACGCCGCAGAACAGCATCTGCATCCCGTACGTGTCGCAGCGCGAGGCCGAGCTGCACGCCATGCTGTTGTCCATGGTGCTGACCTTCATGGCGTGCAGTGTGCCCTACGCCGCCCTGGTGGTCTATCGCTCGCTGCTGGACATCTCTGAGGTGTCAGCCTTCCTGCTGCTCACCGCCGTCTGGCTGCCCAAGGTGTCGCTGCTCACCAATCCGCTGCTCTTCCTCACCGTCAACGGCTCTGTGCGCCGGGGCCTGCTGGGCGCCGCGGTGCAGCTCCAGCGCCGCTACAGCCGCCGTAATGCCGTGCACTCGGAGGGCCTGGTGGAGGTGGCGGGCGAGCCCGCCATCCGTTCCGGCAGCCAGTTGCTGGAGATGTTTAATATCGGCCAGCAGCAGATCTTTCGTGCCGGCGAGGAGGAGGAAGAGGATGGCAACGTGAACGAGGTGCTCCCCGTAGGCCCCGGGGGTGCTTCACATCGGAATGGTGCGGAGGCAAGACCGCTGCAGGGGCCCGCAAACAAGGGGGTGGCGACGACTGCCGCCACGCCCCCCCAGGCCCCCCCGCCGCAAGTCTGCGCAGAGTCTTCCTCCCAAGTAGCCCCGGCAACACCATCTGACCCAGATGAGGGGAGCGCCAAGTTCTCCACGCAGTTCGGGTTCGGACCTTTCGAGCTGCCCCCCCAGTGGCTCTCAGAGACCAGGAACAGCAAGAAGAGGCTCCTCCCCCCACTGGGAAACACCCCCGAAGAGCTCATTCAGACCAAACAGCCCAAAATCCGCACGACAGAGCGACGCATTAGCAGGAACAACAAAGTTAGCATATTCCCCAAAGTGGAGCCCTGACACCTGATTGGATCCCAGCCTCCAGCACCCGCCCTTTCCTGTTTGACCGTTCTTCTCTGAAAGACCCAGAATCTGTTTCAGAAACACAGAATTCTGCAGATCCACTCAGTAAACAGTATTCGGTTTCACCCCTTCTCTGTTATGATGAATTGCTCTCAATCACACTGTGATCTGACACTTTTGTTGTTTGTATTCGTATGCTGAAAGCTTCCAATTCTTGGAGCAGAAGCAGTTAAAACTGTGGTGTATGAATCCGCGGCTTTGTCACTAGAGTGGTGGTTCTGAGCTACACATGTGTCACGGGGTGTTTTGAACCTTGTCATGAGAAAAAAGGCAAATGATATTCTTTGCCTGTAACATCGTGTGGGTCTCTTTCATGTGTCCCTCACAGCTGCACTGAAAACCTGATGGAAATATGTGGTCCTTTCACACTTTAAAACAGCTTTAAATGTTACTTTTAAATGCTGGTTACTAGTCAAGTGACTAATATACTGAGCTATTTAAGACTCAGACTTTCCAGAAGAATAGCCTATTGTTAATTTTTATTCTGAACTTCCAGTTTTTATTTCTGATTCCTTCTGTATGTTTACTGAATAGAGTTAAAGGAAAAAAAATGTTTAATTCATAAACATTTAAGATTTGTTTACTTAAATCATGATAGCTGTGATCAGGGGATGATGTTATTGATTCTTACTGAGTTTAATGTGTTTAACAAACTTTTCATTTGTTCAGAGAGTATTTCCAATGTAATACTGGGAGCAGGGTTTGAATTACACAGTGACTTTTGGGGGAGCCCTACTTTGACTTCCCAAGTCACATGCACATATATACATAGACATGCATAGCAGCGCGGTCATTAATAGGGTTACTGCGAAAAACATTCTACTATTACTACTGCAGGCAGTTAATTTTTTAATATTATGCATATTTATATTATTACAATTTTTATTTTAGGAACCTTAATTTACAGAAAATAAAACATAACCTATAACACAAAAGTGGATAGTTTTCTAGAACTTCTCCGAAGGTCTCGGAGCAGGCTTTCAATGGAGCTCTGGTCCTTATATCTGGTCCTTAGCTCCTCCGTAATTCAAACCATGACTGGGAGGAACCTGTGAAAGGAGGCAGAGGAAAATGTGAATATGAACAGCACAAGCCAATTAATTGTAATAATTTTCTGCCAGTAATATTTATTTACAGGTTGTAGCCCATGATTTATGCTTACATGATAAATGAGGGTTTGTTTAGCAGCACAAGTTTGTTTGTGTGAGGTGCTGGGGTATGCAGCGTCACATCTGTAAGCGATCACGAGTCAGTATAATCCCCCATTCATTTAGGAAAAATTGTTGCAGGATTAATTTCTTGCCATATAATCCTATTTTGTATAACAATATACAGTGTTCAATATTACTTTGACAGACACTTGTATGAGATGTACATGTAATTATGAAATGACATTTTTATCAAAGAAACCAATGGACCAAGTAATTGCTGTTCATTTACACAGAATTTCACCTTTATGCTTTCCTGCTAATGTTTTC
Organism: Stomatorhinus walkeri; assembly: GCA_026784285.1. NCBI lineage: Eukaryota > Metazoa > Chordata > Actinopteri > Osteoglossiformes > Mormyridae > Stomatorhinus > Stomatorhinus walkeri. The sequence continues at coordinate 538,456 of JAODUD010000026.1, read as the reverse complement.
TTAATTACCACATAATGTCTCATGTATAGAGATTGTCAGTATCTTTTTTTATTGCTTTTGAGTTTCTAATCCTCAGTTTTCCCAGAAATCCTTGGGGGTAAAAGGTAAAAATTAGTGTACATGACCATGAAATGCTTACAGCGAATATGGGCTGTTGGAAAGAGTTTTGGAAACAAAAACACGGAAAAAAATAAAGCTTTGCATCAGAGCTATGACCAAAAATGACAAAGAGAGATGTTTGTAAGACTGGCCTTTATACATGCACATAACAACTGAGGACTTTGAAATAAGTTGATAAGTATTTCCACACATTATGTAATGCAGGGCTATTCAACTCAGGCCCTCAATTCCAAATCCAGGCCTTGTTTTCAGTTCGCCCAAGTAGTTAGTTTAATAATTACTGATTCTGATTGGTCAGAGGCTTCACACCCAGCTCACAGGTTAAGGAAGGCTGGGAAATCAGCAGGGCTCGGCCCATGAGAACCGTGAGTTGAATAGCCCTGATGTAGAGAATGGCTTGTGCATCCTCATGTTTTGCCAAAGTGATAAGGTCCGTCAGCAGAAGTTCACCATCCGCTGGTGCTGAGGCCTTCGGCATTCCGGTCGTTGAGTCTGACGGGCTCCTTGAGCTGCCTCTGTAATGACCCTCCAAGCCACAGGGCGTCTGGTCTTACTGCCTGAAGACAAATGAGGCTGAGCCACAGAAAAGAGAGCATTGAGCTGAGTAAAGACCTGATTTCACCGATGAATAAGGAACGACGACTCCCGGAGATCCGTATCAGGTAAGGCATGTGCTTTTGTCGTCGCTGGATTTCACCCCCTGGAGACCGCATTTCGCATTCCCTTCTCAAACTGTGTACCTCAGTGACAAGGTCTAACAAATTAACCCTGAGGTCAAACTAAACATGCACTACCACTATTGAAGGGATAAATGGATTTGCACAGCAGAATTTGACCCTGTTGCCTAAAGTGGCCAGTCTGGAGTCCGGTGTGTTGGCTTCCCAAAGTGGGCTGGTCTGTCAGTGGCCATCATTCTACATAAGCATTACAGTCTAATGCAGGACAACGATGGCCAGCCAACGGGCTTTTATGGGTACAGAGTGGGCTCACGGTCAACAGCCACGTGCTTGTTGGACTTTCACAGCTGGGTTTTCCTTTCTCTTCTTTAATGAAGAAGTGGTGTTCAGACCTTCATGGATTCCTCCAGCATTCTTGTACTGCCAAAGTGACGGCAGAATCGTTGTTTATTACTGCCACCTTCAGGCTTTACTGACTGATTTCCACCAAAACGGCTTTTCATCCCAAATTCTGCCCTCTTTCACATATTTTGACCGATTTAGTCAAACATATACTACTAGTCAAAAGTTTTGCACACCCTTAGATTTTCTACATTTGCATTTTACCCACATAACATTTGCCCAATATTCTTTACCATCAAATAAATGTACACTATGTTCACCATTTGAGTTCCTTTAATAGCAAGAAAATGTCATACATTTGATTCATCAAAGTAACCACCTCTAGCAGTTATAACAGCAGAGAAAATCCAAGGTATTCTTTCTACAAGGGACATTAAATAGTGTTCTGTTACACGGGGTGAACCAGTTATCCAGTGCGTTTAAAGTTAAAGGACAGCCTAGAATTTGACTCTACCATCACCACACAACCAGTCCATAGGATCTCAGACATGCACTGTTACGTACTCTTTCCATATTATAAAGGAAACTTGCTTTATATTTTCATTTATAGTTGTTCACTCAACTTTCCAGTGCTTAATAAGAACAAAAATCCTGCAGTTTATGAAGTAAATGGAAAAGTGGTAAAAACCTGTGGTGTGCAGAGGCTTTGGAGTGCCAGTGTATGTTCCATGAATGTATTTTGAACTGCAGGTTTCATGTTGTTTTCCCCTGGATGATTTGCTGTGAGTGTTTGTTGCCTTATCTATTCTTCGGAGGTTATTTTATAGTTGTAATGTGATTTGTAGTTGTAAGACCCGAACTTTGAAGCCAATTTATTGTGCTTTTATTTGAGCTCAATGATTCATCATGTGTTGGTAATGGTGCTGTTATTCAACTCTTCTGCAGAAAGCAATGGCACATAAGGCTGTCTGCTTGTACAGAGTAAAACCTTGTGCTGATGATGTCTGTCTGCTGCCTAATGGAACAACCTTTAAGTTGACTTCTTGCCTTCTAAATAAATGTAAAGGTAAAGTTTGTATTGAAAAGCAAGGGGTGGAGGGGGGGGGGGGGTTCTAGACCAGAGTCATTTGTATAACAGTCCATTCAAATACTCCTATTAGAGAAGGGTGACAGACGATCAGTGTTTTTAATGCCAAGTCTATTTGTATGTGTGTGTGTTTCTTGTGTGTGCTTTTAAATGCTGCCAGAACTATTCCGCTGGAGGTGTAATTTATTCTGTTGAATAACCGACTGCAGGCTAGGTTGCCGTGACCTCAGCCGCGATCACAGATTTTGCTGGGTGAGCTCTTGCTTCAGCTGTGTCACTGAAGGCTCAAAAGGGTCTTTCAGTGATTTAAGTGGACAGCGTTGGGCACCTGTCTTCCCACCAATTAGCAACTCTGCTGTTAACGACCTTGTACGCAACTGCATTCACAAAGCTGGTGTGAACAGAGTGAGAGGCAACCCTCATGCTTCCACTATTTCGAGAGGACACAGGCATACATTTAGACAGAGGCTGCCACATGACATCTGTTTCCAAGTAAGGTTTCAACAAGTTTCCCTTGGTGCCAGAACATTAGATAGACCTACAACCTCTCAGCCCAGCTGGATTACCAAGATGAATGAATTATTGGCACATTATATTGTAAGCCGTACATTGTGCAACAGAAATGAGGCAGTGTTGTGTCGCACAGCACTCTCACGAAAGACCCTCGATCCATCTCCGTGGGTGGAATGGAATTTTCCCAGAGAGTTCAGCTTTGCCTGCCACGATGCAGCCGGCCTGATTTTGACAGACAGCTTAATTTGGAAGGGTTGTGGGACACAGTGCCTGTCAGGAAGTGTGATTTTTGTTGCCAAGTTGCGAAGCCGCAATGTTACAGTCAGTCAAGGACAGAAGCGACTTTGTTAGTCTTAACTTCATCTGCCCTAGTATAAGTGCTGCACTCTTGTTTACACTGGAGAGTCATTAAGAACACGGCTGATAGTGGGAGATAATAAATTATAAATGTAATCTATTTAAAATAACACTTACCAATGGCTTTATCTTTGAAATGTATTTTTTTCGAGACATATCCCCATGCTAAAAGCCTGTAGCTGAATATTTATTCATTGCCTTCGTAAGACTTTTTTATTTTAGTGTATAATTAATGACCAGGTTTCTTTAAAGGCTACTTTTCAGGAACGCTGAAATAATGATCTTTTGTGTGGCTGGTGTTAGCTGCAGCGTGGTAACGCTATTACACAGGTCACAGAATTACTTCTGAACTTGCATATCAACAATTGTATTCCCTATACTGTTGTTGCCATTATTATTACAGGAATGAATCCATCCACGTGCAATGGCAAGGCCCTGAAGACTCCTGGGCTATTTAGCTGTCCACAAAGCTCTGGATTATGCAAACATATGTTGGCCAAGACTGTGACTCATACAAGGCAGAATATCCCCAATTGCAAATAAAAAAAATGTCTGATGGAAACAAAGATTTTGTGGAAACTTTGAGAGGGGTTCTTGAATGTTTTTTTCTAGGTTGAGTCTTAGCCTGTCATGTGCAGCCATCTAAAGGAAGAGTAGTGCTATCCCAAAAAACACCTTACTGGTCAAAACAGATCAGTTTTTGACAAATGCGTAACGTGAACAAAATGATTAACTTATTAAAATATAAGCCATTTATTATACCCAGCAGACCTAATTCAATACTTTTCACATGGCTTTTATAGTTCTTTGCAAGCTCATTAGAATTACTTTCTTCCCACGTGTCCTGATTATGCAGAATTAGAGTGTTTAACCAAAGTTCCATTCTGAGCAACTCTGTTCTGTCCACAGTATACAGGCACAGAACCCTCAGGGGTCACAGGTTATATAACCACTGAGGATTATGAAGGGCTGTGAAACTCAACACAGTCAGCTGAAGCGAAGCAGGAGAATTATTCTTCTGTATTCTTCTTAAGAAAGCAAACTGGTGCAAGTCGTGTAGATACTGGAAAAAAAAGGCTACTTCGCAAACGGAGGGCCAACCCAATCCAAATGCTTTGCATATAACCGAATGCATTATAACCACGAGTGTCAGTGCATCAATAGATATTATAAAGACAAAATACTTCCCAGCAGATGGCCCTGGAGCAGCCCAGCCAGCTAAAACAGTCATGCTGGGAGGGTGGGTTGAAGCCTAGGTTAAGTCAATAGCTGGGAGTTCAGCTGCACTGGAAAAGTACATTGCTCTGTTGGCTATGCGGAGCATCACCTGCCATGTCGGCGTGTCCCGGAAGAGATGCGGTACTGGTCCCGCTGGCACTGACATGTGAGGGAGCACTGGGCTTGCTTGGACCACATACCCACAACCCTTAAATGGCCCTAGCAGGGCCAGGGAGCTTTGAATTGGAATTGGAAAGAGCAAAATTAGACTGAAACTGTCCAGTGTGAATTATAGTCATTAAATGCAACTGCAGGCTACATCATCTGTTTCTAATGTGCTTTCTTTTCCCCAAGTGGTTTACATTGTTTGCACTGTAATTTCTGGGGCAACACAGAACCTGTTCCGAGCTAGAATGCCCACCACACACCACAGAGGGGAAAAGGATTAATTAAAGTCAAATACAGGCAAAGACAAAGTGACTAAGGAAAATCACCAGCCCCATGCAGTCTATGTCAAGGTATGGTCTCCTAATTTGCCCAGATTCTCTGCCATCTAGTGGATGAAAAGTAACACCTCCACCAGTAACCCACTGTAGATTCTCCCGCAGCAAGATGGAAAATGCCTGATGAAAATGGCTGCTGTCCACACCAGAAATTTCAGTGCAATTCACAGCAAATTCAGGAGAACGGCCGATTCCCCACACTGTCGCAAAGCAAATACTGTTTTCAATAATTCACTCCTGTTAGTTTTAAGTTTTATTTGTGTGTGGGGTTTCTCCTGCGAGAAACGGCATAAGCTGCTGTAAATGTCAGGTTTGGCACGGTGCCTTCTCTTTATTCACAACCTGGTGAAAATTCTTTTCGGCATCAGCTGTGCACTTCTACATGCCTACATAGCGAATCGAGCCTGCTGGCTAATGCAATACTGAGGCAGATGTCATTTCATGTCTTTTCAAAGGGCTTACAGCAAAGCACAGCATTTGGGCCTCTCTGCACGAACGGCCGACTGCCAAGGCAGAGCCTTGTTACCCAGAATGCCCTGGACAATAATCGAAGATCCGCTTTCCTTAGAATAGTGAGCAGATATTAAAGGAATCGTTTCTACAGATAACCGGAGACTCTGGACTCCTGGCAGAATACGGCAGTACTTGAGACGCCGCTCTTAGCTTCCACAAGCTAGTCAAGGATTTTCCCCATTGTTTTTGCCTGAGCATGGAAGGCATAGGTGTATTGGGGAAGATGGTGGCGCAGGAGGTAGAACTACCGTCCGGCAACTGTAGGGTAGTAGGTTCGAGCCCTGGTTCCTCCTGACCCCATCAAACTGTCCTTGAGTATGACACTGAACCCCCAATTGCTCCCGGTATGCAGGTTGGTGCCTTGCATGGCAGCCTCTGCTTCCAGTGTGTGAATGGGTGAATGAGAGGCATAATTGTGAAGCGCTTTGGAAAAAATCGCTATATAAATGCAGCCCATTTACCGTGTCCCTATGGCATTTTTTGACGTTACATTATTTATGGCAGCCACTCAGCATCCCCTGCTGCCAGAAAGAATCCCAGCAGGTCACTGTGTCGCACAACCATCCAGGCACAGAGATTGGCAGCATTTCGGCACAACTTCAGGCAACAGAGATCTGGCTGGAACACATTGCATTGAGGTTCCTTCTAAATCGTGGATGAAATCTTGCAGGTTAGCTACGGAATCTCACTCACATCCCGCAGCAGTGCAGCAGGGAAGGAGACTCAGGAGTCAGGAGGAGCAAAGCTTACTGGGAGAAAAAGCTACGCAAAAGAATCCTGGTTACAGGCAGGCAGTGGACTCAGGACAGGTATCCTTCAGTATTCCCTTACGGGGATGCATTCTGCAACTGCATTCTTCTCCACCAGCATCCACCACACATGCAGATTTAACCACGATTCTCTTTTAGTGTCCAGCTCAGGCTTCACGCCTAAATCATTGTTTGGGACAATCGTCGATTGCTAACTGTGTCCCATTGGCACTACTAAAGACGCGGTAACTGCCAGCGCCTGAGGTGCTGATCGCCTCCTGCTGGTGAAGGGTGGAATCGCAAGCTTTTGCATCACACACTTCACTGCCGGACAGATACTTCATCTGTTACTCTTAGCACATTCAGACTCTGTATCACAATTATTTCAATCCTTTTGGATCTTGAACAGACCAAAGAGTTAGTTCATGATTTAAACAGATTTTATATAAATGTCACTAATATTAAAACAAGTTCACTAGTTTTGTACTGTCTTACTAGCGTTATGAAAGCTTTTACAGCCTGACTTTTGTTTCTCTCTTGTAAAGAAAACATTACATGGAGGAAAAATGTGGAGCCGCACATGAATGGATGGATAGACAAATGAGGTTTATTTTTGCAATACAATATGGTTATTTGGTTAGTTTATTCATTAGTAAAACAAACCTTGAGTGCTAATAATGAGTGCATCGTAATTCTTTACAGTGTACCACAACTGAGATGCTTACATCTAGCATCACAGTAACTGATTTAATGGTACGTATTATTCTTAAATGGCCACAACTTCACTGATGAACACCCACTTTGAATAAATTGTCCTTTTCTATCAATGTATAATTAAAATCTGAAGTGTCAATTAGGGTCAAAAAATCAATTTGAGTAAAGGGCACAGGGCTTGCAAAAAATGAATAATTATAGGAAGTATATGTCTCTGAAAATGAGAGGCAATTTAGAAAAATGCTGACTATTACAGTACTATCAATGGCTCTCAACTGATTATAACATCAACCTAGAATGGTTGGAGCAGGAGAGAGAGGGAGAACACTGAGCAGTAAAGACAAAGAGGGAGGAGAATGAGAGAGGAGGAGAGAGGGAGAGAGCCCACTCCTTAGATGGAGAGTAAAAATCACCATGGCAACAACATTCATTTACCCTTCAGCCCTTTCAGTAATAATTCCTGAATATAATACTATCCCTATCTGTAAGAGCAGGAAATTGTATAAAATCATTTTCATTTGCAATAAAAGTTCCCTTCTGCTATCAACATATATATCATTGTAGTCATTCAAACTTATTTTGCATAATTATAGCTTGGATCATTTTGTTAACATTCTTCATTTTAGCAAGCGTGCATAACTTAGGTTAAAAATAGGCACTGTGCACATTTTGCGGGTTTATATATGGTGGGCGAGAAGGGCAGCTAGAGTAAGCTTTTCATGTTGTTGGACACTTCATCAAATCATTGGAAACCAGAAGATCTGAACATCCTACGCACACACAACATACAATATTTTAGAAAGATTCAAATTTTTATTCGATAACTTTTCATTATTTGGGATGCGACATTCTACCAGAAATCCAGTGCACAGCAGCATGTGCTCAGGATCATGCAGTTCCCTCATAACAGTACCAACAGGACAAGGCTGGCAGCCAATAACTGCCCCACCCAGGGGCCAGGACAGCATTCCCAGCAAGGCTTTAGACCCATCCTGGGGGAAAATGGCATGTGAGCTCAGTATGCATTCTCTGATCTACAGAAGAAAACTGGGATGAAGATTGTTGCCTTAGGGCAAGAGATGCTTTCTCATGAAATGGCAAGGGCCACCTCTTCGTTGCTGCAATGTTTCTTTTTAAATTCTCCTTTTAAATGTACTTTGTACCATAAGGGGTATTTGCCTGCACTCTTATTTACCGTATTTTCTTGTCTACCACACTGAGAGGGAATGTGGGTGAGAAGAGATTCTATAGCTGACCTGTGAGCTCTTAAATGCAAAGGGATCTTTGCAGTTTATGCTGCAGTACTGAATGCAGATATTCCTAAAATGGAGTTAGGATCATCACCAGCTTATTTTTCCCTGGAAAAAAGGAGACATGGCTTGCTACTTGCCTATTTCTAGTGATTGAGAAAATGACGTTGCATGAACCTTTTGCTGTATTTTTTAACCCCACTAGTAGGCGCTCTTGGTTTGCTTTGTACCCTCTTTCGAACAGACAGCACCATCAAAAAATACAGCAAATGCTTCATGAATCGTCATTTTGTCCATCACTATGTATTTCTTACCAAGTCACCACCAAGGATGCCATTAAGGTTTACCTTACTCTGTTCAAGCTAACTATTAAGAAAGTAGTGCCAGAATTAAAGCCTGGCTGGTTAGTTGTGAGACCATTTGGCCAAAGTGATTTGTCTCCTCAATTGCATGTTTTAAACAAGCCCAAAACAAGGTTCAGGCAAACAGAGGTGGAAAGTTCAGTTGAGTACTCTGTGATTGTGACTGTTTATACTCAACTGGTTGGTTGAAACAAAATCTTGATCTGGATTTGTATTTTCTGGACCTGAACTTTCCACCTCTGCAAGCAATTTAGGCTTATGAACTGGCTGTATGCTATGGTTGTGTTATTCCCAATATTTCTTTACAGGCATAACTGCACTTTTTATGATCTAAGACTCTGACTCCTGGGCTTGGATTTCCACCCTGAATGGACTACAGCCCCTTTAACCCCACCCACGCCTGACCATTCAGGGGTGGGGGGCTTTCTTTGAATTGATGATCACTGCCCTTCATCACCACATCCCTCTTGTGTGTTTTCCTTTGCCCTGAATAAACATTGAAATAAATGCTTGTACCATTGTAAATTGTCATGCCTGCTACGAATACTAATATTTATTTTATTCCACATCACACATTGTTACATTATTTTGCATAGAAGCTTATCAGAGAAATGTAAAAAGCCTTGCCGCCAAATAAAGTTGGGCTGAATTTGTATAGCAACACGTCGCGTGCTTCTCGTTGTCTTAGTTACCGCTGGAGCTCACGCAAGAAAAGTCGAGCAGAGAAGATCGTTTAAAATTTAACTCAAAATCGTACGTCACAATTACTATTACATTTCCTGTTTCAAAACAAAAGTCATTCACTATTACTAATTTTACCGGTTACAAGAAGGAGTAAAAAGCAGTAGCTTTTGTGTGGATGCTGAGGGTTCGCTGCTTTTTCAGTCGTATCGCTGACGCGCTCACCTGTTGTCGGTGAGTAGATACCCATCCGCCTCTGGCCGCCATGGACATCACGAAGGGAAGCCTGGACGATATATCCCGCCCGGCGTCCAGTGAGCGTCCTCGGCCCGGAAGCCGAGTGTCGTTGCGGGAAGGTGTGCGGGTTAACCAGGACACCCCGTACGCTTTGGCGGTCCTAAGCCCCGACAGCGCTGGGACGGAAACTCCTGTTAATTATGTAATTACGCATACTGTGTCATCGCGTTATTCACCACACTTTGCGCAGTCATATAATCCCATACACCTCTCTTTAGATACACTAATGATAATATTATAGTCATCCTATAGGCCTAGTTTTATGCAGTAGGCTATGTATGCTTTAAACGCTTACTTTGTAGGACCAAAAGGGGGCGCCGGACGATGACTTCCCGGTTTCCTCTGAAGATCAAGCACAGTTAGATGGCATGGACCTTGTTCATGGGGAAGAAGATGAAAGAAGACAGTTGGATCAATTGGGAAGACATTCTTTGGAGACAGGTGTGAATTTGGCTTATGCCAAAAAAGATTGCACCAATAAATATGTAGAGTAATGTAATAAATGTCATTAAATGTTTGTGGTCTAGCAGAGAATAGTAATATCTGGTACAAGCAGTGAAGCTAAAATTGTTAGCATATATGCGATGAGCTGATAATTGGCGTAAAGAGACATCTGCTTTAATGTTCCTCTTTTAACAGAAGGAAAGTCAGGCAACTTTCATACGGAAGAATCTGATGAGGAGAATAAAACTCCAGTCCTTCAGGAAGCCATTAGGAAAATGAAAAAATTGGACAAAATTTTAGCGCAGAAGATCTCCAAAGAAAAAGCTGTGAAAGCGATGGGGAAGGAGCTCCAGGGGAAACTATGGGAAGAACTTAAGGTGAAAATACAGAGAGTGCTGCCCTGAAATCTGTACCCCCCTCCCCTCCCCAAAGCCGGTATTCTGTTTTAGTTTTTGATCAGGGGATTTGAATATCTTGCAGGATCTAAGGACAAAACCAGAACGAGCCGATGAGGCTGAAAACACACGACTTTATTTGGCTCTGGGATCTACTAGCTGTAAGTGTGTGGAATGGCTAAAAACGTACCTCACCCATGTGCTGATGTTTATACAAGCCGTAACGATAGTGCCAGGATTAAATCTCAGATATCTTTATACATGAATCTTCTGTTCATGCCAAAATTCTTCTGTGTGTGGGACTGTTTGTCATTTAATTAGGTAGTCACCTGTAAGGCAAGACCTTGAAATCTGGTCAAAGATGTGACATTTAATCCCCTTTGAAAAGTGATGACCCCATTGTGATTTGCCAGAGTATGTAGGGCGTTGATGATAATTGGGGGCAGTTCAGTGTTTTTTTTTTTTTAAATCATGAACAGAACAACTCTTTTGAGGGAAAACTGCTACTACCATCTCAGGTCAAAGGGGTGACATCTCTCCCTCTTTCTGCTGCTTCTTTTCCAGCCACTAGAAGATCACTTACCTCTTTGTTGCATATTTCCATCTTTATCATAATGAATTTAATCATGTTTTAAATATTCCCCAGCCTATGGCCCTAATGAGGATGGGGATTTTGTTCCCATATTTGAGACTCAGATTTCACAAGATGGGTATGATGTAGAAGAAAAGAAAATGGATGAAGGTATGTAGCAGCTGTAAATGTAGTTCCCTGAACTGAGCTGGGAAATCCAGACGCTGAACGAGGTTATACAAAGTGTTTTGGAAAAACCTTCAATGGCTGTATTCATGTGAAAGTACATGTTTTAAGAATGACTCACAAGTAGGAAGAAACTGATAATCCACTGGTGTTCATTTCGTCCCCTGGCCATGTTGGAATTTTTCTATTTACTGCGTTGTAGCAGTATACATTCAACGGTTTTATTCCTTTCACCTGCTTACATGCAATTCTGAGTTGTTTACAGTAGATGGCAGTATACCATTAGGAAAAAGTAAATGGTTTTCATGCAGTAGAAAAGTACATTCAGCCGAGGGCCCTCTTTTGCAAAACCAACTGATATTTCTATAAATCACTAAAATGTTGTTAGATTTTATATAAATCTAAGTGTTCCGTGAGTTAGCAGTTGGTGTAATTGTGTGTAATTGCATGTAATTGATAATGTTTGTCTTGATTTTCCTAATATTTTGTTCCATCTGTCAGGGTAATTAGTGTTGCACATCAGTAGAATGGGATTTGCATTAACGGTTTCTCCTGAATTCTAATAATTTAAATGATCAAAGTTGACTGAAATAATCTTGCTTTTTGCCTGCTGTGTATTTTGCCTCCTACAGCAAGCAAAGAAACAGACTGCATTGAATTTGATCTTGAGGAGCCAGTGCCAGATCTGCCAGACTGCAGACAGAGTGGAGTCGGGGCCAAGAAAAAAAAAGACTTTGTTAAGAAAAACATAGAGGTGGGTCAGAGGTCATAATGGGCTTGATTCTGTGCACAGTGTATTTCATTCAATGACATAAGCTATCAATAAGTTCAATGGAGCAGCAGATTAATGGCTGGGCTGGAATGAACAGCAAATATGAGCCATAATCAATGGCGTGATGTGAGTCTGTTTAACCTGACAGCTGGTCCGGGATGCTGGGAGCCAGGTGCTGATGACACAAGCTGAGAAGCAGAGACTGGCAGAGCTCCTGCAAGACCTTGAGGACTGTAACACGAGCCCTGTAGGAGATGAGGTATCTGCTGACTACGGGCTGATAAGGTGGTGGTGGTGGTGGGGGGGGGGGGGGTTACCCCAT
>JAODUD010000026.1:501077-522927 GCA_026784285.1 Stomatorhinus walkeri | reverse complement strand
TTCAGCCCCTACTCTTCAGCCCCTTCCTTTTGATCAGCAGTTGAACAAATTCCCAAAATTATTGTTAGCACAATGAAGCCATGCTGTATAGAGCAAAACCAATAAAATCTCTTTTATCTGAAGGGTCTCAAGGAATAAATAATGAGGTGAAATGTTGAGTCGGCCTCGCCGGTTTTCTGTGTCTTCCTTAGTGCTGTAGTCGACACAACCAGTGTAGTCTCTTCATGGACATAAATATGTAGTGTTCCATTTTATGTAATGCTTTTTTAAGCCTCCACCTACTTTTCCCTCATGGGATGGAGACAGCTATAACATTTACAGCATTTACAGCTATAAAAAGAGTTTCATTTCCATCATGCCATCATGGATCAGAGAGAATAACTTGCAAAAAATGGTGCAAGACAGTTATATGCACTATTTTATATTGCATATACAATTTTTGTCTAGTTGTCTTGTGTAGCTCTTTATTTTGTTTTGTCTGAACTTGTAGGTCATAAAATAGAATTTTACCTCCATCTGCTGGTGAAGACATGGTAATACACTCACTCATAGGGAAAATCTCATCCCTGCTGATGGATCAGCGGCAGTATTTCAAAGATTCACCATTTTTTTCCGCAGTATATTTGTAGTCAGTAAGTAACACAGATGTAAGTGTGTGGTTACGTGACTGAGGTCGGCAGCTGAAAAGGAGCTGAAATCTTCTGCCAGGGAAGTGACAACGAGTAGAGCTGAGCTTTATGAAAGGGCGGGCTGACTTCAACACCAAGCTTGCGCCAAGTGACCTCAGCTGCCACCCGCCGTTTTATGGGATATTGTGTTAGACTGACGAATGATTCATTCACTGTGTAGCAAAAATCGATGTTTCAGTTTTTTTGAAGTGCTCAGCATTTTGCGTGTTTGCAGACGCCTTGGTCAGATTTGCGTCACAAAGCTTCTCCACTTGTTCCCAAAACAAATGCCAGGTGCAAGAAAAGTGTTCTTGGCATGCTGCTCCAAGAGAAACTTTAATGCTTCCAGTAGATCTAATTTAACTGCTAAATCTGTATTTTACTAAGTAGGTCAAAGTTTATTTAAGTGTAATACTAAATATATTAATGAGCAAAATAACAGTTAACTTGTAATGTGAACACCGCTAAAACTTTTGCATAAATCACAAATTTTCCTTAATCTCTGTCATTGACAAAAGCAGTCTACTCTCTAGTGAGTAAATTCATTTCAGTAGTGAGTAAACAAAATGGCTTATGGTGAACTGTGGTTGATGGTGTAGCTTTGGAAGCTGCTTTGTAAGATTACTGTCTTCACCATTATCTTTTAATCAATGTAGTTTTCAATCAAGATGTGCTGATTGACTGTAATGATGGTTGCCTGTCTTGTAGCCTACAAGACAACTAAAGGATTTCCGCCATTTCTTGCTTTTTTTCCTTTCCAGGTAGATCCCACTCTGTGGGCTGTGCAGGTACCTGCTGGAGAAGGTTACACCCCTGAACCTGCAGATCTAGACCAGCTGCATTACATTGACTCCAGACTTTTGCAAATCCTGCCTGTGGAGGGCTTTCTGTCTGTGTGCAGCCCCTATTCTTGCTGCAGTTCATCCAAGGTATGTGAAGTAGGGTCCCTGTACTAATTCTTTGCCACTACCTCAATCAGAGCAGGCTTTTAAAGACCTAAAATGGCGATAGTGGAACACAAAGATAAACACTCGTTACAAAGGGCAGCACAGTACTCAGCCACCAATAAATCCTTATAAAGTTATCCCTGTTTCCTGTAAGTCTTCTCGTATTTCTGAATATGCAGTGTTTGATGGTCTCAAAACAGGGTTTTGGTCACTAATTCCACCCAATGGATTTTCCATGCACTTCATTGGTTCTTACTCTGTTAACATTTGCGAAACGTGGTGTGACACTTATTTGCATTGTCTAACTGAGATGCTTGGTTTTTTGGAATAGCTCACTGTGCAATGTATGTCATATTGCATTATTAACATATCTGAATTCACTATCGAGCAAGTCTATAGCTCACTATCAAGCTATAATAATTAGCGCACGTCCCTTTTGCCTTAATCAAAATGTTTATACCCCTTCCTGTATTTCTTGGTGTGATGCACAAACCTGGGAATGTTTGCATACCTATTTTACCAATCTCAGGGCACCATGTAGAGGGTACAGGTGGTATATGTCATGATCAGCTGTACCAGTGTAAGAAGCATCAAGGGATAGTGAAGCAGTCTTGGGGGCTCCTCCTTCCACCAAAACCCCACCAAAGGAAGCCTGGGGTTTAGGTGGGGATCATTAAAATTGGCCCTTAGACGTCCCACCTTTCCACTGCTCACCCTGTATGCACTTTACCTTCACAGTAATTGGAAGGACGTCTCCCATATAGAGATCTGTACAAACAGAATGACTCAATTCACAATTTTCATTCTCCTGATGAGAAGAAAACCTGTTGTGTGGTGAGACAATAACTGATGTAGCTTATCAATAAAAACCGAAAGGTAAAGCTGTTTGAATAATAGACTCATCATATCATGAGGCAAGTAACCCTTGGCATGGAATTTTTGCCCTTTGCTTCATGGAGGCCTGTGCAATTTCGCAACATCCTCTCCTTTTTCTGCTTTTGTACAGATTGTTCCATATCTGTGCAATCGTTTGTCTGTTCATTGAAACCCTATGTGAAATTTGGAACTGCTTTTTGTTTTGGAGTGCACATTAACCATCTAAAACCGAATTTCTCATTTATCTTCATAATGAGCTGCAATGACGATACACATCAATCTATATACAGTATGTGTGTGTTTGTGTATGTATATGTACTATATCATATATACTATACATACAAGAACACACCCATAGGAATTGTTGATTCTGATAAGTCTTCATTCTTGCTCTCGATTTACTATGGCCATGACTTATACACAGTTGTATCCCCTACACACCCTTGGTCATATCTGCTACCTAAAGCATGTTCTATGGTGTAGAATTGTTGATGTTTTTTTGCCCCAGAGGTGCATCAGTAGCAAGACTATGTTAGCTTAATTTTGGATGACAGCAAAGCTATATTTCACAGACCTGATTAAAAAAGCCTCTGGAGTCTATCAATTTAGAAGCACAAGGAAATCTGCCAAAATTCAACATGTCTGGCAGTAAAATTTTGATGTTTCACTGGCGTCAAGATCAGATTTGGCATCCATTGTTGAATGTTAGGATGTATATTAAACAGTAATCAATGGCTTGGAGAAGATCTGAGGTGGAAAAGGATGATCTTCAGTGTTATGCGACAGGAGAATTTGTGTCAAAAGGCAATCCCAGCAGCTGGCATTTGTTGAGGGGGTTAAGGAAGTACCACTGCCTTTGGAAAGGGACAGGAGAAGCTGTGAGAGAGGGTGCACAAGTGCCAGTATAAACAGTGTTTTGGTCAAATTCTTCACTTTGTACTTGGCGGCAAATAGCCCTCTCAGGGACTGTGAATATCGAGATCCAGCTGGCTGGTGTAAAGGGTCCAGGCTTACTTATGCTGACCGGCATGCTGACTCTCTGGCACTGGGGCATCCAGGTCTACGGCTGCTGGAGCTGAAATGGCCCTTACATGGCTGGGCATGGGTCATTTTTGTAATTAGTGGAAATAGCACACTGTTGGAAAAGTTCGGCTCAATTGATTAGTAAGAGAGAGCAGTATCTTTAGCCAGTGTAACATTTAGCACCAGTAACCCAAGTTAAGCTGATGAAGAGTAAGGCAAATGCGACAAGATCGCTTGTAAATGCTGAGTAGACTGGGAGGAAATTTTGCTGAATAGGCCTGATGGATAATCAATTATTTCTGTGCACTTTGAGGACCACAAACTTGTGCTCACACTACTTCTGATATGGATGAGGATTGGCCTTGAAATATAAGGCTGGTCCTTGAATGACTTGCAAATATTGTAGTCGGTAATATCTAGCTTAATCAAAAAAGGGCATTGTGTGCAACAGACACTTCACAGGGGTGAAAGTGTAAAACGTGTGAAAATGTGAAAGTAGGTTGAACAGGGTCCTCATTGTAGCTGTTTGAGGCAGTACTGAAAAAAAATGGCTGTGACTTCAGTGTAAGGTCAAATAGATCACAAAATCCCATCAATATTGTGTGGTACCAGGAGTAATACCGCAGTATTTTTACTTCCCTCGAGTTAAACAGAAACATTCTCAGAAACATGCTGACTGTGAGCATGTCAAGGTATAATGTCGATAAATCCACTTCATACCCTCCATTTGTTTTTCTTTAGCTTTGATGAATTCAGCCGTGGTCATAAAACCTGAAAATGCCTTTGTTTTGTGGTGGTTTTTCTTCTCGGCGGTAGCTTGTGCCAGTTAACCACCTTAATTAAAACCAGTCGGGGAAGAGGAGCAGTCCAGCTGTTTGCGTCGAAACATCTGCAAGTCACTCCTAAGCTTTTCTGAAATCTTCTGCAAGCTCCAAGTAGCCATCATGAAGTTCAGCAGAGGGATCCCTGCCAATGCATTGACTTTACACCTGTTAGTTGTCACACTTGTTTTTGAAGAAATTAAAAGAAATAAAAAATCTATTCACTAGTTTTAGCATGGGTTTAAAATGTAGAGATCCTTCAAATGACTGCAGTCTTGCCCTGCTCGTCAGCACCATTGCGGTGAATTCCATTGGCTTCAGCCTCTAAACAGTTAGGTCAGAGCATCTGGGACAGAAGCCAAGGTGGAAGCCTGGGGATTAGTCCTTTAAAAACTCTATTAAAGCGTCGTGGCCTTGGGTCATGCATGATTGAAGATGGCCAATGACTTACTCCCATTTTTAAAACTTATAATACTTGCTATTGAGAAAGGCCGCTAGTCAGAGGCGAGTTGCTTTCTGGTAGCTACCA
The DNA here is from genome assembly GCA_026784285.1 of Stomatorhinus walkeri. Classification (NCBI taxonomy): domain Eukaryota; kingdom Metazoa; phylum Chordata; class Actinopteri; order Osteoglossiformes; family Mormyridae; genus Stomatorhinus; species Stomatorhinus walkeri. The sequence continues at coordinate 518,063 of JAODUD010000026.1, read as the reverse complement.
GCAAATTAGATTACCTGCTTTCATATCACATAAAATTCAGATTCCAATCTTTAACGTTACAGGTCCCATCTGAATTAAAAACCCCAAATTCTCTATAATGCACAATCTGTTTTTCTCAATCATTAGGTAGAGAAATGCGATGTCTGGAGTTATATAACAGTGTTCTTTCAGACACATTTTTATGCTCTCAGCTGGATGTCTTCGAGCAGGTCTGTTATGGGGGCTATTAAATTTGTTCTCCGGGAGTCTTGCGGTTCTCCCGTGCACTCAGGAAAACGGAAAGTCCCCCCGCCCCCCACCACTGTCATTCTCAAACAGAACATAATTACAAGACCTCTGGTCAGTAACTACCAGTTCCAGAGGTAGGATATTTCACCACACTCTTCTGGGTTAGAAGCAATAGGAAGAGCATATGTGGGTGGAGATGTCCGCTGGGCCGAGACAGGAGGTAACGTGGGTTTCTATCCCTGCCTAGTCCTGTATATTAAGGGCTCTCCCACCCAGGCAGGGCTGTCTGACATTGCTCCATCACTGGGGTGTCACGGGCAGAGAGGTGCTTGATCGAAGTATCAGCAAGTCAGACAGCTGTGGGTTGGACTAAGATTGAGGAATGCTTAGGCAGTTAATTGAGAAAAAATGTGTAGCTCACTGGAAGGGCTTGACCTGTGGATCGGACCATCGTGACCTATGAATGTTGTTATGTGGGTGTCTGTTTCCTGTGTCAGCGTCTGTTCTATACATGTATTTTGGTGGTAACGCCTTGGTCTTTAGAAACTGGTAATACTGTCAAGCTCCTCCTGTTGTAGAGGCAGTAAGCACACATAGCTCTGGTCACTGACTGAAGCCACTGCTTTTTTATTACACAGTCAAAATTGGAAACTTTTTTTTTTTCTGAAAGCAGGCAGTGAAACAGACATTGAAAACATCCATCTAAAGAAAGAAGCAGTCTTCTTAGTTGCTTAAAAGGAGGAAAGGATTCCAGGAAAGTTATTTCTAATCATCAGATTTAAAACAACTTCTCACTGATCTGACTAGTGTGCAGGGTAGTGAATGTCTTTATGATGAAAGTAAGTAATTAATGAGAAGGCATTTCCTGCATTTTGCAAGACCCGACACTAGACCAAAAAAAAAAAAATCAAAGGTATTTCTTTCATGCTCCCTCCAAGTCCATAAGCTGTTGTGATACTTTGGGGTGGTCTCGCATATTTTCCTAGTGCCTTGTCAGACAAACTGCTTTGAGGAGACGAAAGGAGAGCCTCACCCAGAGCCGTAGCCTTACCCACCCTTAGCAGAGGAACTATTTCCCTTTGAAGTTTTCTTTTATATCTTTATGGTTTTATATATGTATACTGTAGGTAATGATTAAATGAATGATTCACAAAGATGTCTCAGACTCCTTCAGGTTAGATGCTATGAAATGTCTCATGGACGTGACAGAGTAGGCATTCATGGATATGCCAAGAGAATAAAACCACCGGTCTCGTGGTATTTTCTCAGTTAACATGCCTTGAAAATTTGGCATTAATATTGATGGCTCATACAGCAGATTTTAATTTCATTGGAAATGTCTTTGAAATTTGGATAGAACTGTCTGTTCCTAAGAGAACACATCTTTATTTATCTAGGCTAGCTGAAAAAAACCAAGAGATTATACTGTTGCAAATCACAATTACTTGTTTTTTTTCCTGTTTGCTGGATTTGACTATTTTCTGCTTCCTAAATAGCACTCAGATCGAGACTCAGCAGGAAGTAATATAACCTTGGAATGTGAAGCCAGACCTTTTTTCTTTTACCTGACATACTACCATCCATGCTTTATCTATGCTCTTTGTGACTCATATATTCATCTGAGACTCATGGGGTATACAGTACCTGAAACCCAGAATGAACACTGCACCCCTGGAGTTGCAGAGAAATGATGCAGTGACTCACAGAGCTGCAGTGCTACCAGATCAGAGCACAGTGCTTTTTTAAGTTTCTAAAACACACGGCTGTTTGTGTCATGCCACAAATCCAAGGGCTTTAAGGAATTTGAGTTATTAATAGTTGTTTTTATTTAGGTTTATAAAATCTAAATCGGTTTTTGAGATGTATCACTTCCTTTTACAGATGTCTTGGCCAATAATTGCTTGTCACATGGAACTTACTCCAAATTATATTTTAATAGAGTGACTTCATGTACTGTACAGTATGTGATCTGTGATATAGATGATTAATTTGATGAAGCAGCTGCTGTGGCTCTTTCACTCCTATTTTTAGGCCGCTTCATTTTAAACTTTACTTCATGATATCACTTAAGGTGATATTAAATTTATATAGTAAATTTCAATGGTTGTCTAAAACCATGTAAAGCAGTGGTTCTCAAACACTGTATACCAATTAAAAAAATTTTTGCCATTTCAAAAAAAAAAAACAAACTAACTAAAATGCTGAAATCACATCATAAATCTTTCTGTTATCTTGCATCTTGCATTGAATCAGGCACTGTTGGACACAAACACCAGGTTATGTGTCTGTAATCATCAGTTTCCAATAATTTTCTAAAATTGCAGTCTATTACACAGAAAAAATTCGAAATGTAATACAAAGTTTAAAAAAAACAACCTGCCAGAGCCATTTTACATGTACAATGTGTTGTGATTGCACAGTGGGCAGGATGGCAGTGAAGCCATGAAGTTGTAAATAGGGGTTTATTAGCAGACAGCGATGAACATCAATGACTGATCTGGGGAAAACTAATTCAGACACGGACTAAATACACAAGACAAGCAGAAAATAACAGGCAACAGGTGATCAAAATCGGGAAGTAACACGAGGTAACGAGGGGGGCGTGGCACACACGAGGATCAAACGAGCCGGGCGTGACACTATGTCCCTGAGGGGTTATTGTGCCTTACAAGAAAAGCACTGATCTTTAATATCTTGGCACCAGCCTTAGTGAGCTTTTGCACACCAGCTAAATTCTGTGGACCTCTACTCTAAACCACGCATATGGGAATGCCATGATGATTTGTGTACCACCCAATTGTTAAACCCAGAATTGATGAGAGTTTGTCATGTGAACTGTTCCATGTGACATCTGGTGTTTGGGTGGTGCAGCTTTACAGCAGCAATTATAGATTCATGCTGGTCTTGTGGGTACTGGTGGGTAAAAAATATCTCCTGTGGCAGGAACCTCTGTAGCTGCAGCCGGCTCTCTTAATGTCAGTCTATCCATGTGATTCTGAGTTTGTTGGTTTTATCTGCTCTGGAGCTGCAATAGGAAATGTACTGTAGCAAACGCAGTGGCAGATGCTGGACAACAAGGCTATGGTAAAGAAGGAATTGATTATCAAAATTAAAATAAGCTGAAACATTGCAATTTGAACTAATAACCTCCTGAGTTTGCCTACAGTATCACCTATTTTCATTTCAGTTGCCCCAGTCATTTCTATCGACATAATCAGTCTTCCTAGCTAGCAGTGCTGCTGGACAGAAAGGACTGTTTTTGCATAGTTTCACAGCAGGAATTAAACGACTCTTTCAAAAATGATTTAAGCAAACTGTTTTCCAGCATTTACAAATGGGCAAATTTTGAAATCCAGTCCTATATTCAATGCACAATTCAAATGACCAACCATCAACAATCTGGTGATCATATTTACTGTTTAAGATTAAGTGGCTGGAGTGTCACCAACACTCAAAGTTTTCCTTGAAATTTGGAGGACCTGCTTGCAGGGTTAACACCATACCCATCATGAAGCCGTTGCAGGTTAAAGGCCTTGCTCAAGGACCCAACAATGTAGAATCACTTCTGGTGTTCGAAGGATTCAAGCCAGCAACCTTCCAGTTGTTGGCACTGGACCTTAGCCTCAGAACCATCACTCCAGCACACTATCAGCTCCTGGTCAGGGCAGCTGTAATGTGGTGAGTGGTTCCATGAGCTCAATACTGATGGACTAGTAAAATTTTAAAAAGAATATTAAATTCAAATGGGAGGTACATAGTATGGGTCCATAATATGTTTCGCTAAATTCTGCGGTGGACTTCCAGACACCTGTCCCAGGTTAGCTTCAGAAAGCTCATCATTACAATGTATTGTAAAAAATAACACATAATTATTTTGCCATCTTGAATTTGCTACAGTATGTGATAAAACTGAAAAGCACATCAGCCTGCTTGCTTCATATCATAGGGGCACGCAGCTTTATTTCATGTGGTATTCCTGAAACAGATACATACATACATGCATACATACATACAAACATACATACATACATACTTTATTAATCCCCAAAGGGGAAGTTGCTTTGTTGATTCTGTGGAATATCACTCTAAATTACTCGCAAAACCAACGGCTGACCATATTTTGTAGCTGAAAAGGTATGTTCTCTCTCTGGAACATTCTCACTACAATACAGTGTTACATAATAAAAGCTCCACTATCGTTCGGAATCAGTGAAAAATACTTCACTGAAGTTGTAAATAGCTCACTTCTGAGATGGTTCTTTACAGGTGTTAGCTTCATCTGGAATTCTTATCTTTGTTTCTGATTACCAGTCTATGCGACCCTCCGGATTTCTCATGAAATACCTCGATTCGTTTTCCTCTGGCTAAAGGCCCCACCGCTTGTGTGTCTTTCAGAGCAATTGAATCTAATAGTTGTTGTGGATTTTTTCCACTCTTTTTGTAGGAATTTAAAAATGTCGGAATTATTTCTTTTAAAAACATGCTTTTTGCAGTGTGGATTGATAAAATCTGCCACTGTCACATTAACTTATTTAAATTCACCGAAGCTTTTAAAAAAACTTGGAAGTTTGTTAAATTTTCACTCTACGAAGAACTTTCGAAGAACTTTTTTTCGAATATTTACAAGTTTGGTGTGTAGTAGAAGGATATGAGGTAATTATTTTCTATATTATTCTTTCCATTGTGTAGGGTGGGCGTATTTGCACATGCAATCAATAGAATATGCCTCGAAGATAACAGACAATAGATCTTAATTGCAAAGAAGAATTCAGAGGTGTTGGTTTATTGGACTACATAATGCAAATTGAAAACTATGTGGGTCAGATTGAACGTGCAGTAAAACACCATTTCTCATTTAATGAGTTTCAGAAGCTAGAAATCTGGCATGAAGCTTTGGAAAAGATAAACTCAAACTTCCTCAGGCTTTAGCTTATTTCACACAAAAGCCTGGCAGTGTACGATACAAAGTGTCGTCCTGGAGGAATAAACCATTGATATGTTTCTTAGCACTGGGTTGTTCAAATGGGTTTCCAGAAACTTCGCTTACCTCACTATGAACTTGAATTCATTCACTGGACAATTGGAAGCCTAAGAAGTTTAAATGGCATTTTATTTTATCTAGTTGCAATTATTGTTTTTTCAGGTTAAACTACAAGCTTTAACAATAACAATCATCAGTTTGCCATTTAATTTGTATTGTTACCATTTTTTAAGTTGGTAATCTGTATGATGATCCAGTCAATGGTCCACATGAAGGACAGTTTGCAGGTGCAGATGGGCAATTTGTTGTGCTGACATGTACTAAGAACACCAGAAGCATGTTTGAGGTCTCGCATGTATTTCAAAAATCAAAGGTCTTTGCTAATCATAGATGTTTTATTCTTTTCCATCCTGCTCTTTGTTTGTCCATGTGCAGATGGGGTTTAAGACAGAAGCTGAGAAAAAAATCTGGCACTCTCCCACCCATGTGGAAAGTATCGTGCTAGAGTAACAACGAGATAAATGTTTTCTCTCCACTGATGCCCATTCCCCTATATTAAAAAGTAATCTGCTGTGAAACACAATGTTGTCACTCACATTAACAGTGTCAATTAGTTTCCTGCTTCTCTTTGAATGCCTGCTTCACTTGTGCTTCACTGTGTTTCGGCAGATGCGGCTTTTTCCCTGCTTCTTCTGAACTTCGATCATGCCTTTTTGTTCATCATACTGGCCTAAGGCTTGGTGTAATTCTCCAGAGTCATACATTACGCTCTCGTCCTGAAAGTGGTTGTCAGTACATGTCGATTGTATTATATAAAACTGTTATTTTTTAATTATTTGTCCCAGGCTAGAAGAACATTTTCTCATGTTAAAATTTCCCTCATTTTTGTACAAGGTATTGCTGCTTAATTTTACTTCCCTCTCTTACCTATCTTCTAAGATTGCTGAGAAATCTTCTGAAAAAACATTAACACCAAAAGTCTCACACATGCATGTCATGTCTTTGATCCGAGGGCAGTGCTGTGGCTCGCCCCAAACATGGTATGTACATGTGGTGTGCAAGATCAACAGATGGGGCTTTGTGCTGGAAACTTCCATGAATGTCTTCTTCATGTGGAAGTATTTAAAGGAGCATGTTATAAGGAAGCTTACCGGTATGCGTGTCTGATTGTGTGAAGGTTATTGTCTTCCCACTGGATAAACTGGTTCTGGTTACAGGCCAGCAGTCTGGACAAGTGCCAGTTTCTTCTGAAGCTGTTAGTAGTGCAAAAATTTAATGATCAGTTTGAGTTTAGCACCTATTTTGTCTCTCCGCTAAATTGAATTTCTTGTGCATTTTTGTACGCTCCTGATTTTACAGTCCTAAATATACGTCTTAAATGAATGCATAGGATTAGCCAGTTGATTTGGTTACAGCAGAATGGTTTTGCAGTTATACCATACGTCTGAATTTCTAATAGCAATAGTGGCAACATTTGTTTTTATATATTATATGTTAGGATGGCTGAAGCCTTATATGTTGATGAAGGCTTTGTAATTTATGGGTAATTGGAAGTCTTGTGGACAGTTTAGCAGTTTGTTTTGCATTTTATAAGCCTCTTTCATATGCCCATACACCGGCAAGCTGCGGAGAAGCGGACAAATTCAGTTCAACCAAGGAGACCTCAATATATAGTTTCTGATGAAACAATTAAAATGAGTATGTGAACAGTGATTTGGCAAAGCCGGTCTCTTGGTCGTCAGTTCCATCAACTCTGAAGCTGACAGATCTGGCTGGGCGACCAAGCAGGAGATGAAGGAGCCAATCCCGGACCAGGACGGGGAGTCGAAGGTGGTGGAGGGGTGGAGGCGGGCGGACCGAATAGCTGTAACGGCAAAGAAGCAGGTTAGACTTACTCCTTATGTAAAACCTTGATCAATGTGATTGGACACACTGGCGTTCATTAGGTCTCTTTGTTTGAACTTTCAGTCTTAAGATTTAATCACTAGCGCATGCTAAGTTAAATGGTGCAGGACATCGGGTGATATTATGATCTTATTATGAACTGGGCACAAAGTAGCTGCTTCCCTGCATTTGTTTGACTTTATATGATATAGCCATTGCACTCTGTCTCCACTCTACATATTAATAGCCTGGAGCACAATTTAATGCCAGCAGTAATTTATACTATAGTGAGGACTGGTCATGTCTGTCCAAACTGCACTTCCAAAAAGAAAAGACAGTGACTAGTTTAAAAATATGACCTATGAGGGTGGCCAGCCTGTATAATTGCTGGTGTCGTCTTTGGTCTCAGTAACCCCAGAATCACTGGCTCACTAGTCTGCCGTTTATGGTTTATTTTTTTGTGGATTAATAGTGAGCCCTTTCTAGCATTTCTTAAATAGATGTGCTCATAGTGCATTTTATTTTAGTGCACTTATCGTAACAAAAAACCATATTTAAAAACTATACTGGTCATATGGAATATACTTAAGACAAGAAAGTACTTTTTAAAAATTTTTTGCTTGATTTTTTTTCCTTCCCCATTTTTATTTTGTTTCGGATTCATGCATCAAGCTGCAGCGTTACCAGTTTGATGACGGTTGTTACAGTTGCTCGAAATTTTCACTTGTTTGTTATTTTTGTGTTTTGATTATCTACCTGATTAATTAAATTAAACTAAACACAGTACATGAACTTCTGACAGTACCATTGACATACAGTGGGTGTCATATGCAATCAGTTTTATTGACCGTGATCTCAATTTTCATCTTAGTACATTGGTCTCATTCCCTCAAGTCATCCCAGTATTTCTCATCTTGCAAGATTACTAATTTATCCATCCTCGTCCCTCGTTTCCTGATCAGGAAAGTTTAATAATTGCTAACCTCTCGTTTTAATAGTCTGTACAATACATTTAACTCTACAATAAAAACTATGAATCTTTTTGTCCTAAATGCCAAATTTACATTGTATGATTGCAGAAAAAAACCAATGGTCCTGACCCTTGACCACCTCCACCTTTGCAATGGTCTGTGGTTGAAACATTACTATTATTGCCATCTGTTTAATGACTGTAGTGGAAATTACTTCATTGCTTTGAATGGCTTTATGTATGACCTGACCAGCAACACAGAAGTTCCACTTTCCAGTCCTTAGTTTTGTTTTCATTGTAGAATCTGTGCAGAATTAACGAAGGAGTAGAGCACCATCGTATACGTTTAGCAGTCGGAGATGTAGGTTGAATATTGCATTTCATGTAATATGTTCGTGTCACACATATGGGGCAGTAGAATCTGATGTTTCACCTCAATGTTTTGGATAAACAGAAATACGTAAAGGCCATTTTCAGTTTTTCTGTATCATTATTCTGCATCATCTCTTGGCAAAGAATACAATTGCTTGATATGTTTGAGGGTCCAAGGAAAGGCAAACGGAAATTCACTGGAATCTGGTTTCAGGAGACCCACTTGATATTATTGGAGTTCTCTTAAGACATCATAGCTGATGGGGAAATTCCACTCTCATAATCAATGTTCTGTTTGCATTATCGCTGTTCTGTCGTGGGTGGCTTTGGAATTAACTCTGGGCTCTGTATTCAAACAAAAATTATTATTCTTAAGAAGCCATGAAATATCATTGTCTCCAAAATTAAGTGAAATGAGCCAGAAATTGTCCCTAGTCTTAGAGAACCTGAAAATGATTCATAAATGAAGCATGACTCCTTTGTTCTGTGTCCAGTTATGCGCCTGAAATAAACACATATCAGACGTGTGCTCCACAGAAAAATATGACTGCATTTTATTTTATTTTATTTATTTTATTGCTTTCAAATAATCATTTGAAAGATCACACATAGCCTTATTTCATTCCATTTGAATGGCCCACTGTGCGGAATGCATGAAGAAATTAGCCAAAAGCAAATAGGTTTTGAGGGAATTTTGGGCTGCAGTTTGGCCAGAGATCTGTATATCAAATATTGTTGCACTAAAACTCAACTGGTGCCAAAAGAGGAACTATAAAGTCCAGTTGACCTTTAGGTTTATCTTCTAATTCTTAAGGAATGTCTGGCAATTATGATGTCATCTGTAAGTGATACAGCATGCCTCTGTAAAAACCGAGACAAAAGCAAAAAAAAATAAAAGATAGGAAAAAAAGCAAAGATTATTATTATTAACATCTGTATTTCATTGATAATTTAAGCCACAGCGTAAAATTTCTTACCAGGGCATGAATGGCACGTCAGTCCTTAATTTTCTTATGGTCTTTTAAAATTGAAGTAGGTATCGGGTCGGCTCTGCATCACATGGGGAACAGAGAGCAGGAGGGCCTGCATCTGCGTGGCTCATCTGGCTGCCTTGAAGAGATTGGCTTGTTGTGACTTTACTCTGTAGCATCCCGCCTCTCGATTTGGAATGCCTCTGGGGACATGCTGAAACTTAGAGAGACGTGTAAAGCACAAGGATCCACCTCAATTATAATAAAGGACTGCATATGGGCGTTGTGCATAACAGTCGATTTCACAGTGTCATTTTTTGATGAGTACTCGGATGTTTGGTGGAACACGGAGCCCTTTGATGTTGCTGCCGTCTGCTGTCCATTTTGTATTTTCTATTTGAAAAAAAGTCTGTGAAGAATCTTGGACGCATATGTTGCCGCCGCTGCACGTGGTCCCGTGCAGGTCTGTCCTGTGTGGCAGGGAGTAAAGAAGCGGCAGGCTGGCCAGTTGCCTGGGTCCACGTGGCAAAATCCAGGAAAGGCCCACTGTGTTTCAGCTCTCCAGCATTGCATGCTGTTTTTTTATAAGACCAGTGAGTCAAGCCCCCTCAGCTCCTGTTTTCCTTGCCCTGAGTCCAACTTCTAGGGGTCAGATTTCAGCGCTTTAGAGCTACAGTGTAATTAGGAAGGAAATGTAACATATGTGATTGAATATAGTCAACGAGCTGCAATTTCAACAGTGAAAATATTGTTTGTAACATTGTTTGAAAGACCATCAGTGTTCCAATTACTTTTTCTATATTTAAAAGAAATAGATCATTGAAATCTTGCTTGCAGAGTACATTTTCCTTATATTTTCTTTTATTTCTAGTGGACCATTGATTTATCATTAGGCCATACAATCATTTTCTTCTGTGTAGGTGACAAAATCCTGTTACGTTGAATGTCTAGCAATGTTTGCAAGCTTTTGTTTAAATGTGTCCTGGTTGATTTCAAATGGCACATTACAAATCAGTGTGTAAACACTTAAAAACAGAATTTGTAAGGTTGTTTTTGGGATGTCATGAATATATAAAAGAAGGCTGTGATTAGTAAATTATTTAATGACATCATCTACGGAGACCAGGCTAAAACAAAAGTCGCATATGGCTCTTCCTGCAGAACTTCCTTAATCACTCAGTTTAAATCACTTAAAATGTCTACTTATCATTTCTGTGTTTTCTGAATTGAATAAGAGAGAAAAACAGAAAATATACATTTATATTACATTGGGAGTAGGGCTGCATGATATATTGTTTTAGGGCTGCATGATATGTTGTGGGGATGGCATGGTGGTGCAGTGGTTAGTACTGTTGCCTCACACCTCTGGGACCTGGGTTCCATGTGTGTGGAGTTTGCGTGTTCTCCCTGTGCTGTCGTGGGGTTTCCTCCGGGTACTCTGGTTTCCCCCCACAGTCCAAAGACTTGCTGAGGCCGATTGGAGTTGCTACATTGCCCGTAGGTGTGTGTGTGTGTGTGTGAGTGGTGTGTGAGTGTGCCCTGCGATGGGCTGGCCCCCTGTCCAGGGTTGTTCCCTGCCTCGTGCCCGTTGCTTCCGGGTAGGCTCTGGACCCCCCGCGACTCAGTAGGATGAGCGGGTATAGAAGATGGATGGATGATATATCGTGCACATGTGCAATAAATGCATCACATTTGTCAGCATTGCTTTGTGTCTGTTGATGCGATATCATGTAGCCTTAATTGAGAGGTGAGTCTGCATGTGCTCATCAAACCTAATCTGATAAAGTACTGTGTTGACCCGATTACAAGATGTTTTTTTTTCCTTAAAATACCTTTTCCTTGAAATTGGGGTCCAGACAAAAAAAGAGAATAAATGACGGCAAGTACGATATTTTGTAATGAGTATTTTGACTTACCGTAATATAGATTTGCCGTAATAAAGATTTCTTGCGTAAGCGTGAGACTAAAACAGCGTGAGTGTCACGCTAGATGCATGGAGAGCCGGCATCACGCTAGATGCATGGAGAGCCGGCAGCCTTGGCAATGCGTGTGTCTAGCGTGTGTCCCTGAGTGTCATGGAAATTGTTGGCTTCCCTGTCTGTGCCGCTGCTAGTATTAACCTGATAGTGGCTGTTAACAAAGATAGTAATTCATTAAAAAAAAAAGCTGTCATGTTGTTTATTAATATGGTTCAGCCTTTCTCTGCAAACTTTTACTCTGTGCTTAGTGTGTTGCTTTGTGGCCATGGAAACCTACAATGTATGAACTCAGAGGGAAGCATGATGTGGGCTGATGTTGAAGGCGATAAGATCAGCACAGACCTGTGATGAATCTTGCAATTGCCATTGTTTTGATGATTGGAAAGAGGGCTGTTGGGGAGGATAACAAACACATAACTCTGCTCCCCTTTTCAATCCCTCCAAGAAAACCTCTACTTCTGTATGCAATATTTGATTTAATTCGCATTAAAATACAGAATTGTCTTTTGTTAGTAAGCGTAAATAATCCATGCTATAGTTTACTATAAAATAGTACTGCACTGTGTGACTATAACCTCTGTAACATTTTGTTTTTGTTTGAAGTATAAAGAGTTTGTAGTCTTTTAAATTAATTCTCCTCTAGAAATGTGCACCATATTCTTAAGAGAAGCACGTTTTAACCCTGGGGCCCGTTTCACCTGTTTTCTTCAGCTGCTTTGCTGTCCCTCAGATCTCCCGTCCCCAAGGCGGAAAGTCTCACCCGATTTATAGTCCATTCGAGTTGCATTGAAACCTGCAAATTTGTGAAAGGTGTCCAGTTGGAGTATCTATTGGCCCTGAGTTCATTACCTTGGAATGAAGTACCGGAAATCCAGCACTTCGACAGCGACTGTGTCGGTGTGTGTCGGCATTCCGACTTAAGTCCACAGGTGTCTGACGTGAGGAATGAAGCTGTCGCCTCAGGCAATGTTCCTTTCTCTTCCCAGTCCAGGCCCAGTTCCCCCATCCTTTTGTCATGGGCTTCCAGTAGGTCTGGTGCTATGAGGGTGAAATGGATCTTTTCTCTCTCAGGTATCATTATTTGATTATTTCCAAAGGCAAAGACATGAATGAAAGACAACTCAGTAGACTGCTTGGATGGATGTATGTGTAAGGCTTACCAAATTAAAGTGAGTTTGGTTCAAAGATACTACAGTCAGAATTTTTCCTTTATAAATAGGCAAAATTTAACAAAGGCCCTGGACCCCTCATTTATTTTTAATGAGGGATGTATCCACTGGGAGCATTTCCCATGAAGGCCAGCCACTAGTCAGCATGGAGCCTTGTTACTTGTTTATATGCAGCCTTTATTTCTTTCCACTGCAAATTAATAAAACCTACGTCTGATGTGCTTTCTGCAAGTGCAGGTCCGCGCAGGGTGTGAAACAGCACTATGCTGTCAGTATTATAATCCATGGCAACCAGACTGTAGGAAATTCCAAGCATTTTCTCATAAGCTGGGCTTTCCCCATTAGCTTTAAATGCATTCAGGTACCGCAAAGAACCACACCACAATAAAGGCTTGGGACAGTTTCAACATCAAAATGTCCGTGCAGTATTGCTTTCTGTCTGCTCTCGTTTACTTCAAAGAAGACAAGCATGGACTATAGTGGTTTGCAGTCACTGATTTTAGGTGAATTACAGTAGATGACTGGTAGATGCTTGGGCCCAATACATGAATGTCTTTCTTGTGTAGCTTGGCTTTCAAGTCTTAGGAAATAGTCATTCTACAGGAATGAATTTTTAGATATCCCTAAACTATTTACAGGTATTCTTGAAAACCTTGAAATAAATTGGATATCGTCAGATCATTTGGTGTTATCTTTGGCATGCAGTTAAATCTGTCTTTTAACTCCAGTTAAATTTATCTACATCAGATATGTTTAAACATATCTACAAACCCTCTTTGTACAATTATATGTAAATGATAATATACATATAGCCTTCTGCAGCAGATAGCATTTTGAAGCAGTGGAGGAGTGCTGCACTGGTAGATATCTGTTAGAAATGAAACTATTCATGATGTGCTGAGTCATTAATCCCATAGACAGGACTGAAACAAAGGCAGTTTTATTCATTTTTTTGTTTTATTTTATTGACTTCTGGTAGGATGATGTTCTTTATAAATATAGATTGTTCAAAACAAGGAAAAATAAAGTGCATGCTTAAAATAGTTTAATGCTTCCATAAAAATCCAAATAAAGCATACACGGATATGTATAATAAGAGGTCTTTTCATTAAATGCAAAAGGTGGAAGGGCTGTATTCCAAATATTTTAACATTTAACATTGTTTTATTGTGTTTAAGCTACTGTTACTGTTTATTGTGTTTAAGCTACTGTGTCTCGGCTTTTGCCAAAACGCATCCTGATGGCTGAAGACTCAACAAAATTTCAGTTGTTTTATTTCAGCTGATCTAACTGCACTTTCTGTATATAATATTACAATTTAGGTGATATGAAGTTGTAAGTTCTGCTACAGATCATATTGTCAGATGTTTGCAAAATATTCTATTCAGTTTAGTTTTATATAGCGCCTTTTACCACATAAAGTGTCCCAAGACGCTTTACGTGGATGTGTTGTGATACATTACAACATCGTTAGAGTAATACAAAACGGCAAAAAAAAGAAAGAAATTAAATAAGGAAAGTCAGATGACAACAGAGGAGAGGAACCAAAAACCCTCAAGTACGGAGAAGAGTAAACCTCTGGGGGGGTCCACTGGGTTGCCCAACCCCCCCCCCCCCCGGGCCATACTCCCATTATTGAAACAGAAAATAGTGTACTTGCTTGCTAAAAGTAATGTGTAAGCTGTGATTAAGGTCAAAGTGACTGGCCAAAGTCCATCAGTGCTTTACCGCCCACTGTCACTTTATATGTGGAACAACAATGACACCTGCATTCTGTGATCTGAGTGGATGATGCAGCTTGTTAACGAAGTAATTCTGTCAGGTGGGCAGGAGCTAGACCTTTAAGTGCCTTATATGTAAGTAGGAGAATTTGAAGTCAGCTGTAAACCTAACAGGAAGCCAATGCAGGGAACTAAGAAGAGGGGTAATGTGTTCAAACTTCCTGCTCCTGGTGACAATTCGAGCTGCTGCATTTTGAATATGCTGCAAGGTATTTAGTGTGCAGTTTATGCTTCCAGATAGCAAAGCATTACAGTAGTCTAACCTAGTGTATACAAAGGCATGTATCAATCTCTCTGTGTCTTGAATAGTAAGAAATCATCGCTGTTTGGCGATGTGGCGTACCTGCAGGAAGCATACATTCAATGATTTGAATGAGAGGCTTGTATCTAAAATGACACCTAGGTTATGGGCTGAGCTGCTGAGGGAAAAGGTCAGCCCTTTGGAATGGAGTGCAGGGATTATAAAATTCCAATCTGCCTCCTATCTGGATTCAGTAGTGGCCTGATTTCTGCTACTTTAAATTGACCAGGAACTTCACCTGATGACAGGGATGCATTCATTATGGCAATTATTGGTCTTGCCAGAACTCCCAGGGATTCTTTATGAGGCTTAGTGGGGATTGGATCCAGTGGACAAGTGGTTGGTATAATCTTAGTTATAATAATTTTTAGCTCTTGTTTGTTAATTAATTCAAAAACATTAAGGGTGTGTTTATGTTCTGTTTGCACTGATGTTAATTGTGGGCCATCTGAACATGCCTGAAGCCTAATGTTTGTAATGTTATCATTAAAGAAGTTCATAAAATGGCTACTGAAATTACTCAGTAGCAGAGGTTCAGCCTTATTTGTTAGATGAGCTATTGTTTTAAAATGGTAGTAAGGGATATTTCTATAGCCATCAATAAGGTCAGAGTGACAGGCTGAATGTGCCCTACAAAGGGCTTGCCTGTGTTGTTGCAGGCTGTCGGACCCACCAACTTGAGCACTCCTAAGCCATTTCCATTTGCTATCCAATCTGTGGTACTCCAGTTTGTATGAGCATCTGTGGTACTCCAGTTTGTATGAGCGTCTGTGATCATTAAACCATGGGGAGTGTCTGGTGGTTTGTACCACTTTATTTTTCAAAGGCACTGTTTCATCTAAGATCTGACTAACCACTATACTGAAGTCATGGGTGACTTCATTGACATTTGTACTAGACATGAAGTTCACATTACTTACTGCATTAATAAATCATAGGGAATTTCTATCATGGAGGTGACGTATCCTAATAATCTTCTCTGCCATAGTCAAAGAGGGTGGCTTAATCACGAAGGTGATGATAAAATAGTCAGCGAAGGACTTATTCAGTGGACAGACAGATACATGATGAGCATTAACTCAGTGAGTAATTATCAAGTCTAGTGTATGATTGTGAACACACCGTGGTCCTGTTACGTGTTGGTGACATTCAACAGAGTCCAAGAGGGACAGGAAACTTTTACTGAAGATATCAGTCTCTATGACTACATGTATATTGAAATCTCCAAGTATTGTGATATTCTCTAAGTTAATAACTACCTCAATTAGCACTTCTGGAATTATACTCTGAGCTCTTTTCCTTAAAAAAAAAAAAACCTGCACTTTCCCAACAGAGTATTATGTGGATGGTATGCATAGCCTTGGATTTACTGAGCAAGCATTGGGAGGAGATTCATTGTGAAGTCTTAAAGCACTTATGTAAGTTGCTCTGGCTAAGGGCGTCTGCCAAATGCTGTAGATGTAAATGTAAACTAAATCAGAGAGAAGTTCCTTGAATTCTGTCAGTGGTCTGCATACTATAAGAATATAGAGGAGCTGCTCAAACACCGTGCGAATTAGCATTGCTTGAAAAACCTTTTGTAATTTTGGGTTAAATTTTTAACACTGAGTTAAAAGTAGCTACCAGGCCGCCCCCACGCCCTGAGCCACGCGGTTTCTGTACGAATCTAAACCCATCAGGTGAGGCTTCAACAAGAGGAATAGTGTCTGTGGGTCTGAGCCAGGTTTGTGTTAGCAAACACAGGTCCGCACCAGTGTCAAGCACCATGTCACTGACGAGAAGTATGATGAAGCCTCTGCATAATAATGCCTGTAATGATATCTACAGTATTCTTTCTATGCTCACGCAACTGTTTCTAAATGTTAGCTAGATTTAGGGGATGCTGTATGATGGAGCACCTGGGAACATGACCTAAAGGTGGGAGAATAAACAGCCTTCAATTTAAGATTGCAAGGCTGAGGCCTGGGTGCTGCTCTCAGGCAGGCAGCCAAAGTACTTGGCATGTTTTGGGAAAACATAAATGACCCCCTCCAGTTAGGATGAAGACCATCCCATTTATAAGCACCAGGCTGTTCTCAAAAAAGGTCCCAATTATCAATAAACTGTATGTGTGTGCGTGCGCGTATGTTTGTGCGCTTGTGTTTGTGCGTGCATGCGTGATCGGCTGCGTGCCTGCGTGCGTGCATGTGCGGAACCCAAGGCGCGGATCTCTCCCCACTGTATCATCGGTGCAAAACATAAAATCATCCTCCTGACTGATACTTCTGCAGAAAGTGTGTGTGATGGTGTCTTTATTGGCCTGTTTCTGGCTGTAGATTTTGGCAAAAACCAGGAGGGTTAGCCTCTGACT